>BSBM01000277.1:0-567500 GCA_027924585.1 Larix kaempferi | reverse complement strand
ATCTATGTTATACTTTATTGGCCTTCCCCTTGGACTGTGTCTCACGGCAAATGACCAACCCACTCTACGTATAACCTCAGAGTAAAATACCTGTTCACATTGGGTTGGAAGAACATAGGGCTCCATTCCTGGCTCAAACAACCTTGTATTTACCATGGTAGATCCATTATCATGTTCAATAATTGTTTTATCGGGATCACATTGATTCAATCAAAACCTGTACCATTTGACAACGAACATAAATAACTTGAAGGATTTAAAGTCACACTGAAGAATGTCTTCCAGATACCCATAGTATCGATTTTCAGAGAGTTCTGGGTGTCTGTCACTTCTAAAGGAAACACTGGTCACCTCAAAGACTGCAGATATCCCACAATCTGATGTTTTCTTTGTTTCATCCAACTTTTTGATGCAATATCTATAGCCATTGCACCACATAGCCTTATGGTGTTTTACCTGCAACAAGCCATACAAGAAAAGATTACATAATGATCCAATATTTATGATTAACTAGTGCATGTTTATAATTCCATACAGGGAAAAAAATCAGTGTGTACAACGACAATATGTTTGCAAAAAATAAAATAGTGTGGTCGATTAATGTGCTTATCTGCTTATCTTTTAAACCATATGCTAAATCGATTTCTCTTTGTGTTAGATTGGTATCTCCATTGCGATGTGTAACTTTAACCAATGAAGCCACACCTTCCCATGATATGTCATGAACAGATTGTTCACATCGTTCAACCCATACCTTCATCCAGTCAATATTTTTTGTGATGTATAAATGAATTGCATCCCACTCTCGACCAGCTGTTTGATGACAATAAAATTAAAATTCAATACAAATGTGTAGTCACTTAACAAAGTATATTACACTAGTCTAAATTGATCCAAAATATTGAATATAAAAATAGAATATGTATGATATATATACATAAAAATCAATAGTCAAATGTGTTATATTACCTTTCACCTTCCTCGATCTACCTTTCCCCTTTGTGTACTCCCCTTCGAAATCTTTATTGGATTCCGGATCACAAATGCAACGTAAATTGAGCTTTGATGCTAATATAGGAATATCATCACTAATATACAACATGTTCTGGTATACCATATATCCCTCCATCTTAGAACCCTCAGCATGTGCTCGTTGTCTGACCAAACCCTTCATAAATTTCAAGTGCCTCTCAACCATCCACATGGACCTTGAGTGCACAGGTCCGCACAATTCAATCTCCTCAACTTGGTGTATGAGGTAGTGTTCCTGTGCTTTGAAAAATGCCGAAGGTAGATGCTTCTGCATTTCACACATGAGACAATGAATTTATCTCCTCCAATACTTTATATCTTCTTTATGGAATTATTTAGATGACAACCATCTACAAGTGACATGACAACCCAATCAAGAGATTTAAGAAAAAAAACATTATATTACATAACATGAATTAGAGAACAAAAATCAAATATAAGTTCTACGATGAGTTAAACAAACACTAAGCGCATGCAAAAAATTGCTACTTACCTCATGTATTTCCCGAGATTATATATTACTTGTTTGACATTGTTGTTGAAGTTGTCCGGGAGAGAGAGAGGTAGAACATATTGTAACAATAGACAAATCGTTTCATTTTTTAAACAAAGAGTAGACAAACAAAAATACCAACCATATTCACTGGAATAGAACAAAAAAAAATTAAATGCATACCATAATAATTACCTTCATGAAGACATGCCAATCGTGCGTTTTCACCCCCATAAAATCACCTTTCTTTGCTATGATATTCTTTATGTTCGCACAAAATCCGGTGGGAAATTTAATTTTTCGCATGACTTCTTTTACAACATTACTTTGTTGGCCCGTTAACATCCATGGAAGAGAGTTTATATTAATTTTCTCTCCATTGCTATGAAATTGAATGACGTCTTTCATTGCATGGTTGCTATCTTGAATGTATTTGCAAATTTTGACAATTTTTTCTTTCTCACTCCTTCCATCCAATATTTGCCATAATTTTTTAGTCACATTCTTTCTGATATGCATTGTATCAAACAAATGAGCAATTTGTAGGTGCTCATAGTAGGGAAACCTACTAAATTGTCTAGGATAACTTTTCATTCCTCGTGGAAGCCCATTAATGCCTTCATGATCACATGAACGACAATCATGAATAGTAGTTTATAAAGAAATTACATAAATCAATGTCAATTACAATAAACAACACCCAATAAAAAAATACAATATAACATTTCATATACAATGATTCATAGGTACCTTGACGATTTCTATTATATTGCAACTTCCATAGGTGAGGTGTCATTCTCTACGGTTTTAATGTAGTCTCTTGCTTGCCATTGAACATATGTTTTTTGGTAGCTCGATACCTGTGATTCTTAGAGAGGAAGTGCCTATACTCATCAAACACCTCCTTTCCTAATCTTTTTGAATGACGAGATTTGATCTTAGGACCACAAACTGGACATGCAAATTTCCCCTTTGTCTGAAGACATACATAAAGTGATACAATATCTATGTCAATTATAATTATATACAAAATGACTGGATTATTTAGAAAAACATGCATGCGTAATATATTAACTAGTTCATAAAATTAAATGCAAATAAAGTGGAACTTATAATTACATACTGCAAAAATGGGTTAACCCAGGGGCATCATGTATTGTCCATACAAGCATTGCATGGAATTGAAATTTCCTTTGTCGTATTGGTCTAGATACGTCATACATAGTGATGCCATTCCATAAATTTAGTAGCTCGTCAATAAGAGGTTCGATATATACATTCATATCTTTGACTTGGTACTTACTTGATTGATTTGAACATATAAAAAATATAATTATGAGACGTACCATTTAGATATATAAACCATATTGCACAAGAGAAAAAACATTAAATATATATATGACATTATGCGACAAAATACGACAAATGAGATGCCACTACATTAAAAAAAAAAGCTGTAGACACAATCTACCTGGAACAGTCATTGACAACATTATGTGCTCCCTCTTTATTGTCAATCATGGAGGAATGTTATTGTTGATAACAAAAATAGGCCACATTGAGTAAACAGATCTCATTTCTGCAAATGGATTGACATCATCTGCTACCAAAGAAATCCTAAGATTATGAGGTTCTTCTTTAAAGTGAGGCCATTTTTCCTCCATATATCTAAATGCAGACCCATCTGCAGACATTCGAATAATGTCATCTTGACTTCTGTTCCGTGCATGGTAATCCATAAACTATGCTATGTTTTTGCACCTGAACAGTCATTGCAAACGTGGAATAATGGGAATATAACAAAGAACCTTGCACGACACCTTTTTTTTTACTTGATTTGTTCGATATCTACTGATATGACATTCCGAACATTCTGTTGCAAATTCATGCTGATTATAATATAGAACATGGTCATCGGGGCATGCATGAATTGCTTCATACTGCATTTCAATTTCTTTCATGATGGCAGATAAATCGCGATATGCGCGAGGTAAAATATTTGATGGTGATAACAAATATTCACCTATCATGCTACAACAAATTAAAATAAAAATCTAGTTAATATAATATAGAAATAATATTAATGAAACACATTTCATCTGAATTATTTTGACTTATGAATTAACAATAAAATTATTAGAGGATCACATATATGATGTGATGGAATATATTACATACCTTAACATCCATGTGACTAATATGTTTGAAAGACCATTCATAACCTTCAAGTTCACTATCAACAATATAGCATAGAGAAGATTTGTGTTGGAGCCCTCATAAAAGGGTTCGTATGCCTTCTCAAGAAGAGGTAAATCATGAATATCATCAAAATGATGATGATGATGATCACCATCATGATCCATTATAACATTAAATGAATCATGGATCAAAGTATTTGTACCATCATCTTCAACTATGTTATCAGTATGATCATCTTCTTCAATAGATAAAAGTTAATATAAGAAATATTAAAATAATACATACATTTACAAAAGCAATCAAAATAAAAACATATATAATGCAAAACTTACAAATAGATGAGATTCATGTCCCTCCTCAGCGTGTCCATGTTCCCTACAATGTTTTTTGGCTGTTGAAATCAATATTCTTCTCCTCTTAAATCCCCTGCATTGACTACATGGACAATAACATTTCCCATCACCTCTTCTTTTCACTCCATCCCACAATCTAGCAAGCAATTGTAGATTTTGTCCGTCTGGATCAGGAATATTGTTATTTGACATTTTCTTGTAAAGAGATTGAATGAAGATCGTCGATCTTAGAAAATCAAGATCCACACTTTGCTCGATTTAATCACAAAAATAATAGAAATAATGAAAACCAGTCCGCCGAAAAACAGTCTGCTGAATAAAAAAACTTCTGCAAATCGTCGCTTGTATAGAAAACATGTCAGAATGTTTCAATATTTATAGATTTTAAAATATAAGCTTTCGTCAGATATCCGATGACTTGAGCATAGTTACTGTTGGAGAGAAGATGTCGGATATCTGAAATCCTAGGGCATGATATACTGTCGGATATCCGACATTCTCGGGCATCGTATGATGTCGAATATCTGACATCCATGGCCATAATATATGGTCGGATATTTGACATCCGCGAGCTTAATATTAGGTCGGATATCCGATAACACTAGTCACTATTTGTCGGATATCGTAGGATATATGAATGCCATCGGATATCCAACATATCCTTATATCAATTTAAAAAATAAACATCAAATTTTGTAATTTTGAAGGTGAAATACGACGACACAGTCCTTTTCGTCGGATTTTCCCGTCGGATTTTGGGTTCAAATTCTGTAGTGAATAATCTTTGATTGGTTTATTCATTGACTGAGATTCGCCTAGTATATATTGTTGTTGATTTACTTGAGAGTGGTTGATTGAGACTCAAAGAGTGGTGACAATCGATTGAGTTTCATTTGGATTATTTTTCGATTGGGTTTCAACTTATATTGTTGTTGATATTTGTATATCCCTCAATCGTGTTTAAAGAGGGGGAGACATTGGATTAAATTGAAGATTGTCAATGTGTAAACCCAACTAATGTCTTGATGTCTACTCGACTATGACTTGATGAGATTGACTGGACTATGTTCAACTGAGTTTCTCATTGTTTGTTGGGAAATTCAATTGAGTACTATTACAAGTACCTAACTGATGGATGAAAAAATACTGTATTTCTAGACAGAGTCCTCCTATTTGTTGCACTATTTCATACTTGATTGATCAAATGGATCATGTTGTTTTGTTGTCTAATTGACTAATTGAATGGGACTGTTTGAACAGTCGCATGGAAAATTGTTTGATGGTTTTGACGACTGCATTGATTTTTGATGTCATAGGTGACAATTTTTTGGACTTCTTCTGGGAGTATTATTGTACTAGGGTTTATCAGTTATTGTAGTTCATATCAAATTAAGGGAGAAATGATATGTAATTTGTTCTTTCCTCCAAGCCAAGTTTACAGGGGGTGGTTTTGGAACCTTTGGTTCATTGGTAACCTCACCTTGTTGGAAAAAGGGAGCTGATCGTTCTAAGGAGATAATCGTCGACTAAATTATAAATTAACTTTGTCCACTTTGGGTCCTTAAATCCACGATCTATGGAAAATTATAACTAATGTGGTCCCATGGTTGCTGGTTTTTCCCATGGTCAAAAACCTCTTTATAGATGGTCTATTATACTGGTCTATAATCATGGTGATCAACAGATCATTTGTGCTTAAGTGTTGTAACAATGTCTATTGACACCACCGTTCTCTTGAAAATATTGTTGTCACTTCTGTTGTTTATCTACCTGATCCAACACAAATAATAATTTCTTATCATACACCTACTTGCAGATAAATATCGATATGCATGTTGATAATAATTGTAATAGGATACAACTTGCATCATGGTCTAGAAGC
This sequence comes from Larix kaempferi, assembly GCA_027924585.1. NCBI lineage: Eukaryota > Viridiplantae > Streptophyta > Pinopsida > Pinales > Pinaceae > Larix > Larix kaempferi. The sequence goes on along the minus strand of BSBM01000277.1, from coordinate 561,541 downwards.
ATGGAATATAGGCCAGACTAGAATTGTTGAAGCAACACTGGTATTCCAATATCAAAATTATTCCAGATGCTATGTCTTTGGTTTAAGTAAATTGTGTAAGGTTGTCCTAGGATATAACTTACGAGAGTAAGGAAAGCCACACATTAGTTTGGATGATGCCATTGTTGCAATGAGATTGACCCTTTTCTAGGATAGATCGTGGACTAAAGGATATTCTTGACATGAGGATGTTGAAGTAAATGGAGCATACATCTCAAGGATTTATAGTATAATGTGATACCAAGTAAAGATGAAACATGGGTATTGTTATACAAAATTTAATTCATTCCTTCACATATGAATATCTTGTGTTTATGGATCATATTGGTATTAAGAGAAGAGAATAAAACCTAAAATCACAACAAAAAGGCCCATTACTAGGTGTGTAGCATGACTTATGCACCAAGAATCATGCTAGTTACAAATCCAGTTATATGTGTAACACATACAAAGTAAATTGTTGAAAAATACAAGTTATGGGTTAGGTTGTAGGAATAATTAACAAATTTATAAATAACAGTAAAGGACTTACCATCAACAACAACCTTTATAGATAAATATTCTTGAACATGTCCTATACCTTGATGAGGACTATGAGTATGAATTTATAAAATATCCTTTCATTGACTAAATCTAAAAACAAAACAAACTCATCTTAGTGATAATCATTGTGCTTATCTAGAATTATTGTTCTAAGGGAATATTGCATACACGGTAAGCTTGTGTGTGTGTGTGTGTGTGTGTGTGTGTGTGCATGCATGTATCCAGAGTCATTGGGTTTACTACTAGCTATTGGTTTCATTTTTGTTGTGTGTGAACACTTGCATAAATCATGATAGAATGATAATTTTATATGACTGAATGATAAATAAATAGGCATATCAACATGTATGAGACTCTAAAAATACTAAAGTGGAATACATGTATGATCTTCTCTTAGTCTCAAGAGTAATATATTATCTACTGAATAGGGTCAACCACGTGCAGGTGGAAGCTCATCTAGCCCCTCCCCTTCCTCACATCACTCTCAATTCCCCATACCCAATCTATCTACTGAAAAATAATTGAAAATAAAATAACATCATAAAACATATAAGATTCATACATATACAATAACAATATATATATAGATTCACTTTGTGACATGAAGCAAGGATATTCACTTATGGTGTGAATGTGTATGTAGAAATCATGTGGTTTTTATATACAATGAAAGGTAAATGAAAGAAAGAAGCTATGATATGATACATCTTCAAATATTTAACTTACTAATTAATTCTTGGAAGTAATTAGTGAGACAAAGAAAGTGAACACAAAATCTTATTCCAAAATTATTTGCTCATATATTAGAATGTGGGAATTCCTTGCAAATTTGTGTTTATGTAAGTGGTGAAGAACAATGTGTGTGTCCATATGTTCTAATAATGAACACTATTCATTTTCCTCAAATTATGGCCATGAATAATATATACAACCACATATTTTGTTCTTCACCATTCACACAAATACTTTTTCTTTGAGAGACCTGAACCTGATGATTCAATCTAGCTCCATCATAAATATTTAGTGAGTAAAAACTAATTTAAACTTATATTAATAGTAAGAACCAATAATATGATAAAACCAATTACAAACCAATAATATCATAAGACATATGAGACTCATGCATAAAAGGTAGCAAAACATAAATTATAGAAACAAATAGTTTATATTAATAATTTTTATCATTAAAATATGTTTTCATTGTACATGAGTGTAAGCTAATATATACAATCACTTATTTTTTTATTTCTTCTTAAATATTGGTTAAGTGTCATGCCAATCTCTTCATCCCCTTTGTTTGGTGGGTATTCTTCTAGTTTTGATTCAAGATGCCTCTAATGTGATGTTCCAAACTAGGGATGGCCTAAAACACCAACTCAAATTATCTGAAATAATTCCTCTGGTCTACTACTACAGGTATGATATAATTTTCAGCAAGCTTATGGTCCACTTCTGGTTTGCAAGGAAGACACAATAACTCAAAGGGGCAAATGAGGCTAGAAATGGGGTTTCAGAAGGCCATGAGACTCTGGAAGTTAGGGAAGAGTTATGGAGAGGTTTTATGGTCTCTGGAATGTCAAGGTATGTAACATGAATTTCTACAAAAAAAATCATAGGTATATTTGGATTTTTGGGACTCCAGGAGTGGAATTTAGCAGTTTGGGTATGCGCGGTTGCCTTGTATTCAACCCGATTTTAAACAGGTCAAACGGGACCAAATTTACGATATGAAGGTTGGATCTGGTCCATTTTTCTATCTAGTTTCCATATCGGCTCTCATATTTGTTATTGGATGAGAATAAGTCACCTTTTTTTTTATCAAAATGCCAAAACTAGTCATATTTAGCTAGTGAAAGAGCAAGGGCAGGGAAGAAACAAGGAAAGGGGAAGGATATGAAGGGTAGGATGGGGTTTTATGCAGGGTATGGATGTAGATGGACTGTGTAAGGTACATGAATTCTTAGAAAGTGAAATGGGAGCATTTGGGTGACTTGGGAGTGAGATAGGGTAGAAAGGGTGAGGAGAGAGAGAGTGTGTTTCTAGCCTTCCAAATGGCACAAGAGGCATATGATTTTATGTAAGAGTGGAATGTATAGGTAAATACAGATGTCAATGATCAGATGCAAGTATTAGATAGGGGTATGAAAACACATTTGTCATTTAATTAGATTATTCCCAAGAATTAGCAATTTTAGACATGAAATTGGGAACATTAAAATAGAGAGAGATGGAAGAGAATACTTGGAGATTCACTAGCTCAAGAATACACTACAAAATCTACTGGGACCATTTATGTTTCAAAATCAGCTACCGCTGAATTCTACTCCAAGGCTACCTGGGTAAACTAGCATATGTAGTCTAGGTCCTTTTACTAGCTTTTGGACACAATAGGAAATAAAGAGACACAAGAGGAACCAAATGGATATTCTTATTATTAGTAGGGGAAAAAATGGGCCATGTACATCAGTAGGGTTGTGCTAAGAGAAACAATGATAGCACAACATATAATATAGAGCAGGAGAGAGAGAATATATAGAAGAGAATAATGGACCAAATTCATCTACTCAATACAATGGCACCATGATGAAGCTCGAGCCCGAAAACACCTGCATGAAATAAAAAAAAAAATCTCTGCAGCACTATGAGAAGAGCAGGGTGATCAAATCCACTTCATCAATTCCTTGAATACTAGATGCAGAAGGGGGCCATCACCCAACTATGATCAAGGGGAGAATCACCCAAGACTAGGAAGCTCAAAGCATTCCTCACATACAATATCCAAGTACATGATCCTTTCTCCTTGCACCTCTGTCACTTTTATAGCTTGAGATATCTTCAATACCATGGGACATGGGCCAATGAAAACCATGTTCCAAAATCACCTTTAGCCAATACCATGGATCACCTAAAACCATGCACTGAGTAATTATTGCTCCACTAACTTCATAAATGTGCCCTCTAACCACCTGGACCTTCATAAATGCATCTTCTAACTTCCTTAACCATTTATGATTTTTAACTGTGTCAAAGTGAACATGATATGGATCATTATTCTTAAATAAATTTGACTAGGAAGGTCCATTTCGAATTTCCTCTTGCGGACATCTAGATAAGGTCCCAATCCACCAAGTGGTGGTCACACATGCTCTAGAAGGGGTGTAATTTTCCTAATACCACATTTACCCTTTTTAAGGAACCAAACCAATTTTCTAGCTGGAAATATTTAATATTTGATCACTTCTTCAATTTTCATAAATGCTCTAGAAGTGGTGTAATTTTCCTAATACCACATTTTCCCTTTTTAAGGAACCAAACCAATTTGCTAGTTGGAAATATTTAATATTTTACCACTTCTTCAATTTTCCCAACCAAGATTATCCACATCTGACTAATGCACCTATTTGACCCATATTACTCATTAAATGCCCAACTACTTTCATAATTTCCTCTTTGACTTAATTAAGTGGGAAAGAATTCTTCAATTTATCCCCCATTCGAATTGGGGGTCTCATGTGGCCAAATTATCCCATAATAATTATTTTTGATAACCTTGGGATAATTTTACTTAGACACCATTTTAATTTTATGAATTTTTCCTAGGTGACCTTGGACAATTTTCCTTAGGAAAAAATTGGGGACATGACATCTAATCACAAAATGTATATTTAGTCATGTACTTGCAATGTGTAGGCTAAGGAAAAGGGGCATTGACTACAAGAACAAATAGGGTTAGATTGAAAAGGTTAGTTATTATTGATACAAATAGTTCGTTAATACAAATATGATTACAATTTTCTTTACTTGGTGGACTACTCGAGACCATGGGTTGGGTGGCTGTATGTTCCTCTTCCCTCCATGTATCCTTATTTACATGCTCTGCCATTGAAACAATAAATGTTATAAGTATACCAAATGCAACTAAAGATTAATAATTTACAATCCATACATATGATGTTATAGTCATAATACTATCACGGGGATACACTCCACCATCATGGGGTTGCACTACACCCTCATGAGGCTACATTTCACTATTGGCCTCATTATTGTTGTTCCTCTCCTTAAAAGAAACAAACACATTAATTTATGGGTGAAATCAATCGTGAGTGGATTTACAAGTAATCAACAATTATATTTGATTGATTTTATTTACCATGCCATTCAATGACATAGATTGTGTTTTCCTATAATACCTCGATGGTAATACCCGAACATATGTGACCTTGTCATTTTTTTTTGTGGCACTAGGTGCCTGGACCATGGACCATTAATATGATTAGTATTTATTTACCTTATTATGCTATTTTATTATTATAATTACCTATAACTAAATAATGGCTCAACCTGGACAACAAACGTGACTAGGGGGTCTTGGATTTCCATGTGTGAAGGGGTTGGGGTTAGGAGTTGTTGCTTATCCTAACAACACTCAATGTTTCTTAATTTTTATGTTAGTGGGCCATGGTGGTCCTATTTTTCCTATTTAATGTTTTGCATGCACTATTGCTCCCTCACTAGAGAGAATATTCCTTAACTGTATGTTGGTGGGGCCCACTCTCACATCACTCATGTCTTATGCACCTAATTGATTGTTTGTGTGAATCATGCACATAAGTTTTGTAACCCCACTCTAATTGGAGTGTCTTTTCAGTTAATTGGAGTACTTTTGAGTCAAATTGAGTTGTATTCGGTTAATTGGAGTATTTTTGAGTCAATTTGAGTTGTATTCAATTAATTGGAGTAATTTTGAGTCAATTTGACTTGGATTCAGTTAATTAGTGTCTAAATTTAGTAGTCTCCAGTTAATGAGATGAATTCAAGTCATCCTCAGTTAATTTGAGCATTTTTGGGTTAATTCGAATTATCCTAAGTGCATGGGAGTAATTTATGGGTAAGCTCGAATAAGTTATGGGGGGTTTGAGTCAGTGTTGAAAAATTAGAGTTAGGCAGTGACTGGGAGTGTTTTTTTCAATGGTTTAGAGCCAATCTAAATGGATTCAAGTTATCATGTGGAGAACTTGAATGGGTCATTCAGTGGGTTTTGAGAAGCCTCGGTGATTTTGAGTTGTTTCTCATAGGTCTGGAGTCCATCTCTAGGAGGCAATTCGAATTTCTCCAGAGTTGAGGGCATTAGAGAATTGTGGAGTTTGTTAGTTAGTGCAGAGGGTTGTTTTGACTAGATTGTGATTGCCAAAGGAGGATTTGACATGGTATTATGCACCCAATTGCACCAATTTTTTTCTTGGAGGTGAATGGAGATCCTGTTATGAGATTTGATTGATACAGTGGAGAGGTTGCTCTCCCTTCAATTCGAATACCACAGGAGGGGATTCAAATTGACATATGCACCCAGAAGGTCAATATTTGTTTTGTAGTGAGAAGAGATTAGTTTTAAAGAAACTTTGTCTAGCAGGAGACAAGGACAATCCTTTAAAGCCTGACTATTTTGTTGCGCTTTGTCTTGCAGGAGATGGGGGTAATCATGTGAAATAGACTTTAGTTGCTGCAATTGGTATTCCAGTAGAGGGGGAAAATCTTGTGAAGGAGACCATATTGTCCATAGATTGACTTCTAGGAGAGGGGGACAATCCTATGGAAGAGATATTAGTGATCACAAGTTGTATTGTAGGAGAAGGGAAATCTTGTGATGTATCCATCAAGTTGAGACTTGAGTTTTATGTTATCCTTAGGGATTAAATTGGGAATAGTTCCTTTTTGTGTGAATTCCAAGACCTCATATTGGGGGTGACATGCTCAAGAAGTTTGCTTGACAATGTCTAAGGTTGTGAGGAAAGTTGTCCGGTTGATGTCAGTTGTGCTCTATAAAAAGATAAGTATTTATACTAGATAAAACTCTTTATGTATGTAGTTGTACATGTTCCCATGGAGGATGATATATATTTATCATTACATGATTTTAATTTGTATTCATGTGTTCATGGTGATTGGCTAACTAAATGTTGATAAATTGACAACTCACAGAGCAGGTATGTGGTTGTGTTAATCTAGCTCTTAGAAGTTAGTTTGCTTTCGAAAATTACGATCATTAAGAGGTATGATTTTAAGGAAGTCCATATGGCCATGTATGGTTGTTCTGGATCAGATCTTCCATGGGGGTTAATCTTTATTATTTAATATGGTGAGTTCTGATAAAAGTAGTGATATGATTCTGCTACTTGAGGTACAATAAAATATTGTTGATTTATTTGTTGCTTTAGAAGTTAGTTTGCTTATGAATTATGATCATTCAAGGATATGATATTTGGATAGTCCATATGGCCATGTATGGTTGTTGCAGATTCAGATCTTATATAGGTTTTATGGCTGATAATTTCATGCATTAGATATGATATACATTAGTGTATAATTCTGCTATAAAGAAGGATAGAAATGTTGATTGGTTACTATTGTAAATGGAGTTCCATGAATGTACTTAAATATGATTTATTTAGTTGGTTATATGGAGATGAGAAGCTACCCATAGGCGTGATGAAATTTAGTAAACATGTGAAGAAGTTCTGGTCTGGATGTATTCATCTTCCATTACACTGAATTGCATGTAGAATGGGGAATTGTTGCATTGGAAGGGTCGTCTTTCTTGTAGGTGGCTACTTGTTTAAATAGTTTTAATTTGATTGGCATGTTAACCTAACCTTGTAAAGTATTATTCTGTTGTGTATATCTTAGATTCATCCTTCTCCTTTGATAAGAGCTGTGTACCTAATCTTGGTGTGGTGTTCCAGGGTTGGGTATGTTACAATGCCCCATGCTTTCTCAATGTTCAACCAAATCTCTAAATTCGAGCTTGAACCCGAGCTAGATGTATTCTTTGATGGCCATTGTTTTGTAATTATCCATTTGAATTGCATAACATCACAATTCTTTTTATTGAATGCATTTAAATAATAGTTGGATGATGATGGTAATGATATGGTTTAGTTTTTTGGTACCTACAATTATGGCTATTAACTTAAGGTAATCACCCTAGCCAAGTCTATGTTGGCCATGTTTCTCTAATATTGTCTTGGTGGAATTCAAGGTATTTGGGATCCTATCAATAAATGTCGACTAGATCAGATATCACAATTTTTATCTAGAACCAAAGAAAATTTAACATATTGAATTAAATATATCATATACCTTCTTGCAACATTGGGTGGTGTCTTTCCTTCTTTTCGCATTCTCTCCTCCCTAGAATCCTCCAATAAATTCTTTCACTCCCTCTTAGGAATCATTGGAGGACACCCCTAACTATGTTTTTTTTGCAAATGAACCCTATATTGATCCCTCAGATATTTCAAATGCTTACTGTCCATCGATGTGACTGCACTTTGGTTGAACGTTTCACCAAAGAGGTTGACCATGTAGTCCATAAGATCCTTTTTAAAATTGGCACTTTGACCATTCCAACGTGTGTGTATGATAGGCTAAAAATATCTAAGGCCTTCTCATTCAAATGCTTAAAAAAATGTTGTTTCCTATGAAACAATATGATCATTACTATAAATTAATTAGAGAGAAGTACGTTTTTATTAGGTAGTAGAAAATAATTGGGACATTCATAATTACTTGGGACCTTTTGTATCTTGATTAGAAGAAGGTCATGGTCCAACAAAAAAATATCTGGCAGTTTTCCCTTTCTAGCAACATGTGTCGATCTAGGAAAGCAAGTTGAAGAATTAGTACTAGTTGGGGCATATCCACCATCCTGTGTATGACCTGGCCTTCTATAGGAAGGTGTGCCATGGGACCTAGAAGGTGCAATGGTATGAATCAAGGGGATACAATACATAGAAGTATATGCAAATAACCTTGTAGGTATGTAGCTCGTGCTAGGACGCGATGGAATTGGTGCATTGCTGCTACCAACACCGACCTCATGAGCAGGCTCGTGTGCTGCTCTCAAAAAATCATATAGAAATAAATTGTTCTTTGTTTAGATATAAGAGTAGTAAATCAAAATTCATAAATGAATATATGTGATAAATCATCAGTTTAAAATTTTGTTCTTACCCCATATCATTTTATCTATTCCTACAAAACTTTGCACCTTTGTTTAATCACCTGTATGGGTTCACATCAAACCAATGCAAATAATTCTTTATTTTTCTTTCTCAGGAATTTTCTAATTGTGTTAGCCAAGTCAATGGAATCAAACAATACATCATCATCGCTCACATTGTCATGATCAGGTGTGGATGACTACATATAGCAACAAAAAACAAGGTAATTCAATTATAAAAACAAAAATAATATTCACATTAAATTAGCATGGATATTATGTGGTGTTTAACAATTGTGAGGCCGGTTCCTTCCCACGATCACCCTACCATAATATTCAAAATTAATGTTACCTTATAATATAAGAAACATGAGATATTACAATATAAGAGTCATTGATCAGCTGTAGGGTAAACTGGTAAAACATAAGAACCCCCATGATAGAAGGACCTTTATCTATTTAATTCAAATCATAATCGACTAACAACTCTTCCCCTGCAGGTATTAATTTTATTGCGCATACGAATACCTAATTTACTTGACGCCCCTCAAATATGCAATTGGGTGAATTTTTCAATTAGAGGAAATTTGGGTAAAAAATGGGCCTCATAAGAAAAATAATAAGAAAATAATAAAATAATAGTAGAGAGAGAGTAAAAAACTACTTTTTTGGATCGTATTTTCAACTTATCTCCTTGTAGGTTTACTCAAATTTCAAGCGGGACAACTTGTTGGATGCATAATTAAATTATGCATCCAATGAGTACCCATGTTGCATACTTTTAACAACATCCACACCATGAAAAATTGAAAATACATTAAAAAATGTGTTTCTAGTGGGAGAAAACACGTTTTTTAATGTATTTTTTTATTTTTCATGGTGTGGATGTTGTTAAAAGTATGCAACATGGGTACTATGCATCCAATGAGTCCTCCTGCTTGAAATTTGAGTAAACATACAAGGAGATAAGTTGAAAATACGATCCAAAAAATTAGTTTTTATTTTTTCCCTCCTATTTTTTTAGGTGCTCCCTTTTTGAATTTTAAAGCATTTTGATTGGCTAATACATGATGACATGGAATTTGTATTATTTTTGGAAGGCCCATTTTAAATTGAAATTTCCTCTAATAGTTGTCTTGGGTCATGTACTATTTATAAACCCTGCAAAATTTCTTGAAGCTTTTAGCCTTCCATCAATATACCTAGTCACTGCTTTATTTTTATTATTGCCTTTTAGTTGAATATAATTTGTAGTGATTACATATCTCCACATACTTCGCATATATTGGACCAAACTCATCCAATATCCATAATTGTAACATGATCCAACATACTCCTTGAATTAAGTTACTCTGTCATTGTTGAACTTTATGCCATTCATGGAAGATATCCCCAGATCATTTTATCGATGACGGATCAATGCGATACATCCTCTCATTTACAAAAAACTCAATGTCCAACTGAGAATGTTCATTGGGTACTTTCAATATATATTTGTACCTCAAGGGCACCTCGATGTCATCTATGCTCTCATCATCATAAGATCATGACCCTCCTTGAGCAAGAAAAAATTCCATGCATCTACGAATTTGTTTTTTGGCCCTTTCACCTCTAGTTGATCTCACCATGTTAGATATATTGGACATGTCACTTTCCCCTATTCCTCCTAAACTTACCTCGCTTAAGACTTATTGGCAAGCAGTTTTGATATTCTCCATAGTCAGATATTATTTCATCCTTCAACTCTTCATCCATCACATCAACAATCATAACAAGTAAACTTGTTATATTTGGACTCTAAATTTGAGAATATAATGGAGGTTTATTTAAACACTTATAGAGTAAATATGGGCCCAAACCAACTTTCACCACTTTTAGAATGAAAATTAAAAAATCAACCAGTAATATGTATTAGACACATAGAAATTTGAATTTGGATTACACTTGACAACTTCCAAAAGGTCTTTGACATTATACCTAGACATTTACTCATTCAAGAATGTCATAATCTTGAGGTGCCTAGTCTTTTGGCATATGTTGGAGTCTAGCTTTATGAGACTATAGTCGTTAGTTTCCACACATCTCATAGGATCTCCAACAACATAAGGAGTACTATTGGTGTTAAATAGGGGTGTCCTATCTCTCCCAATCGCTTTGAGCTATGTTGAAGACCATGGGATTCAAGCTTCAAATGGATAAATGAAGTCATCTACAAACCCTTCTTGGTGAGTGAAGGAGGACAGGTTATTTAGAAAGTTTGGGGTGGGGTGGAGTTCAATTCCCCCTGAACTTTACTATATTCTGAACAAAAAATCTTATGAGTAGATTATTATGCATATCGCCCATAATCCTATTATTTATCCCATGAAGCTATTGTAAGTATTAGCATTCTTTTACAATGTCACTTTGTAGAGCCAATAGAAAAATAAATAAAATTAAGCTGCAACATGAGTTCAAATCCTTTGTTTAGTATCAAGGCTAAAATATACCAAATTTTCAAACAAGTATTCTATTTATAAATATAAAAAACGATTTTTTCGGTAAGTTGATTAAATTATCAATTTGATGCGTTATTGCCAAGACGTATTGGGAATGCAATTGTTTAGTTAGCTTCATAAAGTATGTTTGCCTTTTTTTGAGAACATGAAGAAAATATCTAATTCCAATGAAGTAATGCTAACCTTAGATAGCATACTATGTTAAGTACTTAACATGATTTTATCCAAAGTGATCCATGAGCTCAGCACCTCCATTGCACTGCCTCCACCGCCAACCACCTTTGCCTTGCTTGATTTACAACACTTTCCTCTTCTTTATCCTTGTTCGCCACATTCATGATGGTGTAGAGCTAGAGCCAAAGGAAGCTTAACAAGGGGTCCAACACATCGCGCATGTGTTATTGGTGAGGATGCTACCATATTTGAAAACCACGGCCCACACCACATTCAACACACACTGGTTTGAGTTGTTCCATGGATTTTACAGCTCAGATACAACCGAGTCCACAAAGGATATAGAGAAGTATTAATCCTTACTCCAAGAGTGTAAAGAAACAATGAATGAGGTGTGAAATATGATCACAGGCTGATCATAAGATTGAAAATACTTCTCACACAAATTGCTAGTCTAGAATTGACAAGAACACTCAAAATCAGAATTAGAATTATGTACAATAATAAACTGTATCAGCATAAATGTACATCATCCAACCATGTACCATAAAGTGGATGCAAATATATAGATTTACATCATAAATTTGAGTTTCTATGGAGGCATTTGAATTGGTCACAAAAGCAGGCTTACTAAACTAGCTAAAAACCCCCAAGGTGGAAACATCTCTCTCCAACTCACTCAAGATACTCACAAATTGGCTAACAAGATTTTGGAAAGTGAAGTAGACTGAAAATGGAAAAAGATGATAGATTTTGGAGTGAAAAAGAGGCAAGGTGTGTTGGCCACAAAATCTAGGAGCTACCAAAAGCATTGGAGCACCTAGCTTTAGTCCTATCCTTCCAAAAGCAGGAAAAAGCAGTGAAAGCACTGCAAAAGAAGGAAGTGCACCCTTTCCATTCAAGATAGCTAGAAAAGTAGGAAGGATGAACAAATAAGTGCTCAAGTGGATAAAGATTACATGTGGTGGACCAAGGAAGTCAACTAGTGGCCAAATACATGGTGAAACTGCCTAGGAAAGTAATAAAAGACGAAATAAATTATATCCTAAGTATTAAATGGGTTTTTATGCTCTAACACCCTACCTTAAGCTTGAATGTAAGTGAAAAAACATATAAGAAAATATTAGGGCCCAACAACAAGGCTTGGTCACCCTTTACATATCGTTGTCCAAAAAAAAGGAAACAAGGAAAACCTCAAGGGACAAAACCCTCCCTCAAAATGGACAAGGAAATTCTTTTGAACCCGATTCATCAATCAGCCATCACCTCATGTTCAACCACTCCAAGAAGCAACTTAAGATGGCTGAAAGTCTTCTCTGTGAAGGATTTAGTGAAAATGTCAGCAGTTTGCTCACCAGTGGGGCAATACTCCTACATAATCAATCTGTCATGCACTAGACTCCGGATGTAGTGCATGTGCACTTCAATATGCTTGGTTCTTTTTCAGAGTACTGGATCTAAGGATATCCTTATAGAGTTGTAGTTATCAACCCAAAGAACAATGGGAGTGCTAAAGTCAATCCAGAACTCACCAAGAATTCGTTGCAACCAGATGCACTGAGTAGTTGCATTCACTGCTCCTTGGTACTCTTCGTTTGTCGAAGAGGGTGAAATGGGACTTTTCCTTCTACTGGACCAGCATATAGGACCTCCTCCAAGCATGAATGCAAACTTGGAAGTTGACTTCTAGTATGTGCTATCCCCACCCCAATCCGAGTTAGAAAATGCAACTAGATCCAATGAGGAATTGGCAGCATAGTGGATACCATGTGTCTTGGTGCCTTGCACAAAGTGCAAGATCCTTTTTTTAACCCTCCAATGGAGCTCATGTGTCTGCTCCATATATCTTGCAACATGACGTACTACATATGAAAAATCTGGTTGGGAGTGACTCAAGTATAACATCATTCTAACTAGTTGCTTGTAGAGGGTGTTGTTCACCAAGGGTGTAGAATCCCCTTCTTCTAGCTTGAATCCTGATAGGAAGGGAGTATTTGTAGCCTTAAATTCTTCCATCTTGAACCTTTTTAGTAGATCAGAAGAATATTTCTATTGACATACAGTTATCCATTGGCTGATTGAGTGATCACAAGCCCCAAAAACTGCCAAAGAACCCCCGAATCTGACATGGAGAAAGCTTGATGCAAAGCTATCCTTAGTGATGAAATTTCATCATTGGCACTTCCTGTGATTAGTAAATCATCAAAATATAATATTATAATCACCATATTATCATTGATGTGCTTTAGGTACACATTTGGATCATATTTTCACCGGTTGAAATATTGTGTCAGGAGGAAATGGTCCATTTTTGCATACCAAGCTCTAGGAGCTTGCTTAAGTCCATGCAGTGATCTCCTTAGCCTGCACACAAGTGATGGATCTGCAACATAGAATTCAGGTTGCTGCATATCGATCTCCTCCTCGATATCACCATGAAGAAAACCAGACTTCACATCCATGTGGTGAAATTCCCAACACTTTGCTGCTGCAACCGACAGAACTAGTTGAATAAAATCCAGTTTTGTCACTGGGGAAAATTTCTCATTATAGTACAGAAATTGGAATTGTGAGAATCCCTTTGCCACCAACCTTGCTTTATTCTTTATTGCATATGAATCAACATCCATCTTATTCTTGTAGATCCGTTTTTATTTTACTAGCTTTCTACCTGGTGGGAGCTTGACTAGCTCCCAAGTTCCATTCTTCTGCAAGGAGTGGAATGCTTCATCCATAGAAGATCTCCATATTGGATAATTTTAGGCTTCTTCATATGTTCTAGGATCTGATTCAATCATGAGAAATCATTTGTCAACAATATTAGGATACCTTACTGAAAGTGCATTCTCATATTGTGACCTTGTCTTCCTAGGATCCCGAGGATTCCCAACAAGTTCACCAACAACTTCTATGGTTTTTGCTGCCCACATTGGCCTTGATGGTGAGATTGGGTCTGCAATAATATCATAATTATATTCATCTGAATTAGAATAAAAATATTTATCATCAGAAGCCTCATTCAACTCTTCATTTCCTTCTTCTGGTGGTGGTTGAGAAGACTCTCCAATATCAACTCCTTGTAGGGTATCTTCCTCAAACTGAACACTTCTTTCTATGAATTCTTTGTGGGTGATCAGATCAAGAATTTTGTATCCCTTTGAGTCTTATGAGTATCCAACAAACAAACATAGCCTACTCTGTGGCTCTAAATCCCTTCTCTTCTCGGATGGCACTCTAGCCCAAGCCTTGACACCAAAAATCCTGAAATGTAAAATATCAGGCTTCTTACCACACAAAGCTTCATGAGGGGTAACTCCTTTTAGTGCTTTATGTGGGATGTTGTTTTGTATGTAGGATGCACAGTTGATTTCTTCATCCCACAAATTTGGTGTCAAATATCTTTCTTCTAGCATACAAGTGGCCATCTCCTTCAGAGATCGATTCTTTCTCTCAGCAACTCCATTCTACTAAGGAGTGTATGGAACAGTGTGTTGCATGTGGATGCCAGCCACTGCACAGAGCTGCCGAAAATTAGATTTAATGTTCTCTCCCCCATTATCATATCTTATTTCCTTTATATTCCTTCCAAATTGGTTCTCAACCATGGCTTTAAAAATTTTGAAATGGCCAAAACATTCAGATTTAAACCGCAGAAAATAGACCCAGCAATACCTAGTATGATCATCAATGAAGGTTAATAGGTATCTGGATTTTTTCAGTGAAATATGAGGGAAAGGACCATCAATATCACTATGGATCAGATCCAAGGGATCAAAGGTTTTCTCAGGCCTTGATCTCTCAAAATTTCTCTTAGGGTGTTTTCCTAGAATGCAAGCCTGGCAAACTCCTTTTGTGAAAGTGATGTTTGGTAATCCTAAAACCATGTTTTTGTCATGAAGTTCATGAAGGTATCTATAATTTAGATGTCCAAACCTCCCATGCCAAATATTTCTTGCTTCATTAGCATGATAGAGGAGTGCAACTGGTGGAGAGGTAGGAAAAAACAGTGAAAACTTGTAGACTCTAGTGGAATGATATGCAGTGCCTAATGCAACAAATATTCCTGTGGATATCTCAGATATCTCTACATCATTAGGGGTGAACACAACTCTTTTGGGTGAACCAGTATGGGTCATTTGGTAGATTGACAATAATTTTGCATCTAGACCAAGGACATAAAGGACTTTTAAAAATGATCCATTTTCAAGGTCTACTCTACCCTTACCGTTTGAAGCACTTTCTGATTCATCTCCAAGAATAATTATAGGATCTGGGACATCGGAGGAACTGAGGGTGGAAATGATTCTCTGGTTGCAACCATGTGCTTTGAAGCTCCATAATCAATGATGTAAGAAGTGTATGAAGATGTGCTAGACATTAGAGCATGGACTTTCTCCTTCTCATCTAAGTTAGAACCTCCTTCCTTCTTCTTTGCACCTTCAAGAATGGGGATATGATTCTTATCAAGGAGTTGTGCCATTTGATCTATGGTCTTTCTCATACAAGAGATTTCATGATGAAAACCCCTTTGGAAGTATGAGCACTTGGTTCACTCCTTCTTCTGTTAATCCTTTCTAGAGGTGGAGGGATCCTCTTGTGGCTTAGATCTTTCCTCTTTTGCTCCGAAGGATTTTTGGAGTTTTCCTTCTTCTTACACTTCAAATTCCTTAAGTAACCAACATCTAGAGCTTGATATTTTGAAGGATTTAGTGTGACCATCAACATAAGCTTATTCTGCTCCTGATTCAAAGACTCCATGAATTCAGATAAACTAGGCATCTTCCAATTCTTCACAACTATTTTTGTGGCATGGAAAGTCGAAACAAATACTGAATAATATTGCCCCAATTTTGAGAGTATGGCCAAAACTAATTGGTCATCCTTTTTATCAATACTGCACTACTTCAATTGCAAAACAAGTGACTTGAAATTGGAGAAATAATCCTGTATATTCTCATAACTGCTTAGACTTAGAGAAATCAACTCATTCTCTAATTGATGTCCTCTCAGATCATCAGTTTTACCAAACAAGGTTTTCAATTTCTCCCAAACTTCATTTGGTGAAGTGCATCTAAATGGAAAAGAAGATCCGACAATGTGTTGAGGCAGAGAAGGACATAATCCTCATCTCTTCGATTGTGCCACTTTGAATTCTATACAGCTGAAGTAGGCTTTCCTTTAGTTCCCATGGTCACTCTATAGAGGCCTTTCCACCTCAACAATATCTCCATCTATGCCTTCCACTGAAAATAATTAAATGGATTCAAGATCACGCTTTGAGATGGATACATGAGTGGACTGAGGTGTGCACTGTAGGTTTATTTGTACCTGCAAAATCACAACCAAACAACTCTCAGGAGAATGATTCAAACTATATAGCTCTACAATTTGATAGTAGGCCCTTTCAGGAGTATGTCACGCCCGGGTAGATCTCTTGAGCTAAACCCAAGAGTACAAGGAAATGGCCCACGGGATTTCTGTGGAAACTCCTTGCTTTTGGTGCGCTACTAGATGCAGTTGTGATCTCCTAAACAACTCTAATACCATGTGAAATCTGATTAGAGGATTATCATAAGATTGAAAACACTTCTCACACAAATTGCTAGTCTAGAATTGACAAGAACACTCAAAATCAGACTCAGAATTATGTACCATAATAAATTGTATTATCATAAATGTACATCATCCAACCATGTACCATAAAGTGGCTGCAAGTATGTAGAGTTACATCATAAATTCTAATTGCTATGGAGGCATTCGAATTGGTCACGAAAGCATGCTTACTAAACTAGTTAAACCCTCCCAAGGTGGAAACATCTCTCTCCAACTCACTCAAGATCCTCATGAATTGGCTAAAAATATTTTGGAAAGTGAAGTAGACTAAAAATGGAAAAAGATGATAGCTTTTGGAGTGAAAAAAAGGCAAGGTGAGTATTGGCCACAAAATCTAGAAGCTACCAAAAGCACTGGAGTGCCTAGCTTTAGTACTATCCTTCCAAAAGTAGGAAAAAGCAGTGAAAGCAGTGCAAAAGAAGGAAGTGCACCCTTCCCATTCAGGATAGCCAGAAAAGCAGGAAGGATGACCAAATATGTGCTCTAGTGGATAAAGATGACATGTGGTGGACCAAGGAAGTCAACTAGTTGCCAAATACATGATGAAACTACCTATGAAAGTAATAAAAGATGAAATAAATTATATCCTAAGTATTAAATGGGTTTTTATGCTCTAACATGAGTAAAAATAAAGTGCTAGACAAGCAGAGGAAGCCAAAATTACTTATGAAGCAAAAAGAAAAGCAGAGGCAGCCAGACTTGCTAAGGAAGAAGAAAGACTAGTAGAAGCATACATAATTACCTTACTCAAGCAGCTAGAGTTACTGCAGGAACATTACTCAAACATTCAAAGCACATAAAGTAAATGTAGTAGAGCAGAGTTGAGCCTTTCGTATCCTCTGCAATGTACAATTGATCATTGATGGGGATACTTGTTACACTTGTGGGATGTAGTCTTCGTTCTAAGCCTAGCCCTTACTGTTGACTACTTGTGGTGTTCCTTTCTATGCATACTATTGTATACAAACAACAGTTTATCAAGGGGCTACTGTGGAAGATAATGATTCTTCATACCATATACAACAAGCTTTCTCCTTTTCTCCACACATTGTAACAATCACTATGCTGATATTTGGGCGCCTCCTTAATGTTGTCACCCTGTGGGTTTTCCAATTGTTGCAAGCCCTATCCCATGTCAACAGTGCAAAATTCCTTTATTTTCATCAATTTGGATGGTATGCGTTTTGTATTAGTTCTTTTTATGTATTATATTTTAAATATTCTATAGCTACATGTCAAGGCATTTCAGGTCTACATTGCTCTTGGCACCTATGTAGCTTCACTGTGTTTTCATATTCTTCTTGCCAACTGCATTGGTGCCAACCAAGAATGCATTAATTTAGATTTGTTCCATTGGTTTCTTGTGGACTGTGATGCTCAAACTGAGGGTAGAGGATTTGTTCAGCATGTAGAGCTACTAAGCATCACGCCACAATTTTTTCAAAAGGTGGCATGCAAATTTGCTAGCCACTACATTTCCCATCATGTATAGAAAAATGCTAAAATATCGGGTCTGAGGAATGTTTGCTTTTAGTTACATATTACTCTCTATTAATGCATTTACTGTCATCCTTTTTTATGTTTGACAATTACATGATTTATTAAAGAGAAGGACGTTGAAGGGAAGTTGTGGATTCCTGAAATTGAAGTTGAAAAGAAATAACCTAGGCAATTACAAGTCTGCAAGCAACATCGGGCTGCACTCACAGGATCTCAAGCCAAACCTTTTTTTTTTCCAATCTCTGTAACCTTCAACATCTTTTTTATTTTTTGGATTACAATCTTTAGGATTCCATATGAAAGCCACCAACTTACAAGGAGTGTCTATAGTTTACTCAAATTTCCACCAATGCAGTCCAAAACAGTGTTTAATATTTAATAGCTACAATGACATCCAAAACAGTGAGAAAACTAAAAGCCATGGCACGATACTTTTTCACCTTTCCTCGCACTCTCTTCTATGCAACTAATATATTAGTTTCGTTAAAAGTATTGAAATAAAATATAATATTTTAAATTAAAAATATATATACTTTTATTTAATACATTTAAAATTATTTATAAAAAAAACATATATTTAATTGACAATTAATATAATATTTTTAATTAATAATAAAAATTACATAACCTGTTTAACAATTTGGTCAACCAATTCTTTTCATTGTTTCTTATAAGACTAAACCAATGCATTTATCTTATTATATCGAACAAATTACCGATGTGAACATTTACTTTAAAGTAATCATTCAATAAGAAAAACACACAACAAATCTAATCTATCATGAAAATTATATTATAGATTTTAGTACTTATCCAACATAGGCTATTTTATAATATCTAACAAGTTGCATACATTCAAGGAATTATTTTATTTACTTTGATTTAATACTTTATAAAGAGAAATGCACATTCAAGGATAGTCCTTTTAGTTTTTGTACTTTATTTCCTACAATTTGCATAATGCGCCTAAACTTACCAGGAGAGTATGTATTCTACCGATATGTGTTCGGACTCGGAGGCCTCTTAGCATATTCATTCAAAAGGTGAAGAGAATAGAAAAGAGTAATGATGACTAATACATTTGCAAATTCAAGTTTTAAATATATTTGCTATAACTTTCACGTTGAAGTCATTTTAGTGTTTGACGTATTGACTTCGTCGCATTTGTGCATCACTGACTAGTGCTTCGGAGATGGGTCAAGAGAAAATTAAGTTCAATTCATTTCTTTCTACTATTTTTTATAATAATTTGAAGGTTGTTTTTATATTTAATACACTTTCAGACTGTAAGAGATCCTTGAAACTTTTGTAGCAATGGCATAGTGAGAGAAACAAAAACCACTTCATGGATATAACAAAAATCATCAAGACTTTAACTTTATGTAATATAACTTGTTGGTACAAAATAGAGACTAGGGTTCTTGTACATGGGACAACAAAATGGCACCGTTGTAGTCTAGAGTGCTAGCATTTTCAATCCCCTAAAGGGGGGATCCCTCACCTGAAGCACATCTAAGGTCGGCATCAGATGAGATTAATTAACTGCATGGATGCAATCGAGGGTTTAGAGAGGTGAACATTATCATATTATTCACTAAAATATACCACAACAACATTTAACAATATTCATCATTCAATTACTTAACTCGAAACAGTAAACAAGATCAGACGCAACAGAAGCATACACATAAATTTGAGGGGACAAACAATCTCTTTCATTATATCATTTCCATTACAGTATCTTACATCAGGGCTTTATGCCTTACATTCACTGTGAGATTACCCGTCGCTGGACAAAACATAAACCCCATTATAGATCTATCCATCTTTGTCTCTTATGACTCTAGTTCGATGCTCAGATACTTCTGACTTTCCTTGCGCTTGTGCTCTCTCCCCTACTTATTTTATATATCCTTCACTTCATTTTCTACTTGCGGAGATGGTCCAAAACTTATTCAAAAGCGGTTGCGGTCATTACCTTTCTTCCGCAATTTGTGGTACTCTTTCGTGACTTTCAATACTCTTCCACAACATCCTTCCTTTCCACAACTTTATTCCTTTGACTTATCTTCTTCTGCTACCTTTTGGGTTCACTTCAAAAATGAAGGAGCCAATAGGACCCAACCACAAAGGTTAACTTGCACTCAAGTAAACTCTGTTGTGTCACTAATCCTTGATCATCTTCAACTGTTGGTCCTTCAAACAAAGGAGCCAACTATGGTATTGAACAACGTCAGTTGAATACATCTAGTACTAAACAACATCGATATTTAGCTTCTATCTCAGTTACATAGAATAAAATCACCAGGTGTTGCCCAAAAAATAAGTTCCTTCAATTAAGATGAATTTTTGCTTTGCTTAGGTGATATACGAAACATATTTGACAAACAAGTTTTTTTCTTCAAAATCTTCATTCTTGAGGAATCCATTGTGAGAAAAAACCCATTGTCTCCCTGTTCAAGAAGTTGCCAATATTCAAGTGGTGGGTTATTGAGCATCAACGAGACTAAGAAATGAAGATGAAGCACGAGAATTGATACCAACAAGGAAAACAACTGCGTCTTGGCTTGTGGGGCATCACTCTCTTAAAATCCCATATTATTTAGAGGTGGCCGAAGGGGGATTTAGAGTGTGAGATGTGGTAGGTGTTGATGTCCATTTTTGTCATCCGTTTTTGTCATTACATGTGCTCTGGTGGCACTAATTTTGTCATTTTTTTGCATATTAATCCATACTTCTTGCCATACAGACCATCAATCAGACCCATGTATGAACGTATTTACATATCACATGAATCTTGATTAAATCTCAACATTTTATGGTTAATTGACAATTATTTCACATTTCTAGACGTGCTTGGCATATAGTTTTTGCTCTACAGGTTGTGGTCGTCATTCAGACCTTCATTCAGACGCGGATTCGCACTGAAGACGTCCAGCTGCATTCGAACCGTCATTCATCCCTCTGTTCACACCCGCAGAATCGTTGGTTGGAATATTTCGGGGTATTAAAGACAAAAATGATGATATGGGTTCTGTTGGTGATGTGTCCCTTATGGTTCGTGATCCTCTATTCTAGAAGATACGTCCTCCTGTCTGCCCAGCTTGACAATGCACTCTCTTCCCACGTCAAAGGAAACCAATGCACAACTGCTCGTGTCAAAGAGAACCAACACCCGTGGAATCAGGAAGATGGCGAGTGTGTTGTGCTGAGCTGTTTCTGTAGCAATTAAGACCTCTATTTTTAGAGAGGTCGACCACTGAAAGGGTCGACCTTCTCTCTTATTGTAAAACTTATATAAAGACGGCTCTGGTGGAGAAACACAACAATATTTTTTATGCATAGAAACACTAAGCTAGAGAATGCTTTGTAATCTTTTTCGATTAATGGAAGTTTTTGGTTTTTAGCTGTTGATGTTCTGTTGGTGATTGAGCTGAGTTAGCTTCAAATACCTGATCGCTGAGAAGGGCACCTCAACAACCAGAGGTTTTTGTGTATATTTTATATTTCTTTTCTGCAAGTAAATAGTTTATTTTTCAGTACATGTATTCAACTTGGTTTCCTCTAGATGTTGTTTTATTTCCTGTAATTTATTTCCTATTGCTAATATAATTTACATTTTTAGAATCTAGAATGACCGGTCATGCATAGTTTTTCTTAGTTTGCTTTCAGTCTTTTCATTTGCAACTAGATAAAGTTAACTAGTTAATGTTTCAAGTTCAATCTATAGTTAGAGTTAGTTTTGATTGTTTTCCTGTAGCTGTAGATTAATTTCACTTATGTTTCATCCTTGTTTTATTATGCAATAGAAATAGTTTATTTCCTTAGATAACGATTAGTATAAGTTGCTTCTTGTTATTCCATATTTAAACAGTCTATTTACTGTTTTTCTTGCACTGTAGGTTCATATGAATCAACCAGCTGGTGTTAAGATCATTTAGTCTGCTTATTTCCTTAGTTTATATCATTTTCTGTCATTCGGACTGTCTTTCAGACTGTCATATGGACTTTAATATTTTTTGCATTGTTTTTTTGCTTGTTTAGAATTCAATTTCTTAGATTTTCGAATTGTAATATTTCTTGTAATTGATCAGCATTTATACATGTAATTAGGACCTTGTTCTGCACCACATAGAGTTTCAATTAAAGCTTCATGTTCATTCTTCGTTTTTATTCCATTTCCTTAACATTGCTTTAGTTGCTTTTTCAAATTATGTCTCTTTTATGTCTGATTTCTTAATACCTTACTGTTCTAGAACTTATCAATTCCATTCTTAGATTAGTCTATTTAATTCTTATTAAGGTTGATGTTGGATTAAGCTTAATAATTTCATTCTCCAAAGCACATTAGTTTTTATGGTTTCTTAGTTCAAGCATAGGATTTGCTTTTCCCTTTCACATAGTTAATGAAGATGTTCATAGAATAGGATTTGATTCAGAAATAAGATATCTTTATCAAGTTTTCTACTTGCTTCTAGATAAAACTCACTTTCAAGTACATATCTTTATTAAGTTTTCTACTTGCTTCTAGATTACATTTGTTCCATGTCATTTGCTTATGGATAAAGAGTAGATTACAATGTTTAAAGTTGGTTGTAATTGGACACTCTTTAGTTTGCATCTCTTTGTAGAAGTTAAACTAGATTTACTTCCATTTTGTTTCCTTGTCACATTTGAAATTCATTTTGATACATTCTCTCCCGTTCCTATTACATTTGATACATTTCCTCAGAATCCTCAAGGAGAATGGAATTAGGTAGCTTACCTTAGTTTTGAGTATTTGTTGAATGGATGAATAGTTTAACTATTGAATTTATTAAGTAGTTTTACTTAAAATAATATAGTTTCTTGTTTTCATAGTTCATTGTCAATTGAATCATTTCATAGCTAGGTTTTCAATTTTATTCACAGTTGTTTTCTAATTCTTAGATTAGAGTTTGAATCATTAATCAGTAGTTTCCAATTTCATAAGAATAGTTCTATTTTTTATTAATTCTTGTTTCCTAGAATAGTATTGTTGTTTTTATCTTTTCAGTGATTGTTTATAGAGTAGAGTAGTATAGATTGATACTATTTTGATCTATTGGTTTAGCTAAGTCTAATCAGTTTAATAGTTGTATTTTTGAAGTTTGACTCGGTTTTTCATTTTGAAAGATCTTTCAATCTTTACATTATTAAACATTTCTAAGATCGGCCAAGCCGATGTCCTAGGTACCATTCTACTTCAGCATATACTGTGCCACAACTCTAAGATTACCAACCCTAGCCAATAATTAAATATTTGGTGATTCCTTAAGACAGTAATTACACCCAACATTTTGGCGTCATTGCCGGGGAGTTGTAGATAGGTAGAATCCAGTTGTAGATAGGTATAATTCTCTCTTAAAACTTAGTGATAGATTGAATTTTTCTCTTTGAAACTTAGAAATAGGCTGGTGGTGGGTGAGCGGTAAGACGAGAGGTAAGAACCTATGCATCTATTATAACAGGCATCCCCAAAACCCAACGATAGTAGTAATGCAATTAGAATTTATCTCAGTTTTAGCTTTGTTTTCATGAATAGGTCTAGAAACTGAAAAGGTAGATACATTAAAACTAGCCTTCCTACTAAAATCCCTACTAACCTATACGGGGGGTGTGCCACCCCAACTACTAACTCAGCAGAAAGGTATTGGAAGACACCTAAAGGGGATAGTCCTACTTGGAAAGGTAAGGAAATCATTTCTGGAAATAATTTAGGGGAAACCATAAAGACATCAAAAAATTCTGTTCATCAAGAAATTCCACTAGAAGAACCTCAATCTCATATTGAGACCGAACTTAGACAAGAGGAAACTCAAAAGGATAAAACATCAGAACTTCTCAACCTTTCATTAGGTCAAAAACCCAAAGACACTACCTTTTCAATAGTAGGTGGTCCAAATCTAGTAGACTTTGTTGATCCTACACAGGTAGACACTCTTTTTGAAAATTCTGTGAACATAGTTGTTTCACAGATTGAGACAACAACGATAGGACCTTCAAAAATGGACTCCCGCATAACTGGTAATTCTTCTCCTAAAAAGAGGAATATTCTCCCTGAAACAGAGCATTGGGACATCCCATATTCACCAAGAAAGGAACCACCTAGGTACACTCTCTTTGGAAATCAAGTCTTCATGGAGGACGAAAATGAAGATCATGTCCGACAGGAGGAAGAAGAGGGAGAAGTTAGAACTAAAGGTACTTTTGGGTTCCCTATCCTAGACACTGCACAAGATGTAACCATGAAAAATATCCCTCCCTCCTCACTACCAACCTTTTATCGGAAGAGTAGTGAGGATTCGGATACATTCTTATTCAAATTTGACATTTTGTGTAGGAGTTATAACTACCTACAAGAAGGCCAAAAGCTAAAACTTGTTCCTGCCACATTAAAATATTCTGCTCTTCGATGGTTTATGGGGTTAGGAGAATTTAGTATTAGAACTTGGGAAGACATGAAGACTGCATTTCTATGGAAATATCAGGATTACTGCAAACCTAAGGACTCTCGCAATGATATTTTCAAAATACAACAACTTGGAGATGAGAGCCTAGAAGGCTATCTCGAAAGATTTAACTATGTGTTACATAAATCCAAGTATAGAGATCTTCGGGAAGATGCAGTAAGAACACTCTTCCTTAAGTGAATCTTAGAATAATTCTTAGAAAACCTTAATCTCATGGCAGCAGGAGACATCTCTCATAAGTCTTTTGCACAGATTTGTGAGCTATGTAGGAATTACTCTAGGAGCAGAGGGAAAAGTGGGAGACACGTTCGAGAATCTTATACTAGGAACCTGAAGGGAAATACATCCAATCCTGGTGGAGTTACAAGGGTAGAATAGGGAAACCTATTAGAAAATTTCAAAAGAGATATCTTAGGAGCCACGGGTTCTCAATTAGATGCATTACAAGCTAAAAAGAGACAAGATGAAGAGCATGCAACAATGAGTGTTTTCTGTCCTAGTTGTAGAACTAAACATCCCCAACGGAAATGTTCATTGAATAATGTCTCAGTATGTCACCTTTGTATAGAAGAACATCCAACTGATAACTTTCCATCGTTGCCTGGGTTGCAAGTTGTATATAAGAGTGGAGATTTTGGTGAAACATCTAGGAGGCCTTGGTAACCTAGAGATCAACCATCATATCAGGATCCATCATTACAATTTCCACCCTATTACCATCCTTACCAACCTCCTCAATAATGGAGCACTTCAGGTTGGAAAAATTGGCCACCCTAGTACCCTCCTCAGAATGTTCAACAGCAACAATGGCCACACGGATGGAGAGGAAAAGCTTATGCTCAAACACCTCCTCCTATGCCTAACTATCCTTACCCACCTAATATCCAGCAAATTTTTCCTAGATTTGTACCTCCTTCACTACCCCCTATCAAAAATCAACCTTACCACTTCCAGAATATGAATCCCCAAAGACCCACAATATTACCTGCACAACTAATACCAAACCCTAACAATAAGCCAACTCAAGCTCTTAATAGCATTGGGTTTCTACCTCTTCCATCATATTCCATTTCAACCACACTAGTACATGATATTCAACTGCGGTCTGGAAGAGTTTTGCAAGATCAGCCCAAATCATCAGTTGTTATCCGAGAAGAAAATGAAGAAGAAGACATACCTAATGAAATTTTGAATGATGCCATTCTTCAAGATGTGGTTATTCCTAAAGCTTCAACACACAACAATATTCATGAAGAAGTAATTCCAAGAGAAAAAGCACCCCCATATCTGGAGTGTCTAGTAATAGAAAAACCTGTAACCTATCTGGAGTATGATATCATTAACGAATTGAAGAATATTTGTATCAAGATCCCTTTGTTACAAGCCATTAAAGATATACCGATCTATAGTAAAGTGATAAAGGAACTCTGTATTAAAAGATCAAGTATCAAGAAAAAATACCCCCCGACGATTCATGTCATAGGTGAAATGTCAGATTACATAGCAAACCAACTTAGAATTCCAAAGTATACAAATCCAGGAAATCCTGTGGTAACTATTATCATCAATAACACTGCCATAGGAAACACACTTATTGATCTAGGAGCTGCTATTAACTTGATGACTACCACAATTTTAGAAACTTTCCATTTAGGACAGTTCCTCCTCCCTACCCCAACAATGCTAGAATTAGCAGATCGCACTATGGTGCAGCCTACTGGGATTTTAGATGATATCATTGTATCAGTGGCTTCATGGGAATATCCCGTGGAATTTATGGTCATAGAATCAAAGGACCCTTCCAAAGGCCACCCCATTATTCTGGGAAGACCTTGGTTAGCCACTGCTAAAGCATTTATAGGATGTAGGGATGGAGAGATGATTATCTATGATGGGTTGTCTACAAGAAAAATCGCTTTATACCCACTAGCACAACCAATAACCGAAAACCTGTTTTGGTTAGATTGTCCTTTTGGGGATGATAACTTGGAATAAATTTCCCTTGTTCGTGATTTCTCCTGGGCAATGGGCACTTCAAGAACAAAATACCGAGAATGTGTCGAACCAATTTGTCTCTTCCACAACATGTATAGACTTGCCTTAGTCTTTTTACCAACTTTACCAAATATTTGGAGATGAATTCCAAGAAAACATGAGCCTCTCAACATTTACAAGCACACCCTGTGCCTTCTCAATCGAAGAACATATAGGATCCTATACCATACCTTGTGAGGTTAGTTCCGAAAAATTTCTACATATAAATGCAGGTTTAGATGAGAGTCAGCAAAAACAATTACTAAAAGTTATCAAGAGTCAAACTGGAGCATTTGCATGGGAATACACTGATATGAAGGGTATACACCCAAATACCTATATTCACCACATTTACACAGATTCAAACATACCTCCTGTCAGGAATCCCCAGAGAAGAATGAATCCAACCCTAAAGGATATAGTTAAAGATGAATTACAAAAACTCCTTAATGTTGGTTTCATGTACCCAATTTCTAACAGTAAATGGGTGTCTCCTCTGGTAGTAGTTCCAAAGAAAGTTACGGGGAAATGGCGTATCTGTGTTGACTTTCGAGAATTGAACAAAGGACTACTTCCCTTTACCTTTCATTGACCAGGTGTTCGATACCTTGTCAGGGAAACAATACTTTTCTTTCCTTGATGGATATAGCGTATACAACCAAATATTAATAGCACATGAGGATCAAGACAATACAACATTTACTTGTTCTTGGGGGACATATGCCTATCGAGTGTTGTCATTTGGCCTGTGTAATGCGCCTGCCACTTTCTAACATGTAGTTTTAGGAATTTTTGCTGACCTTATACATGGCTGTGTAGAAGTTTACATGGATGATTTTACAGTTTATGGTAATACCTTCCAAGAAGCCCTTGATAACCTTGAAACAGTTCTTATTCGGTGCCAAGAAAGGATCTTAGCCCTTAGTAATGAAAAATGTAAGATGTTATTGACCGAGGGCATAGTTTTGGGACATCATGTCTCTCTTCAAGGTATCAAGGTGGATCCTGCCAAGATAGAAATAATTGTTAATCTTCCTCCTCCAAAACATCAGAAGGAGGTAAGGATATTTCTTGGCCATGCAGACTATTATAGACGTTTTATTGAAAACTTCACTAAGATAGCCAAACCTATGTTCAAACCACTCATGAAAGATACAAAATTTCAATGGACTGAACCTTGTCAACATGCCTTTGAAACTTTGAAGGAAAAGCTATCAGTGGCACCAATACTTAGGGGCACCAATTGGTCCCTTCCCTTCCATATATCCACTGATGCTTCTAACATAGCTACATGAGCAGTCTTAGGTCAAAAAGAGGGACAAACATCACATGCCATCTATTTTGCTAGTAAAAATTTGACTCCTGCAGAATTGAAATACACTGTTACTGAAAAAGAGTTTCTGGCATTAGTCTATGCCATCAACAAGTTTTGTCATTATATCACAGGATATGAAGTTTTCGTACACACAGACCACTCCTCCATTAGATTTTTTATGAATAAACCAATCACCAATGGCAAGGTGACTAGGTGGATTCTTTTGTTATAAGAATTTAACATCATTGTTTTTTATCGTCCTGATTGAGAGAATGTGGTAGCATATTTTCTCTCTCGAATTCAAACTGACGATAATACCAGTCCTGTCAATGATAGATTTCCATATGAACATTTGTTCGCTGTGTCTGTTCGAATTGCTTGGTTTGCAGACATAGCCAATTATTTAGCAATTGTAAAGCTACCAAACTATCTCTCCCCACCTGGGAAACGTAGGATTATAGTTCAAAGTTCTAGTTATTCTTGGGTGGACAATGATCTTTTTCGTATTGGTCCTGATCTTATTATTAGACGATGTGTATGAGAGGATGAGATGGCAGAGATCATCCATGCATTTCATGGTGGACCTTGTGGTGGGTTTTTTTATAATAAGAGAACAACATACAAAGTGTTGCACTCTGGATATTATTGGCCAAGAATTTTTAAAGATGCTGCCAAGTATGTCAAGGGATGTGACAGTTTCCAAAGAATGGGTAGACCTACGCCATCCGATGAGATGCCCTTACAGCCTCTGGTTATGATTGATCCTTTTGAAAAATGGGATCTAGATTTCGTTGGGTTAATTTCCCCTGTGTATCGCAAGAAGAAGTACATCCTAGTCTGCACAGACTATGTCACCAAGTGGGTGGAAGCTAAAGCCTTATTCCGATCCATAGAAAAATCTATGGTAGAGTTTATATATGAAGAAATATTTACCTGATTCGGTGTACCTATGGAAATTGTAACTGATCAAGGATCTCAGTTTAACTCCAAATTAATGAAAGAGCTTACTGAAAAATATGGTATTAGACATTGTAAATCTTCACCATATCACTCACAAGCCAATGGTCAGATAGAGTCTACCAACAAAGTATTAGAATCCATCCTTACTAAGACTATTTAGTTACACCACAAAGACTGGGCAGATAGGCTTTCAGAAGCCTTGTGGGCTTATAGAATAACTTGGAGGAATACGACTGGCTACACACCTTATGAACTTGTTTACGGAAAACAAGTTCTTCTACCCATTGAATTTCAAGTCAAAACCTTTCATATGGCTGCACAATTAGGGATGGATCTAGAAGAAGCACAGAAACAATGAATCCTGCAGATAAATGAATTAGATGAGATTAGACAAGATGTTATTCAACGCACAATTTTAATACAAAACCAACGCAAAAAGTGGCATGATAAATACATTAAAAAAAACAATTCAAAACTGGAGATTGGGCATTACTTTTTGATTAAAGGTACAAAAACTTTAAAGGTAAATTAACTACTTGTTGGATGGGTCCATATGAAATTGTTACAGCTTTTGATAATGGATCTGTTGAGATTAAGACAATTGATGATTCACTAATTTCCTTTGTTTTAAATGGACATAGACATAGGCTTTATCATCAACCAATATCTAAACAAGATTTTGTGCAGAAAACCTTACAACAGAAGGAGATGGAGCTGGTTGAAGAGGAACTCATTCATCCTTCTCCTGGTTCTTGAATTATTTTGGGTTATCTTCATTTGTATATATGTAAATATATTTTTGTTTTTTAATGAATAAGGGTCATTTCTAACAGCTGATTGCATTTACACAGGAAATTCAGTCTTTCGATCAGCTTATGGAATTTTGTCAATTAAAACAGGAAGAGTCTTTTCCTTTCCCTAATTTTGATAAATTTCATATGACTTTTCTTTGTACATATATTGTTGTTGTGAATAAATTTGAATCATCTAACAAGGGGTTTTGCAATTTGATTACAAGAACCTTATCTCTATAATAAGCTCATGAAATATTATCTAAAAAGGGAAGTGCTCTAAAAAAAAAAACTCATAATGCACCCTAACTCCTTCTCTTTCGATTATTGTTGAAAATTGAAAATTTATAGTGAAAAGTTAAAGTGTTCTTTATATCATTTCTAACCACTTTCTTCTATGATTCTTTTTTATTAATTCCATTTTTATGCTTTTATATATTGTATTTGATTTAGATATGCACATTTCTGATTTATCATTAGAACAGTTACTTAAGACCTACTTTAATCGTCATGATTTTCAAAGTTCTTTCTTACACCTATGGACTACTGTTGACCAACACGACCTCAACCAATAGGGGTTCACCTCACTGTCGACGCATACTGCAGTCTCCCTGGGCACCGGCCTGGGCAGGTTTGAGCCCACCCAACAACACCCGCAGAGTGGATGAGATCTCACCTGAGGCGTCCAGGAAGAGCAAATGGAACCATGTTTTCGCCGAGGGAGGAGGAGAGTTGTGGCTGCATGGACTGACTCTATTGCGGTACTTTAACCAGAAACATTAAACATTCGGTAGGGAGTTATAACATATCACTTCATCGCAACATTCAAGGAGTTATACCATTTCCTTCATCGTAGCATTTATCATCACATTCTACATAGAACATACTACTTAATCACATCATTTATCATCAAGGAAAAAATAAGCAGACATTGCATTAAACAATATTCATACATCGCAACATTGCACAAAGTTTGTACCAAAACATCATTATATTATTGCCGCGAATATACACCAGCAAAAACATGGATCTCGCATCCAATTTGTCTTCTTCCTCCTTCATGCATGCCTTTTTTTAACACTTACAACTCTCATGTATTTATAGGCTTTTTCCCTTACAATATTTGTCCACTTACAACTGACTCCCTAACCGACACTATGGACAATTGACCCAATATCCAACTGACTTGGTCCAAATGACCCCAAAAACCTGCATACCGCAGTATACTGACTCACTATTACATAATGTATGGTCCAAGTGACCCAAAACCCATCAACTGCGGCATCCTTTGGAAAAAAATACTCCTTTCGCATCCTCCTCTGGCGTGTCGCAGTGTCAGCGGTACTGCAATCTTTCCCAGTCAAACCGCCTGCCAACAGCCCCCCAACACAATCTTGTGGCTCTCCCTCGAGCCACGTCAATTGCTGAACAGAGTGCAGTTCGAACTATGTTTCGATAACTGTTATTGCTGTCTGGATCACATGGTGTTGTCCGATGCCTTCTACTACAGTGATCGTCAACACATGGTCAGGTCTATCTAATAATCATCACCCGACTTGCTGTCATGTACTTCTCAAACTCATCCTCCAGTCTCTTGGAATGGTACCGACGGGAAGGAAAAGAGGACGAACAGTAACCAAATGCGAACTTCACAAATGAATCTGGCACATCTGTTTCGCACCGGTAACCGGCTCCTTTTATGGTCGGGGAGCTTCGGTCCCGACCACCTCATTGATCAAGAAAAGCACGATCCTTCGAACAACTGTTGCATACTTAAACATGCTTAACCGGCCCTCGGCTTGGGCATAACACAGTGTAAGTGCACCCACCATATCAAGGCGCTCAGGGACACTTGTCGTTCGAGCTCGCAGGGCCCCTGGGGTGCTGCCACGGGAAACAAAGTGAAGCATTTCCACAGCCTCCTTGGAATTCCTCACAACTCAACTCCCAAATTGATCAACCAACATAACCACTCTAGTTCAGAATAACTTTATTGTAGCAAGCTACCAGCTGCCTCAGCTACTTATCACCGGACCATTCCCGGGTTACGATAGTGGGAAAGATGTCCCACTATCTCTCATCTGTGTGTGTGACCCCATCAACTGACACAACCAGAGGGGTATCCATACTGTCACCGAAGATCCTATGTGCCAACGTGTGAGCAATCTCCTCACACTGTGTTGATCATACCGGCCCCGCGTGCCATGTGCAAAACATGTCATCGTCTTGTGGTTATTCGGCTGACTCAGTGAGGTGCAATCATGTGTAGGGATGATGGGAAGCGGTGACAAAATACTAGTGGAGCAGTAGTCACAACACTGCCCCGTACCTTCAAATCCTCCGTAATCATTACAACTCCTTGAACAAAATCTGTCGTCGGTCCTAGTCGTAACACTGCCATGAGTCTCTGACTTCTCCAAAATTGCGGTACAAGCCTCCCTGCTGTCGCATACCTTCTTCTGTTGGTGTACCATCTGCCACCAAGCAACCTGCAACAATCATCATCATTTCATTTTTTTTCATTTTTTTTACCAATGCGACTTAGACATCGCACTGTTCCAAGCTCGAGCGATAGGGCTTCAACCTGTGACCATTTACCAGCTTGGGGAGCATACCCCCATCTAATTGCTGCAACTGAACCACTCCTCCGGAAGTAATAGTATTGATGCGATAGGGACCCATCCAATACATCTGCAACTTGCATGGATGTTTCATAAACTTACTGTCGTATAGTAACACTAAGTCGCCTTGCGGAAACTGTTTGTCTTTGATGTGGCGATCATGCCATGCCTTCTGCCAGTCCTTCTCCACTCCTTGGTGAAATCCAGCGATAAATCGATCCTCTTCTAGCTCCACCAATTGTGCAAGACGTTCATCTAATGCTACAACATCATCCATGCTCGTAACAGCCGCAATTCGTAGACTTGGAATGATGTACTCCATAGGCATAATTGCTTCCTTCCCATATACCAGCTTGAAAGGTGTCTGACCATTCAACCTTTTACATGTGGTACGATAGGCCCACAATACTGCTGGAACTTTCAAATCCCAATCGTCTCGATTCGTATTGCACACCTTTGTCAACGCATGCTCCAATACTTTGTTAAATGCCTCTACCATTCCATTCTCCTGTGGGTGATAGGGTGTACTCTTCTTATTCTGTATGTGCAATTCTTCTATCAATGCGCTGATAGTGCGATTGAGAAAATGGTTTCCTTGATCACTTAGCAATATTTTGGGGCAGCCAAAACGAGTGATAATGTGGTTAAACAAAAATCGAGCAGCCGTTGCGGTGGAGCAATCAACTATAGGTTTTGCCTCAGCCCATCGGGTCAAGTATTCTATCGCCGTGATAATATATCGCGCACTTGTGCATTTCCCTGGTGGATGGATCAGTCCTACAAAATCCACAGCCCATTTTTCGAATGGTTGTAATGTTACTTGAGGGAGCAATGACATCTCATCCTGTCTAGATGGCTTGCCAGTTTGTTGAAAAACATCACAAGACCGCGCGTAGTCTGTCACATCATTATGTAATGTAGGCCACCAAAGCCCTACGCACAGTACTTTTCGGGCAGTCGCCAGGCCACCATAGTGTTCTCCTGCTACTCCACCATGTGACTCAGCCAATATCTGCGCTTGCTCATGCGGCAAGACACATCTGCGCAATATCTCATAAGCACCCAATTTATACAATTCTCCCGTGATCTGTTGAAAGTCAGCAGCCTTAACGACCAATTGCTTCTTCTGAGTAGTGGTAAAGTCATCGGGCGTGGCGTCGGTCACCAGAAACTGAAGGATGTCATCAAAATTTTGATCAGCAGCAACAACGTGAAACAGTTGGGCATCCGACAACCCGTCTTCGATATTAGTCGGTTCCTCCCCTGTATCAATCCGTGACAAATGATATGGTCCAGCATTCAACCGCCCCGGTTTCACGATGACATTGAAATCAAACTCCTAAAACAAAAGTAGCCACCGGAAGATCTTCCCCCCCAACACAGGCTTATTGACGAAGTATTTCAATGCAGAATGATCAATAAACATTTTAAAGTGGCCACCCAACCATGGCCAGACCTTCGCATTATGTGGTAGTGTAATTGCATTCTGCAGAGGATAGCTTCCGACTGGCAAAAGAAATGGGATGATCAATGTCGCCTTCTCCTGGTTGAGCCAATACAACCCCTAGTGCAACCGATGAAGCATCAACATGGACATGGAATTCCTTACTCCAGTCCGAAAAGACCAAGATTGGTGCCGACGCCATCTTCGCTTTGAGAATTTCAAAACTATCCTGACATTCCGAGTTCCACTAGAATGTCGCATCCTTCTTTAGCAACTTTTCCATAGGGGCAATAATCGCAGCATATCCCCTAATGAACTTGCGATAGTATCCTGTATGACCCAAGGTTGCGTGCAACTGCTTAATGATGGTCGGTGGTTGCAACCCCAAAATAAGCGTAATTTTGGCTGGATCAACTAGCAATCCCTGCTTACACACAATATGACCTAGCAATATCCCAAACGTTGCGCAGAAAATACATTTCTTCAAGTTCAGCGATATCTGGTACTATCGGCATCGCTCAAGCATTAACCGTAGATTGGCCAAATGATCACGAATCAATCCATAAACGGTCCAATCATCCATATATACCTGCAAAAACTTCTGAATAAAATATTTGAATGCGGCAACAACGACTCGGGAGAATATCGCAGGTGCATTCTTCAAACCAAACGGCATGACCATGTACTGAAAGCAACCCCATTCAGTAACGAAAGTTGTCTTATGGCGATCTTCCTTGGCAATGTGAATATGATGGTAGCCAGAGAATCCATCAATGAAAGAGTACATCTCCTGGCCACCCACTCCTTCAAGTACTTCATTAGTAAATGGGGTCGGAAAAGGGTCATGCAAGCAGGCATCGTTCAACTTCCGCAAGTCGACACAAATGCGCACTTCGCCTATTTTCTTGTCCTACACCACCATAGGACTGATCCATTCTGACTCTTCCATAGGTTCGATAATACCAGCATCCAACATCCGATCAAGTTTCGCCTTGACCTTTTCTTTATCTCGCGGATTTAGCCGGTAAGGTCGTTGTCGGACTGGCTTAGCATCTGGTTTCAATGGAATCTTCATCTCTCCTAAATCACCCAGAATTCCCTTCATTTCGGAAAAATTCGTGGGAAATACGTCTTGAAATTCATGTAGTAACTTGGTAACCTTACTCATCATCTCATCATCCCAATAATCCCCGACATTAGCAAACTTGGAAGTAGCTTCGGTGCCTATATTCATCTTGCAAAGCTGCAATGGTTGACTGAACGGATTACTTGGCGCAACAGGTGGGACCAAATCATGACTTCCTTCAGATTCGGGAATGTTAACATTTCGGGGATCATCATTTTCCTCTGGGCCACCATTAATGTTGAAGCACTCCATGAGAGACTGCATCTGACAGTGGGTGTGCAAATCGATAGGGTAAGCCGCCGGAACAACCTGAAATATCACATCACGGATGAGCTGCAAGGTGTTATGGACATCAGGGTTGGCATCTGCAAACATGAACGTATGAGTGAAATAGTTCGTCAACTCCCCCCATGTTGTAATGTCACGGCGCAACTCAGCTGCAGTGTACCACGAGTGCGGTATCTCCTCCAAAGTATGGAAAAAAGCATGAACCCACTCATCTCTGGGTCACGCTACCCACAATCATTGGCACTCTATCACATGATCACTAGTATCAGTCCGACCATCATACTTGCCAGTGTGATAAACTTCAGTATCACCAAACCGAACCATCATCAACCTTTGACACTGTGACCAATCTTTAATGAATTTCTTATGTGTCGCCCACCATCGTGCTGAAGCAGCCTTCAGTGCTTCCTCCAAAGCTAGCAATCACTGTGGTTCTGGGATGCGGTCTTCAAACTCTCCTACAAAGGTGTTTAGGCCAGGAAACCCCTCATAGACAAGAAATGTGATCGTTTTTGTCACAGCATGACACAAGGATTGCGTAACTAAACCACATTTTCGGACTGATACTTCATGCATGCGATTCTGCTAGTGTTCCAACACATCATTAGAGTCGAAAGATGCAGAGCTCTCGCTACACGACTCCAATTCACCGTGGATAGTGGGATGAATATAATATTTTGAAATGTTGAATGCATGGTCCCATCCAACGGTGTCATCAGCTGTTACAGGTTCAACATATCGGCATCCTTCAGCCAGATCCAATGTGGCTATGACTCTGAAATCATGATTCTCAAAGGTCATCATGTGCTTCTTGGAGTTGATTACAGCTTCACTATCATTAGCCCATCCAATCCCCAAGAGTGCGGGATAAGAGCTTCCTCCCTCAACCACTTCAATAACATCAAAATCAGCATAAGTCTTCATGCCCTCGATATCAATTGTGAGCCACGGAACTCGCCCAATGGGTGTTACCTTCACATGGTTAGCCAACCGGAGCTGTATAGGAGACCAGCTCAATGGGGGACTCCCCATTTTCTGCCATGCCTGCTTGGTTAAGATGTTAACATCCGAACCAAGGTCAAGAATCACAGAGTCAACATCATAGTCACAAATCTGAATATTCATTCGCATTTCCTTGCCAATCTTTCGTCGCTGTAAGGAGTTTACTACTGACTCCTGTCGTCCTTTTGAAAATCGCTACAACCATCCCTCAATATCAACCAGGATAGTTGGGTCTTGTGCCAATGACAGACAACTTTAAAGGAACTTTTGCAATGTCCCCAGTGGTGGTGGTCGATCAGCATCTGATGTAGTATCAAAGACAGGCAGCATATCGCAAACAACAGCCTTACCGCGGTCTTTCTCCAAAGTGCGACGTGCCTCTAGGAATGTCTCTCGCTCCGTATCAATGTCGAAGGGTACCATCTTCTGACCAGCCAATCAAATCAGTGCTCACGAACCATCTTCCCCAGTCGTCTTTCCTCCACGCATGACAACAGCCACCGAAGCATCTTGTGGTCATGGTTCTGCAGAAATGGTCGCAATATTTGCACCCTGCGTCTGGTTCTGCTGCAGATTCCCTGGTTGATTGATATTTTGATTGGCGTTCGGAGGTGGTTGCGGGGGTTGGTTCTGTACTAGTTGCTGTACTAGGTTGTGTACTGGTTGCTGTGGCTGGTCCTGATTCTGTAGCTGCGGAGCGTTCCCAGCCTGCCATCATGCAATCAACTGTGGACAATTCTCAACCGTATGATCATTACCAAAACAAAATGTACACTAATTCTGTAGCAGTGGGCAGTCGCACTGATAATGCCCCCATACCACACAGTGGTAACATTGAACAGGTCCACGACCACCTCGGCCTCCTCCTCCACAACCAAATCCACCACCATGTCTGCCCCTGTAGCCTCCCCGGTAGCCAGCCTTCTACTGGTATTGTTGCTGCTGGAATCCCTTGCCCTTGTGGTGCATACTGCGGTTGTTGTATGTATTGTGGCTGTGGGGGAGTCATCTGCATCGGGGTGTATTGCGACATGAACTACTACGATTGTTGTTGCTGGGGTGTAAACTGCATCTATGGCTATGGTAGCGGCTGGGATACCTGCAGTTGCATTTGTGGTTGTTGCACCGCGTGCTAATCATCCTTGACGTAGAATGCACGCACATCCTCTCCTGTAGCAACCCATATGCATGGCAATCCTTGTCATCATGACCCACCGACTTGCAAAATGTGCAAGAAATATTTCTCAAGGTTGTGACCATTTTCTACATATACAGGCAATTATCGTGACTGTGCCCAGACACATGACAAACGTGACACCATGGCATACTGCTGCCATTCAACTGGTTTGGCACACTTGACACCAAATAATTATGGAAATCCGAACAATTATCCTTCGTATGCCCTTCTCTTCGGCATCACGTACACCATACTTCATCACGCTGTTCCTTGTTCTTCTTCAAATATTGCAACTGTATAGTTAGGTTAGCGAGCTGTGTCTGTATCTGTGACATCCTAGCTGCATTATCTTGAATCGGTGATGCTTCCAATTGCATTGCAATCTCTAGAGATTCACTAGGCGTCGATATGTTCTGCTGCATCAGCGACAACCGAATGTGGGGTAAAAGTGCTGCAATGAACCATTCTTTATGTTGGACAACACTCATATCGAAACTAACCTTTGCCATCAGCGTCTTGAATCACTGGTTGAAATCCCATACCGTCTCATTGGGATACTGCTTAATTTCCTTCAATTTAGTAATATATTGAGCCTCTGACTTAGGCCGTATAAATTCAGCAATCAGTCCATCCTGAATCTCATCCAGTGAATTCTCTGGGGCCCCCGCAGGTACTAAAAAAAACTTCATGAACCAATCTAATGCACGACCTCGCAAAGTCATGGCTAACTGTCATTTCTTAGCATCGGCATTAGTGATCTGTTTCATGGTTTAGACTGCTTCACACAAAAACTAGTACTGTTCTGGGTTGTCTATCGCACTTCCATGGAACAACAGTAACTTAGCATCATCGCCCGCCATTTTGGGCTTCCTTCCTCCTGTTGCTGTGCTACTACCAATTAACTTCTACAGAATTGATGAAATTGGCGGTGTTGAAGTAGTATTCCTCGTTGGTTGAGAGTCAGTGAGCAGAGGTGTGGGTACGCTGGTGCCAGGGTTTGGTCCTGCCTCTATCCTGGGCATAGCCTGGTTATCCCTATCAGGACTGTGAGGTCACTTCGTCCTGTGTGGTCTTCCTTCGCGGTTTTGTGGTTCGATTGCAGCAGGACCTTCTCCCGTCTTCTGCCTCTTCTCCTGTCGAAACCTCGCTCCTCCTCTTGTAAGACGAATTTCTTCCTCGGCTTCGCTTACAGTATTCTCATGGTCTGCACCCATCTACCCGTTACCATTCCATGTACTGTTCCCCAGCAGTCACGATACCCACGGCCTCCGCCCACCAGGTTGTCTACTGATCAAGGTGCATCTTTAATATACCCTTTTCGCAAATTAGCATCTTAATCGATAGATGGAGTGACAACAGAAACCTTCCCCTCGGTCCTCAGAAGAAGTATCTTTCAGCTTCACTATAGGATTTCTTTGTGTCGACTGCAAATTCAGTGATATATCCCTTCAGGATGCTATCAAGCCAAACTTCAACAGCCCGCGATGCCTTATTATCGGCTTCCTGCAGCTCCTTAATCAATTCCGGGGTCCAAGCTGTCGGTTCACCACCCTAGAAGTTCCTCTTCTGGAAGGTCAGCTTTGACAACCATTCGTACAGAATAACCGGGAACTCACAGAAAAACCATTTGTGCGGACTGTCGTGAATATATCTTCCCAGCCAGTGATCTACTATCAGTTGCGTGTTCCGACTTTCTTCTTCAGCAAACTCCTAGAACTTCTGATTGAACCATTTCTATATCTCCGGCTTCGTCGGATGCCACAACATGACCTCCTTCTACTCTGCACATGGTCCCGGCAACAGAACCATTCTGTTGGCTGCTTTCTTGGGCAGACCCGGGTTTTAATGAAGCGCAGCAACAAACCCCTAGGCGCACTGGCCCTCTCGGCAACGAGCTGCGCAGCAGCTCGAGGTCTCACCCGAAGTGGCTATGGGGGGGTTAAGGAATCAGATTTCCTTAACCTTGGTGACGCGGAGATTGTTCTTCATTTTCTGGTTCCTCAGATGTCGGTGGTCTGACTTTCCCGCAGGCCCCTCGGCTCAACTGCGCGGCTTC
The DNA here is from genome assembly GCA_027924585.1 of Larix kaempferi. NCBI lineage: Eukaryota > Viridiplantae > Streptophyta > Pinopsida > Pinales > Pinaceae > Larix > Larix kaempferi. Next base: position 521,867 of record BSBM01000277.1, on the reverse strand, counting down.
CTTCCTCAGCAGGCCCGCTGCGCAGTCTCTCCGCTCTGGCGCAGAAGGCAACTATTCCTTGCGTCAATGCGTTAAGTAACTCCTCTCCCTGCGCGCCCAGCACAGTAACTCCTTCCTCGATCGCTGCCGCGACAGCGCTCCACCACTTCTTCAGTACTTAACACTTATAGCTATCAAGGGACCTTCCCAAACTCACTTAAACGGTCGCAAAGATAATGCAAGAGTCTTGTATACACAGGTAATGAACTTAAACAGTTAATCATTCACGCAAACATTATAACAAGAAGAAATATGTGAAGTTCACCTCCTCGAGGGAAACCACGTCCACGAGAGTCTTATATTAACCAGAAAACGATAGAGTTATACAATATGCTGCGCACACAGCTGCAGCCTTAGATCTTTCCAGGAAACTCCACGCACACAGCTGGGAGCCCTTCTCTCAATCTAGTCTCTTCTCTACAGAGATTACAAAGGCACAGACGTCAACCCAGACTGTCTGGAAACTCAGGGATTAGCTCCTCGGCTATCCGATTTCCACCCTAGTTCTACACACTCGGTAGAAAACATAACAAAGGATAATCAACGCATGATCTATCCTTGAGGCTGACTATCTAACAGTCTAACCATCTAACTATCCCAAAAATATCTAACTCTTCCTCTTATTATGTATACATATATATAGGTGGCCATGACGGTCACACCTTTACAAAACTGTGGGCCTTTCCCAAAAGTGATTCCCAAAAACCCTAACCACGCACATGGCTAGGTGTACTGTAGGCGCTGCTTGTAGTCATGTTGCCGCTTCCTACAGGCTCCTTGACTTCCGGCGCAGATTGTGGGTATGGGCGCTCGTCCTTCGCCTTCAATGCTCTGGTCCATCGCTCCTCCTTGATCCGAGCAACCATAACTTCTGTACTTAGCCCTTAAATGAGGGTAGCTGAGCCCTCTACTCCATTGCTTTATTTATTAAGGTAGCTGAGCCACCTTCATTCTTCTATGATGTGCGCGCGAGCTCCGCGATTTCCGGTCCGTGATCCTCGCTGAGCTTGTCCATCTGGCACCATACTGCGCACCGTCTCCTTCTTGCCCAAAACTTAGTGCTTGTCCCAAACTTAGCACTTTCCTTTCATACTTGTGCTTTTTCCCCAAAATTCGCAGCTTTACCGCAGCTACGGCCTAGGCTCCAACAGGCCCCTAACACTCACTTGTGGCTCGCCCTCGAGCCACTCGCACTAGCGTGTGCTCGCTTGATTTGCGCATCTGCTTGTGCTTGAGTCTCCGCGAATGTTTTCTTCCACTGCGCCATAGCGGAGTCCAATTCATCGACGCACTCCACAGCTGTCTGCACCGTTTCTGCGGTGGCTTCTTCTTTAGTGATGGCATCGATCACCTCTTGAGATTCAACAATCTCTTTGATTTTTGCCTCAACCTGACCGACGATTTCAGCATACTCATCCATGAATGGCTGAATGCTGTTGGTGAACTTCTCATCTTCAGTTCTGAGCTTGTGCAGTTGCTGCTGCATTCTGCGCACTTCACTCATTTTCTTCATTTTTTCTAAGCCTGCTAAGGCCTTAGCTTCTTCAGTCAGAACAGTGAGAGACTGTTCTGCGGCTTGCACCTGTTCCGACAGACCAACTTTAAAAGGGAGCTTCTCAAGCTCCGCCCAAGCTTCCATAGCTTGGATCATCAGGTTCTCGGCTTCCTGTATTCTGTCTTTCATCTGTGTGGAAGCTCTGCTCAGCGCTTCAAATTGTACCTGCGCATCATCCGTAAGCTACGCAGCAACGCGAGCTTCTAGCTCAGCGATCTGGGCTCTTTGGCCCTCAGCCATAGCAACTATTTCATGCTCCAGGGTTTTCACCCTTCCTCCGATAATTTGAACTTTTGCAACCAGAGGGAGGTTTGGTTGAATCTCGCAAGCCGGCAATTCCTGAGCAAGCTCATCTACCGTGTTTCTAATGCCAATGTCTTGCGCCTCATAAAGTGCAAGTTTCTCAGATATATTCTTATGGCTTGCCTTCAATTCTATCTCCTGCGACTGCAGTCATTGATTTGCCTGAAATGTAGAGAGCTCTCTAGCTCTCAACTCAAGAGAAACTTTCTCATGCACTAGCTGTAGAGTCTCTATAGGAATTAGAGACAAATCGATTTCAACGGGCCCAACGGCGCTTACCTGTAGTGCAGCTAGCGGATCTGGAAGTGTCATGCTGGTAGGCGGAATATGCACGACAGTATGCCTTTCTATGAGTTCTTCAACTCGCTCGGCACTTGGAATTTCTTGTGGCGCCTACGAAGTAGATGCTGGTGCATGGGTCTGCACAACTCTTCCTGCGAGACCTTTCAATTCTACGAACTGCAAATCTAAAGCACTTCTGATGTAAGCGTGCACAGTGCGCAGCTCGCGAAATTGCTCGTGTAGGTACTGGTCGATCCCCGAGGGAATAGCCTCAGCGGGATGCGACACTTTTTGCTTCTTGGTGGCCGGTTTTGTGGAACCTTCATCACTTCTTTGCTCCGGGGATTCCTTGCCCTTATCCTTCTCTTTAGCAGCGGCGGTTGGCAGCGCGGATGCGAGATCGACGGCCATTCTCCACTCATCCGACCAAGACTTGATGGTTTCTTCAACATCCTCGGTAGTCATCCTGTAAAGGCCTAGCGCCCATTCATCTGGAATGCCGCAAGGGCGGAGGTAAAGTTGATGTATGTCGGCAGTAAAAGCCAACTTTCCTTCATATAATGTGGCTGTCTCCTCGCTCAGCCTTGGCATTTCTTGAATGGTATCTCTGAGGAGATAGTAGTATTCGTAAAATACAGCGCGATTCATCTTGCGCTTCGCGGGATTGGGAGAATCCCAGAGGTTGATGTAGCGCATGCCAGCAACCTCTCCTGCACGGCGCAGAAGGAACTGAGTATTCGGGGGCTCCTTCCACCCAACGAGAGCGCATAAAATTAGAAGCCAAGAAAAATGGAATGATTGGGCTGCATTGTCCTGCACATTCAGGCAATCAGCCAAGAAAGAATTCAGCAGGAAGAGAGACCAGTTGTACTTCTCTCCCTCCGCAGCTGCGATGGCGAGCTCCACGACAGCTCCAGTAACTTCCTTCGGTCGGCACTTCGTGAGAAGTCTACCTGCAAGAAGACTTTCTGTAAATCGAAGTGCCTCATCTTCTACTGTAGTGAGGTCATAATCCCGACCTCCTCTTGTCAAGTTATACTTCTGCACCAGCTGTGCAGCCAATTTTCTGTCCTTGTCCTTTCCCACAAAATGAATATTGGGATCCTTACCAGCCTTGGATAGACCGGTGATGCAGTGAATCAAATCAACATTTAGATCAATTGGCCTCCCGAGCCAAAGGTAACCTCCATGAACACATGAAAGCAGCGTCTTAACAACTGCATTGACTTCGTTGCTACGCCCAAAGTGCGGTAGCTTCAACAAATTCAACAAACCTGGCTTCTCCAAGTTTGCGGCAAATCCCCTTGGGGTAAATTCATCGACCTTTCGGATGGGATTGTGAACTATCGTCAGATATCGATCTGGCACAAACTGGGGATACGTTTTATAGTCTCCCAGATTGAAATCAGAGAATTTGACCAGTGGAAGGTGTCCCAACAGTTTCCCTTCTACCCGCACGCTAGCCGGTAGTGGCGGTAACGGGATGGGATACTTTGCATTCTTCGGGATCTGTACTTCTGGCGCATCATCTGGACGCGGCGGAATACAGTTCGCCATGGTGGCCAACGGCTCTGGAACAGGTTCTTCTGGCTGTTGCTGAGATGCTCTTGTGCCGGGCAACTGTCTAGGATCAGTCCATCCAGGGTGTACATAAGTCGAAGCCGTGACTGGAGTAGTCATGCCGAAATCTAAGCCTCGGCGCAGGAATTGACGAACAACTTCTTCAGTCAACAGGTTCTCCGTCGTGAACCGATGTAGGGAACAAAAACTTTGGACAGCAAATGGCAGACCTGCGTAGGATATGGACGCTGAAAACAAGGGAAAATACTCTGCACAACTCGGCTCTGAAAACAATAACTTGGATTCTTAAACAAGATAGCAACTCGAGGAAAGTAACCCAAAAATTTTACAAGTGTGAGGTATTTATAGCCAGAGGTGATAGTAAATGCGACCAAGTGGGGTTACGTAGCTGTAGGCGGCTATACATGAGTTGACAACACGCTATCCTTCTCGCCGCAATGGTGCATTTATTGTGATTGACGGGCTCTGACAGCCTTCCGGGAGAAGCTAATGCTTTTGGCGCCTGAGTTAAATGCAAATCTATCGGAGATCAAGCCGAATCCGTCAGAGCGGCTAGACTTAAATAGCGGACTTATCCTTCATTTATTCAGACGCGGCTACATAACTGCGGTAATTCAATGTTTGGCGGCGGGTCATTTCAGCTTAGGTAACTGTGCATAAAGGGGTCCATGCTGATAACTCCTCAAGCGGCAGCTTTGACATAGTGAACTCCGCAAGAGCGATGGTTCAACGGTCCAAAAAAAACAAAACTTCGCCAGAGCGCAAAGATAAGCTCGTTTCAAACAAATTTTATTCAGGATGCGCGGATATTTCAAGGAACTGCGCGGGAAGCTGGAAACTGAAGGTGTCCCGCAGCTTCCGTGTAGACTGTGAATGCGATGTCTCTTTCAACTACACCGGACATTTGCACCTTTTTAGCAATATGTTAGGTCGACAGAGCGGAGTGGCCGTCGCGATAAAACTTGAGCCGACTCCCGTTGATCATTGTAGGTAGTAAATCTCCATCAAGCTTTGCAAGCTGAACTGCGCCTCCTCCTGTTATCTTTGTCACCCGAAAAGGGCCTAACCAATGTACACGAAACTTGCCTGGAAACTTGATGAATTTACTATCATAAAGGAGTACCAAGTCTCCTTCTTCAAAGTGCTTATGCTTAATGTGCCTGTCATGCCAAGCTTTCTGTCTTGCCTTCTGCACCTGTTGATGGAATCCGGCTAAAAGTCGGTCTTCTTCTAAGGCAAGCAGCTACGAGAGTCTTTCATTCATAGTATCAGGATCTGTCATTTCTGTGATTTGCGCAATTCTGAGACTGGGAATAATGTATTCCATAGGCATAACTGCTTCTTGTCCATACACCAAACTGAAAGGTGTGTGACTTGTTAGTTTCTTGCAAGTGGTTCTATAAGCCCATAATACAGCTGTGACTCTAAGGTCCCAATCATCTCTTTGTTGATTACAGATCTTCGTCAGGCCATTCTCAAGAATTTTATTGAATGCCTCCACCGTACCGTTAGCTTGAGGGTGGTAGGGTGTACTCTTATGGTGTCTAACTTGGAATTCTTCAGTAAGGGCTTCTATAGTCTCATTGAGGAAATGTGTACCCTGATCACTCATTAGAATTAGTGGACATCCAAATCTAGTGATAATATTCTCAAAAATGAACTGTGCGGCCGTAGCAGCGTCGCAGTTCTTAACTGGCTTAGCCTAAGCCCATCTGGTGAGGTATTCAGTAGCTGTAATGATGTATCTTGCGCCAGTTCTTTTTCCTGGTGGGTTAATAGGTCCTACAAAGTCAATGGCCCATTTATCAAAAGCACGTAGTGTGATCTGGGGTCTTAGCGGCATTTCATCTCTCCTTGAGGGTTTTCCTGTTCGCTGGCACACATCGCAACATTTACAGAACGCCTTAGTATCCTTGTGCAATGTCGGCCACCAAAGACCTGCGGCTAATATTTTTTGCGCAGTCGGCTTTCCTGCGAAATGGCCTCCCGCGGTACCTGAATGCGCTTCTGCGATGATAGAGCTCTTTTCATGTGGTAAGATACATCTGCGCAAAACTTCGTCAGGGCCCAACTTATAAAGATGGCCTGCTATCAAAGTGAAGTCTGCGACTCTGACAACAAGTTGCTTCTTCTGCTGGATTGTAAACTCAGCCAGCGCTTGCCCGGTAGTGAGAAACTCAAGAATATCAGAATAATATTCGTCTGCTGCTTGAATAGAAAACAACTGTGCGTCAGGAAGATTGTCCTCCAGACTTGTAGGTTCCTCTCCTGACTCTATCCTGGATAGATGCTCAGGCCCTGCATTCAATCTGCCTGGCTTTACAATAACCTCGAAATCATATTCTTGAAAGAGCAGTAGCCATCTGCAAATTCTTCCTCCTAACACTGGTTTATTGACCAAATATTTCAAAGCAGAATGGTCAGTATACATTTTAAAATGAGCGCCTAACAGGTAGTGTCTGAATTTCTGTAGGGCATACACCATAGCTAGTCCTTCCCTTTCTGTAGTGGTGTAGTTCTTCTCAGCTGTAGATAGCTTTCTGCTGGAGTAAGCAATCGGGTGGTCAATACTTCCTTCTCCAGACTGTGTAAGCACAACCCCCAATGCTATGGAAGAAGCATCAACATGAACATGAAAATGTTTTCTCCAGTCCGGGAAAACTAGAATAGGCGCTGTGATCATCTTTTCTTTAAGTGTGTCCAAACTCTGTTGGCATTCTTCTGTCCATTGGAACTTCGAATCCTTTTTCAGCAATCTTTCCATAGGTGCTGTGATCTTTGCATAACCTTTGATAAATTTTCTGTAGTATCCAGTATGTCCCAATGTAGTGTGCAATTGCTTAACTGAGTTGGGCGCAGGTAAATTAGCAATGATGGCAACCTTCGCAGGATCCATCAGGAGTCCTTGTCTGCATACAATATGTCCCAACAAAATACCAAAGGGCGCACAAAATATACATTTTTTCAAGTTAAGGGAAATCTGATGCTGTCTACATTTTTCTAACATCATGCGCAGATTTGCAATATGGTTCTTTAATAGGCCAAATACAGTCCAGTCATCAAAATAGACTTCTAAAAACTTGTGAATGAATTCTTTAAAAACAGCAACAACAACTCTAGAGAAGATAGCAGGTGCGTTTTTAAGACCAAAGGGCATTACCGTATACTGGAATGAGCCCCATTCAGTTGCAAAAGTAGTCTTGTGGCGGTCGTCCGGATGGATTCTGATTTGATGATATCCTGAAAAACCATCAGTGAAAGAGTAAGCCTCTTGTCCTCCGACATTATCGAGTACTTCATCTGTGAAAGGAGTGGGAAATGGATCGTGCGCTGATGCATCATTGAGTTTGCGCAAGTCGACACAGATTCTTATTTCACCTTTCATTTTCTTTTCTTGGACCACCATAGGACTAATCCAATCTCTTTCCTCTACTGGCTCAATAATACCTGCTGCGAGCATTTTATCAATTTCTTCTCTAACTTTGTCTTTATACCGGGGGTTCAATCTGTACGGGCGCTGTTTTACTGGCTTGGCGTCTGCTTTCAGAGGTATGCGCATCACTCCTAAGTCTCCTAGGATGCCTTTCATTTCTGTGAACTTGGTAGGAAAGTTATCCTGGTAGTCACGTAATAATTCTGAAACATGTCCAACAGTTTCATCATCCCAATAATCTCCTATAGAAGCAAACTTTGGTTCAGCTTCTGTACCAATGTTAATCTTCTTGAGCTTGATGTGTTCTGTGATGGCAAGAATATCAAGCTCAGGACCTTCAATATTGCGCGTCCCTTATGATTCTGGGATATTGATGTTGCGAGGATCGTCGTCCTCATCTTCAGCGGTGAAGTTATAACATTCCAGGGCATGTTCTATCTGGATAGCCCAATCTGGTTGGGAATATTCTGATAACGGGCCTTGTTCAAATATATTCTTTTTAATACACTTCAAAGCCTGATCGATGCTTGGATGTTCTGACTCAAAGATGAAGGTAAGTTGAAAGCTTTCTATCGTAAGAGGCCAACTGATAGTGCCTTTGCGCAATTCTGTTTCAATATACCAGTTCCTTGGAACTGTATCCAATGTGTGGATGAATAGGTGAACCCATTCATCTTCCGGAATATCTGACCATTGCTGAATACATGCTTCAATGTGTGACCTGGGGTCACTCTATCCCTTATACTTGCGTAGGAATTCGGCTGTGGTGTCTTGAAATCTGCGCAGTATCAATCTGTGACAGTCTTGCCATGTATGAATATTCTCCTTATGCGCAACCCACCATCTTGCGGGTGTAGCGCGCAATGCTACATCCAGTGCCTGTATGCGCTGGTGTTCTGGAAGCTTTTGTTCATATTCATGTATGAATTTAGTTACTTCAGTTAAACCATCAAAAATTGGAGTGTCAGTTAATTCTGTGCCAATCCATCGAATGGATTTAGTCATCATAGCGAAACGCCTTACAGAAACCTCATGTAAACGATTCTGCCAGTTTTCCAATCCTGCATCTGAGTCTGATGTGCACGAGCTATCGCATCGCCAGCTGATATGGCCATCTACTGTGGGGTTGACATAGTCACTGTGGTTAGTAGTCATTTGGTACAAACTTTCCATGTGGCGCGCTTCCTCTTCCGTGCGAATGGGTTCTATATACCTTGGTCCTTGAATAGGATCAAGTGGTGCGATGACCCTAATCTGGTCATCCTCAAAGGTCATCTGTCTTTTCTTCAAATTAATGACAGCCAAATTATCAAATGCCCAGTCTATTCCTAAAAGTGCTGGGTATGGTCTACTATCATCCAGGATTTTGATTACTTCAAAATCTGCAGAGCTTCTTACTCCTTCAATATCAATAGGTACATTGGGTAATCTTCCCAATGGAGAGACTCGTTGCTGATTCGCGAGTCTTAGCTGGATAGGGGATCTTGTAAGGGGAGGGCTTCCCATCTGTTCCCATGTCTGCATAGTGAGAACATTGGCTTCGGAGCCCAGATCTAACATGACTTCGTCCATTTCAAATGCTCCAATCTGCGCTGTGAGCCTCATCTCTTTTCCAGTTCTAATGTGACTCCTAATCTGGTGAACAGCACACTGCGGTGTGTTCGTCGAAGCAGACTGTTGGCACTGATCCAACAGGTGTTGGAGTTCTAGAGTTGCCTTTTCATTGCGCAACAATTTTAAACATTGTCGCAGGAACGCATGAACACTTCCTATAGCATGCTCCTCGTCAGGCCTTCCAGCTGTAGTGGCCTGTTCTTGTACCAGGTTGTCTTGTCTCAGCACTTGCGATCTAATATTGTTCTGCGGAATTGCGGCAGAACTTGAAGCTCTCGGATCTGAGAAATACTCTTGAGCTTGCTTGAATGCTTCTTTTTGCTTCTGCAGGTCAAGTGGGGCTGGTTTAATATTAGCGCGGCGCACCCATTGCGTCATTTGCTTTCCCATTCCCATCTCTTGCGCACCAGTGGTTGCTCCACTGCGTGTCACTATATTAACTGTAGGGTCTGGTTCTCTTTTTTCTGCTCCAATCAACTGAATATTCTGATTGACCTGTGGGGTCTTTGCTTTCATCTTAGCTTGTAACTGAGGGAATTCTTCAATGATATGGTCAGAAGATTTACAATACCTGCAGAGGGTTGTAGGATTTTGGCAATCCCTGGAAAAATGACCTTGTGCGCCGCAATTATAACAAGTGATCTGTCCTCTTCCGTGACCAAAATTTGTTGTGCGTCCGCGTCCCCTGTAATTTCCTGCTCGGGCGTCGCGAGTTTGGTCATATGGTGGACCTGCTGTGGGTCCTTGTGTCTCTGCTTGTACCCTATAAACATCATGCTTTCTTTCTATCATAAGATCATATGCTCTACAATTGTTCTCATCATGACCTACTGATTTACAGAAATTACAATATAGATTCTTTGGAGTTTGTACATATTTCTGAAGTAAGTGACATTCTTGTGGTCTATGACCTCTAGTTCTACAGATTTCACACCAAGGCCCCTGTGCCTGTGGTAAAGGGTTAGGTGCTCCAGTTGCAATATAGTCTATGAAAACGGGGCAATGGTCCTTTGAATGACCTTGGGCTTTACATTTTGTACACCAAATTTCTTCCTTAATCTCCTTGCCTTTCTTAATATCATGCACTTGCAAGGTTAAGTTTGCTAATTGGTTCTGCAACTGCGCAACATCGTTGCTTGTTCCCGCAATGGGCGAAGCTTCTAGTTTCATAGCCATCTCTAGAGCTTGTTCCTGAGTATTGAGATTCTGTTGCATAAGAGGAAGTCTAATGTGTGGAAGCAGCGCAGCAATGAACCATTCCTTATGCTGCTGTGGTGCAAACTCGAAGCTTACTTGATCTATCAAGGCTTTGAACTTCTGGTCAAAGTCCCATACTGATTCTGTAGGTAGCTGTTTGATGTCTTTGAGCTCTGTTATACACTGTGATTCTGATTTAGGTTTCTTAAATTCCCGAATCATAGCATTTCTTACATCAACAAGCGTCCTATTCTGTGCTGCTGAGTATTTCATGAACCAAGTTAAGGCTCTTTCTCTTAGTGTGGTCGCTAACTGAACCAGTTTAACAACATCATCATTAATTTGCTTAATTGTTCAAATGGCTTCACATAAGAACCAGTGCTGCTCAGGGTCTTCTATCCCTGTTCCTCTAAAAGTTGGTAGCTTCATGTCATCACCCATCCTTCTTGTGCTAGGTTGAGGTGAGGGTGCTGTAGCAGTACTTCTGGGCTGGTTAACTAAAGGTGGTTCTGAGGTACTAGAAGTACCGTGTGGGCTACTAGAGGGTGTTACTGCGGGGTTATACTGAGCTCCGTCTGGTTTTTGCGGTGTAAAGGGTGATAAGGGATATGAGCACTCCCTTGTCTTTCTATATGGCTTGCTCTAGGGACTTGGCTATCGTCTGGGCTAGACTCAAAAGAATATTGGTCAAGGCCTACTTTATATCGTTTTCCACTACGAGTGCAACCAATAAGTTCAGGATCACTATCAGAATCTACGGACATTACTTGTCTATGCTATTCATCAGAAGCAATACATAGCTTTCCTTTTCCATACAGAAGCATTTTAATCCATAAGTTCAGAGAATTTAAGAACTTACCTTTGTGTACTTGGAAGAAATTCCTCTCAGCTTCACTGAAACTCTTTCTTGTATCTACTGCAAACTCGGTGATGAAACCTTTCAGTAGACTATTCAACCAAAAGTCTACGGCGCGGGACACAGGATTGTCTATCCGCTTCACAATACTAACTAGCTCAGGCGTCCAAGCGACGGGTCGATCAATATGCACCGTAGGTCTAGAATCTGCTAACTTGGCTATCCAAGCGTGCAACTCCAGTGCAAATGTAACAAAGAAAATTTCGTGAAGGTCGGTATAAATATACTTCTGCAACCAGTCTTCTGTTTGGAGCGTAGAGCTTCTATTTTCTTGTTCAGCGAACTCTTTAGCCTTTGAATCAAACCAGTCTCCAATTTCTTTAGCCGTAGGATTCCAGTAACACATTTGTTAACTGAGCGAGTCTCAGTGTAACAGAACCTTGTGCTGGCTTCAACAACAATCTCAGACGTCGCGGAAATAGTAAGTCTCACAGCAGCAAGTCGCAAGACAAGGGAACCATTTGTTCTCCTCGATCTCGCGCGTCGCCGAAATAACAGTCTCACAACAGCAAGTCGCAAGGCAACGGAACCATTTCTTGTTCTCGCTCTCGCGCGTCGCTGAAATAACAAGTCTCACAACAGCAAGTCGCAAGGCAACAGAACCATTTGTTGTTCTCGCTCTCGCGCGTCGCCGAAATAACAAGTCTCACAACAGCAAGTCGCAAGGCAACGGAACCATTTGTTGGCTGCTTTCTTGGGCAGACCCGGGTATTAATGAAGCACAGCAACAAACCCCTAGGCGCACTGGCCCTCTCGGCAACGAGCTGCGCAGCAGCTCGAGGTCTCACCCGAAGTGGCTATGGGGGGGTTAAGGAATCAGATTTCCTTAACCTTGGTGACGCGGAGATTGTTCTTCCTTTTCCGGTTCCTCAGATGTCGGTGGTCTGACTTTCCCGCAAGCCCCTCGGCTCAACTGCGCGGCTTCCTTCCTCAGCAGGCCCGCTGCGCAGTCTCTCCGCTCTGCCGCGACAGCGCTCCACCACTTCTTCAGTACTTAACACTTATAGCTATCAAGGGACCTTCCCAAACTCACTTAAATGGTCGCAAAGATAATGCAAGAGTCTTGTATACACAGGTAATGAACTTAAACAGTTAATCATTCACGCAAACATTATAACAAGAAGAAATATGTGAAGTTCACCTCCTCGAGGGAAACCACGTCCACGGGAGTCTTATATTAACCAGAAAATGATAGAGTTATACAATATGCTGCGCACACAGCTGCAGCCTTAGATCTTTCCAGGAAACTCCACGCACACAGCTGGGAGCCCTTCTCTCAATCTAGTCTCTTCTCTACAGAGATTACAAAGGCACAGACGTCAACCCAGACTGTCTGGCAACTCAGGGATTAGATCCTCGGCTATCCGATTTCCACCCTAGTTCTACACACTCGGTAGAAAACATAACAAAGGATAATCAACGCATGATCTATCCTCGAGGCTGACTATCTAACAGTCTAACCATCTAACTATCCCAAAAATATCTAACTCTTCCTCTTATTATGTATACATATATATAGGTGGCCATGACGGTCACACCTTTACAAAACTGTGGGCCTTTCCCAACAGTGATTCCCAAAAACCCTAACCACGCACATGGCTAGGTGTACTGTAGGCGCCGCTTGTAGTCATGTCGCCGCTTCCTGCAGGCTCCTTGACTTCCAGCGCAGATTGTGGGTATGGGCGCTCGTCCTTCGCCTTCAATGCTCTGGTCCGTTGCTCCTCCTTGATCCGAGCAACCATAACTTCTGTACTTAGCCCTTAAATGAGGGTAGCTGAGCCCTCTACTCCATTGCTTTATTTATTAAGGTAGCTGAGCCACCTTCATTTTTCTATGACGTGCGCGCGAGCTCCGCGATTTCCGGTCTGTGATCCTCGCTGAGCTTGTCCATCTGGCACCGTACTGCGCACCGTCTCCTTCTTGCCCAAAACTTAGTGCTTGTCCCAAACTTAGCACTTTCCTTTCATACTTGTGCTTTTTCCCCAAAATTCGCAGCTTTACCGCAGCTACGGCCTAGGCTCCAACACATTCGTTGACCAACGCGACCTCAACCGCCAGGGGTTCACCTCACTGTTTACGCATACCGCAGTCTCCCTGGGCACCGGCCCGGGCAGGTTTGAGCCCACCTAGCAACACTCGCAGAGCGGATGAGGTCTCACCCGAGGCATCTAGGAAGAGCAGACGGAACCATGTTTCTGTCGAGGGAGGAGGAGAGTTGTGGCTACATGGACTCACTCTATTGCGGTACTTTAACCAGAAACATTAAACATTCGGCAGGGAGTTATAACATATCACTTCATCACAGCATTCAAGGAGTTATACGATTTCCTTCTTCGCAGCATTTATCATCACATTCTACATAGAACATACTACTTAATCACAACATTTATTATCAAGGCAACAATAAGCAGACATTGCATTAAACAATATTCATACATCACAACATTGCAGAAAGTTTGTACCAAAACATCATTATATTACTGCCGCGAATATACACCAGCAAAAACATGGATCTCGCATCCAATTTGTCTTCTTCCTCCATGCATGCCTTTTTTTAACACTTACAACTCTCATTTATTTATAGGCTTTTTCCCTTACAATATTTGTCCACTTACAATGACTCCCTAACCGACACTATGCACAATTGACCCAATATCTAACTGACTTGGTCCAAATGACCCCAAAAACCCGCATACCGCAGTATACTGACTCACTATTACATAATGTATGGTCCAAGTGACCCAAAACCCACCAACTGCAGTATCCTTTGGCACAAAATACTCCTTTCGCGTCCTCCTCTAGCGTGTCGCGGCATCAGCGGTACCGCGATCTTTCCCCATCAAACCGTCTGCCAACAACTACTAGTTCATCCCGGACTCATTATCAAGACTTGTCTCTTAGGCATTCTTTAAAAAGGTAGCGCAAGAGTGAGTGATATTTCTACTTGTGGGGAACATTATTGATCTTTTATGAAGAAGATAGACTGAGAGGTCAAAGAATAGCTTTAGGTTATTATCTTTTGACATGATCTATAATCCAGTCCATTATAAATAAAGTCACTCATAAGGTTCGCTCTAAAAATTTGAATTATGTGTTTAGCAGGCTTAACACAGTCCAGTGCCAACCGGCTTCCACATACTAAAATAATTATACGAAGCAAACCTGCCAGGGTACTAAACAGGCTCACTGGTAGCGGGTCCATGCTAAGTAAAATCTTAAACAAGCAAGCTTGGTAAATGCAAGAACACTAGTACAAAATGAGAGATAAGTGACTAGGCGACTAAAAAAGTTAGTCACCATAGCTTTTTCAAGGGATAAACGACTAAAATTGAGTAATTTTAAGTGATCCAATTAAAAACGACTAAGAAAAATGACTAATTTAGTCACATGATAAAATATACGACTAGATAACAAGTGACTAAAATAAAAATGACTAATTAGTCACAGGAATACAAATATGACTATATAAAAACGACTAAGAATATGAATTAGTCATTTATGTTAGTCATTTATAGTTGTGTCGCCCTGGCAATGGGAAATTATAATTTTGACAATGAATTTGTACAATTTACTAAATTTTAATATCGCATATGTTAATGGGATCTTTGAATCCATCTACAGTGTTAAAATTTACTAAATTGTAACTTTTTATATAGATTTAGAGACCCGAGTGATGTTAATGGTGTCACTCAGCAATGGAAAATCCCAATTTTGACAATGAATTGTTATGATTTACTTAATTTTAACAATGTAGATGGATTCAATGGTCTCTAGATCTGCTTGAACCATGCTAGTGTTAGTTCTCAACATCGATGATTTTGAAGTGTCGAAAAATATTGACTCCAATATGCACCTATCAAATTTTGTCATCCAACCATTCTGATCTCACCATCATGTCAGCTAGTTTGAAGCACTTTTCATGTGCATATCTCATTTCATCATTTTCACAGCTTCCATTGGACCCCTTCGATAGATTTACAGCCAGTTTGCATCTTTTGTACTGTGGTCGTGTTGTCGTTAGGTCATGTTTTGATTTTCGTAGTTTCTTGTCAACCATTATATTGTCATGCCATGAAGTGATCATGAGTTTCTGCATAATTGTATTCAGCTAGTCACACTGGTCATGTTCATTTTTTGTTTGAAAAAAATCGTCATCGTTTGATCCTCTCGACACTCAGTTGAAATTTCGGCATTTCATGTCATGACAATTAAATTTTGTCATTTTCACATCCTTCATTAATTCATAGGATGCATCTGTTTGTTAATGTTCTCTTACGTCTATGCTTGGAAAGTTGAAAAATATTCCACCCCTAAGTCTTACATAAAAAAAAATCAATATCCCATATTTTTTAATAAAAATATTAGTGCTTTCCCCTTTTAATTATTTCCCCTATAATAAAAATATTAGGCCTACCTTTCTGTCTGGACATGGAATCCAGTAGCTAGGGGCCTCTACCAGGAGCATAGTGAAATGTTGGAGGCGATTTGTAGAAGACTGCAACAATTCATCCAGGAGTATCCAATTCGAACAAGTGGAGGATATAGAGAACAACCCTATCATGTTGCTTAAACCTGAGCCCGCAGGAAGCCATTGATGTCGCATGATTGAGCTTCATGGTGCTGGTACAAGGAAACCTGTAGCTAGCTAGCTGATGCAACATGGAATTACTGACTGGAGCGAGCCGAGGTGAGGTTCCCATGGCTCATTAAACTATCGTCACCTCCTCCGCCACTGGTCAGTCTGGTAGGATGGAAGGTGGTGAGCTCGCCATGCGTCGTAGGCCCTAAGACACCCGCATCCGGGTATGTAATATAGTTATTTTGAAATAATATAAATATAGCTATAGCATATGTAATATTAATATAATATAATTATATCAAATTAATATTAACATTTAACAACAAAATATAATATAGTTATTTCACCTTATATTTCCATTTATAAATTTATAAATACTAATATAGTTTATATATATAAACCAAACCAATAAAAAATATATATATAGAATATACACATAAACCAAACAATCAAAATAAAAAACAAATTTAACTATTTAGTATGTTTTTTAGAAGCCATTAATCATGGTATACAACTAGTTAGATAAAGGGATTTAGCGCCACAAATTTTAGCACCATTTGGAGAATAATTTTTTTACAATGAAAAAGAGTTTTGGCACCATGAATATGGTTTTGATCCTACTGTCAACCAATCCATATGGAACATAAACATACATTCCTTTGATCGAACGATCAAACTAGGGAAGAGATCAAATATCTACTCCACATCCCAGCTGTGCATATCAAATCAAACAAAATTGATCCGGCACCCAACATCCCAGTGGTAGATGCTCTGCAATCGAGGTCATAATTTGGAATTTCGGGCCTCTCAACTACAATTTCTATGGCCATGCTCTGCAATCGAGGTCATATTTTGGAATTTCAGGCATCTCAACTACAATTTCTATGGCCAGCGAGGTAAGTAATGGATCCTCCTCCACTTACAGCGTCTTCTTGATTATTTGACTGGCCATTTCGATAATGAACAGGTGTGCCAGTTTTCCCTTTTTTCAGAGGTCATGGTGCATCTCTAGCTGCTAAAGGATACTTCCCCTTTTGTATATCAGTTGAGAACTTTCCTAAACTGGAGGAGGTCCCAAATTTTATGGTAATATTCTCTGTATCTCTAATCTATGTCATTCAATTTGCATCAGCACATAAAATCCTAAAAAGGTTGTATCCTAGGTGGACAATGAGTTTATGACGGTATAGGTAGGGCTTCCCCTCTCCCCAAGGAATGCAGAGGTAAAATAATGTGTTTCAACCATTTGTCTTCCTGAAAGAATAGATGATTTTCAGTCAAAAGAATACATGATTTGCAACACCCCCATTGATACTAAAACAATGCCCTTGTTACACACACCGTTGGTGTGGACCTCCCAAACCAAGGAGAGAACATAAGCACCTAACAATTGTAGAATTATGTTTGAGACCTAAACCTGACCAGCACACAAAGGGGTCATGTCCTAATTAAATAGTGTTTGCCCATACACTTTTAGCTACATATGAAGATTCTGATTTTCTGAAAAGTGCTGAGAGTATCTCATATTTATGTAATTTTTGAAATGATTTTCAATGTAGTAGTTGTATTGGAGTCTGAGTGTCTTCAACAAAACCCTAGCTATGCCTTCGAGTATGAGGACCAGCCAAGTAAGCAATTCCAAATTTTCTTAAATTCAAGTACATTTTGAATTCTTGGCCAAACTAACAAACTAATTTCTTGAACCTTTTAGATTTGTATTTGACTGTCATGATTTATCACAACGAATTAGTGGGAAGCATTTGGTAACCCAAAGTCCTAAACTATACAAGTTTGCTATTAGCATCCTGAGGAAAACTTGCAGTGCTAGTGTGAGAGCAATTGCCTTGTCTTTGAGCACATTCATACAAAGAAGAGAAAGTGTTTGGAACAACAATGTTTGAATGATTTTATTTGTGCAGCACAACTGTCCACTGAGGCACAACTAGTGGTTGAACAGAATCCCTAGTTGTTGGATTGGTTTTGCAACCAAGCTTAGTGCTATGGGCGCCTGCTAACTAGTAGCAGCAGTTTCAATATTAAGCAAAAGCAATAAACTAAATCTAAAACTAAAACTAAACTAGCATGTGCATATCATAATAATCTTTTCGAATTAAAACAAGAACAAGAAATGGAAAAAATAACTTTGTATTGAAAATGGGGGCAAGCAAGTGCTTGCAATAATAATACCTCCAAGTGATGAAGATAGTTGAGAAGCTCCAAGGGTGAGCAGCTCCAAACTCCAAAGGGTCTTTTCTCCAAGGTAGCTACAATGGAAAAAAGCTCAAGAAAGATTTTGGCAGCATGAGGATAGGAAGATGAATGGATGGAAAGTGAGGAGCCCCTACCACCTTTTTATAGTTTTTGGTGGTGGGGAATACCATTTGTGGTTTTGAGGAAACCAATGGTATTGACCAACATGGTTTAGGTACCTTTTCCCTCCTTTTTCCTTTTTTGAATATTTTGAATATTTTTATTCCCTTTTTAATATTTTCGGGAATTTTGGACCCTTTTTGAGGGTTTTTTATGTTTTTTGATGAAAAATAATCATTTTAAGTGGAAAAAGGGGTGTATTAAGGTCTTTTGGTGACCTTTTGGTGGCTTTAGAGGCTCAAATGGTGGAAAAGTGGACAAATGGGTCATGTGAATCAGGAAATGAGCTAGTGAGCATTTTTTGGGTGTTAACAGATTGCCCCCTGATGTGTGAGCGCAGGAGCTCATCGTATGGCCGATAGACATCATAGTTCTTTTGTCTTTTTCTGGGGTTTGGGGAGGAGAAGAGACCGATTGGAGACTGGATCCACGACCCTTGGAAGCTGCAAAAAATAAACAAATATTACATGGCCTCAATATGAATGAGGAAGAATCTCTGATAATGGACGAGGCGGGCATACCCATGGTCGTATCAAGATATATACATAACAATTAGTCCCAAGAAGGGGGATCTAATACACATAAAAAATATACTAGTACATCATAATGGTCCAGAGGGGACATTATTGTGGGATGTACTCATGATCATAAAATGACTGATCTCAATAAATGATACACTGGAATAACTGATGAACTGCTGAAACTGAAGGTGTCCAACATCTGTACGGACTCAATGACTGTCGCCATGCGCAACCCGGATATCTATAGGAAAGGTATAATTGGTTGCATCCGTAGGTAGACTCTCAAATGTGGAGGAGTCAGATGGTATCCGGGGTCTTCGACTAATAGCTAAACGGACCAATGCCCTGTGCGAGTCTCAACGATGCGATCAAGGTGTTGAAGTCAAGCATGTGAGAAACAACCATTTGGAGAGGCACTGAGGACTCTTCTCGAAATGATTCGTAGGCACTCATCATAAATGGTGATGAGTCCAAGACACAGGGACCTCTAGGTCTATCCTATGGAATAAATTTGGTTGTCATCGACAGAGGGAGACCAGCAACTAACAAGGCAATGATGTTTCCTTGATAGGAGCGCGAGGTGTAGAACTGAAGTATGGTGGTACTGATGGTAGAACTGATATACTTGTGGGGATGGAAGTAACTGGGGTCATATAGTAGGTAGACTCAAACTTCCTTTGTTCATAGCATGATGACATGGTTGACCTGGCAGCGTAGGGAACTGACTTGTAGGTGTGGGGATCATAGCTTTTATGGACTGAAGGGTATGTATCGACTCTGGGGGGAGGGGGACGAGATGATGGGTGCTGTCGAGGGATTCTCAGGGTGACATACTGCAGAATACTCTGAACAAAGGCGACCATAATGGGGAAGCTGCCCTGTGAGTAGACGTGATCTGTTGTGGCACCGAGAAGCACCATTGGGTCCTTCTTCGTAGTTTTAATGAGATCCAAGAAGGTATAAAAGTGTGCTCTGAAGTGGTATTGTCCTGTGGATTTTGTGAGCCCAGGACTGTTCGTGCTCATTGGTGCTTTCATTTTTAAGGAGTCTGAAAACGATAAGAAGACTCTGCAGTGGTTATGATTACTATCCTGTTGGTTTTACGAGCCCAGGATGGTGATTGCTCATGGTCGCTTTCATGTTTAGAGAGTCTGAAAGCGGTAAGTGGACTCCATTGGTGTTCTTTTTCGTAAGTTAGTCTCCAAGGCCCGAAAAAGCATAAAATGATGCAAATGGAGAACTCTTCTAGCCGATGTGACTAGAGTATTCATTTTTCGTAATTAGTCTACAAGGTCCAGAAAAGGGGTAAACTTATACCAGGTAGACGCCCTTTCAGATACGTTTAGCGAGCATGAAAGGAAGCAAGGTTGCTCGGCGATCTTTTCATTGTTTTAGGAGTCAAAAAAGAGCTTAACAGAAACTCCCTAAGTGCCTTTTTCGTAAAAGGGATTGCTCGGCCCGAAAAAGGGATAAAACTATACCGAACAAAAAGGGATTGATGGGAGCGAGAAAAGGTCTCAAGCGTCATCATGTGTGCGGGATACTGGATCCGGTGACATAAAGATTGTCAACAAGGGGCAACGGCCATTGTGGCACGCAAACCGAGGTGATGGGTAACATTTTAAAAAATGCCTGAAAAATCTGAAGGTGAGAGCGAGAAATGATCTCAAGCATCATCACGAGCGTGGAAAACTGAATCCGACGATATAAGGCTTGTCAAAAATGGACGATGGTCGATGTGGCACGTAAATCGAGGTGACAAGGGGGCATGGAAAAATGCCCGACAAATCTGGGAGTGAGAGTGAGAAATGATCTCAAGCATCATCACGAGCTCAAAAAACTGAATCCGGTGATATAAGATTCGTCAAAAACAGACAATGGCCGATGTGGCACGCAAACCGAGGCGATGAGGGGGCATGGAAAAAATGCCCAAAAAATATGGGTGTGAGAGCGAGAAATGATCTCAAGCATCATCACAAGCGCGGAAAACTGAATCCGGCGATATAACACTCGTCAAAAATGGACGATGGCCGATGTGGCACGCAAATCGAGGCGACGAGGGGGCATGGGAAAAAATGCCCAAAACATCTGGGCGTGAGGGCGAGAAATGATCTCAAGCATCATCACGAGCATAGAAAACTGAATCCGATGATATAAAGTATATCAAAAATGGGCTACGGCCGATGTGGCACGCAAACCGGGGTGACAAGGTGTCGGGACACAATGTTGATATTGGTCCTGGTGAGAGCGAGAAACGATCTCAGGCATCATCACAAACGTGGAAAAATGAATCCGGCAGTGAAAATGGTGCGAAAAACGGAGGTCATAAGGACTCCGGAATGGTCAAAGGAAAGAACATGCATATCAAATCAAATCAAATATACAAGTGACATGTGACCCCAAAAAATGGTTGAGATCACAAATGTGAAAAAGTGAGCAGGGTTAATGACCTGCCCCCATGCTATGTGCATAGGGTTTGTGATTTTGGATCACATGTGTGTTGGTTTGAACGAGGGGTTCACTGACATGCTGAGATAAATGTGATGGGGTAGGTTCAAAATGATTGAACATGCCCCCTATCCCAGGGTCGAGGTAATCTATTATGCCCTTGAGCTTTGAGGTGTCAATGCAGTGCTCTATAATAACGGGGTCAGGAACAGGCATTTTGGTATAGGAGCAGGCAAAGACATCACAAAATTCTTGGAAAAGTTTTTTGTATTCTCCAATCTCATGCTCACTGTGGGAGGCTCCTAATGTAATGGTATCAAGGGCACCAGGTGGGTCGGAGATGTCGATGTGGATGATGGGAGAAATATTGGCCATGTTATTTTCCTCGGAAGCATCAGGAGTAGGAATAGGATCCTTGAACCAGTTGACTTTAGTAGGAAGAAAATCTTTGGACTCAACCGCAAATTGGGTAGCGGTGGTGGATGAGGTCTCTTCTGGGAGGAAGTATGAACGATGGTGCATGTCTTCCCAGGGATTATTAGGGGCAGTAGGAGCCTCTAAAGTCTCTTTATCATTACGGGAGCTTTGAGTGGTCAAATCAAGTGATGAGGTAGTGGTAGTCGAAGAGATCATATAAATGGTGTTAATCTCTCCGGATGAGGATGATGCAGGAGGGTAGATCTCCTTGATGAGGGGAGGAGATATTTCTAAGTCAACATTATTCAACTCGTACAACGCTGCTCTGTAATCTGGGATATCAGGACAGTGATGTGAGTAATGAATATAAACACCGCATATGGCGCAAGGGTGGCTGGTGCGCAGTGACTTATCGCGAGGCTTGGGGTTTGGGTCGAGTTTGACCACCGGGATGTTGGGGACGTCGTCCAGCATTTGCATGTGTTCCTGTAATGCAGGTAACTGTGGACACTGATGGGTTGGATGGCCTAACTCATCACACAACGAGCATTTAGGAGGAGCACGGAACACAGGGGGAGGTTTAACTGCTTTGGGTGGGGGTACCGTAGTGTATGGTTGTGGGCCTCTGCCCCCAGTGGGCCTGATGAGAGGCGGGGGATTCGTAGATGACGAAGGAGTAGTGATACCGGGAGGTGGTTGGGTAGAAGTGACAATGGGTTGCACCGGTTGCAGGATGAAATTTGGTGTCGGTGGGGAAATGGGAGGCGAAATATACCACACGGGTAATCCCAAGGTTAGCCTGGGGAGACTAAGGGTAGCCATAACCAGAGCACTTACTACGCCTGAAGGAGGGAATAGAAAGGGGATTGTGTGGATGGGTGTAACCCCAATGTGACTAGGGACCAATGGTGGTTTAGGTAACAAGGATGATTGATTGTTTGGTGTTTGTGTATTGTGGGAAAGAGTACAGAGGTCAACGACGTGGGTCTCCTGTGACGGTGGTGGAATGGACTGGAATGTAGAAGTCATCGACGCGTCGGAGTATAGTCCGCGTCCCATTGAAGAAATGAACGAGGTAGTTGCACCACAAGCAGGTTGTTCAACCATGGGGAGAACATTTTCAGGTGCAGCGGGGGCCTTGGGATCGTAATAGGTGAGTTGGTCGACCTTGACCACGCGTCCCTCATGGGGGAACTGCATGGTACGAAAAACGGATGAGGCAACAACCCGCATGGCATACATGTAGCTGTGGCCAAGTAAAAGGTTATAGTCAAGTTGGGCATTGATGACCTCAATGTCAATGAGCACGGTTTTACCCGCCAGCTGGATGGGGACATTAGCTAAGAGACCTTGGGGTTGTGCCGAACGGCCGTCATAGGCTCGCAACGTAGTGGTGGACTGCTGGAGAGTAGGGGATCCCAACTTCTGCCAAACGAATGTGGACATAACGCATGTAGAGGCCCCTTCATCGATAATGCACTGATGGATGACAAGATTCCGAACAGAAACAGAAACTTGGAATGCTAAAGTGGAAGGCAGTCGTGGTTCGGATTGGTCCGAATCGAATGTCATCAGTTGTGAATCATTGGGGTCAATAGAACCAATAGCAGAGAGCAAAGTGTTGCGCTGTGAAGGACAGTTTTTTAAAACTTCTAAAGCAGACATGGATGCAGGAGATTGGGCTAAGTCATCGACAATGTTGTAATTCGACGCAGCGCGAGCATTGGGGTTGTTATTGATGCGACAAAGTGGGAAGCGAGGTGCTTTAGGAGCGCCATCAAGTGGGGCCGGGGGTATACGTAACGTCTGATCCGTGGGATGAACATTAGTGTTCTTGTTGGCGGGAGGGGCTTCAGAGGTGGAGCCATATTGGTTCCGACGGGTTTGGAGGTTGGCATCGGCGGTTGACATCATCAATAAGTGGTGAGTACCTGAATCGAACATGGGTTGATCAGGAGTGGCATAAGTGATTTTTTGTGGTGGCACGTTGCCCTGAGGGGGACCTAACAGCTGAGTGTTCACTACGCCTTGGGTTGGAAAGGGGTTTTGCAGCACCAAAGGTTGATGTTGAGGTGGTGGAGTGTTGGGTGGCGGCTGAGGAGCCGCTTTCCTTTGACGATGGGCATCGTCAGTCCAGAGTTGCCGAGCTCGCTCCAAATGTGGGAAAGCATGTGTGTAATGACCATAAACCCCGCAAATAGAACAAGGATGGTTTGTTCTGAGGTTATTGTTTTTGGGCTGTCTGGGGTTAC
This sequence comes from Larix kaempferi, assembly GCA_027924585.1. NCBI lineage: Eukaryota > Viridiplantae > Streptophyta > Pinopsida > Pinales > Pinaceae > Larix > Larix kaempferi. Next base: position 498,360 of record BSBM01000277.1, on the reverse strand, counting down.
GATATGGATTCTGGTTGGGAGGAGCAGCGTTATTATTTTGCGGAGGATTGGGAGGTGGAGGACCTTGATGTTGTTGTTGATTGTTTCCGCGGTTACGTCCTCTTCCACGGTTCTGTTGCCCACCCTGGTTGCGCTGGTTGTTTTGGTGTTGGGGCTGGTTGTGCAGTGTGTACACTTTCCCTTGAGTAGTAGGAGGATTTTGGTTCACCGCAGGTGCGGGAGCAGGTTGTGGGGGATAATAAGCCGGTGGGGCTGGAGGTGGACCAGTTACCTGCTGGGGTTGTTGGTAACCATGAGCTATTGGAGGTGTTGGGTTAGCTGTCGTAGCGAGCTGTGGGTAGTACACTGGTTGAGGTGCGGCTGGGGGGGCGTATGTGGGTGGCGCATGACCAAAGCACTGAGGTGGACATGAAGGTCCGTAGGTATGGTGGTGATGTGCCATGGGAGCATATGAATTGGTTGCTCCAGATTGAGATGTAGCCCGCGAAAGGTCGGGACCATGGCTAGGATGTGCAATGGAAAAGGGTTGGGGATGTGAGGCCATCCGACCAATGATGCCATCTGCGGCATGGGATGCCCCCGGTGCATCGTGTTGTGATGACTCGCCCCGAGGGGCGTCTGGTATAATGGTATACAGATAACCCGATTGGGTGTAAATGAGGTCAAACTGTTGGGATTTGAGGATGGCCTCTTCTTCAGACTGGGGTCGTTTGGATTCCACATCCTTCGCAATGAGAGGGAGGAGGGACTTGAGAAACCAATCTAAGAAGATACGGTCGTCTAACTTGATTTTGCAGAGGCTTCGGCGTCTACGCCACTCATGAATGTGGTCAGTGATGTGGGTGGCCGTGTTCTGTCTGCAAGACAGTAGGATCTCGACTCCCACATCATAGCAAACAGGTAACTGAAAGAACTGCAGGAAGTTCGAGGCAAGGGAGGTAAAGGTGGCATGGGTCCCATGGGGCTGCTCGATATACCACTTAGCTGCAGAGCCAGTGAAGGTGCGTTGTAACAGACGGAGGCGGACAGAGTCGTCCACTATAGAGTTGGAGGAACACCATAGATGGAAGGACATAATATGGTTTTGGGGGTCCTCACTTTCCTTGCCCTCAAACTTAGGGATGTCGGAGGGGAGTTTGGTGGGCATTTGAGGCCACGCAGGGTCGTGTCTGATAGGGTCATTGGTTAACCTGGCTAAGTCTGGTAAGTTCAGACTCGCCATGTAAGATAAGGTAGCAGATGGATGTGGCGTAGTGACTGGGACATGACTAGTCATGGTGGTATGAGGTAGGGGTCCAGTAGCGCCTAATGGTATGCTTGGTATTGAAGGTATGTGTCCTCCAATAGCTGTGGTCTGGTATGGACCACCGTTTCTGAGTGCAACATGGGTTACACCGGGGTTAGGAACAGTAGTGGTGATTCCTGGAATCTGGGTTGTGGTAATCAGAGGGGGTGTGACCCTTATGTTGGGCATACCCATAGCAGGTGGTGGCCCTGTGTTGGGAATTCCTATAACAAGAGGTGGCCCTGTGTTGGGCATTCCTAAAGGTGGAGTGTTCCCCATATTAGGCATACCTAGGGGGGTGGTTGTTGCCATGGATGGCACTGCAGTAGAAGGGTCTGTGGACATATCTCCTATGGTGCTGGTAAAAAGTGGGTCGAACGGTGTTCCAGCCATAAGGTTGGTTGGGAATAACACAGTGGGGTTTTCAAATTCTGCCTTAGAATCACATGTGAAGTGAGGCGTGTCAAAATCGGATGACTGTATGGTTGACCGACGATGTGTCGAGTCAAGGGATAAGGCTCTAGGTCGGTGACGTGGAGAGCCAAGTAGACTGAACTCTAGGAGTTTTCCCTGAAGACGACGAGAGCGTCTAAAATTCTCAATGGTGAGAAATAAGTTTATGTGTAAAAATCTGTATAGTGTAAGGTGGTAATGTATAAAAGACTCGAAACCCTAATGCAACCAAGGGTGCAAGAAGGGGAGTGAAAATGAAGGCTCTCAGGCCAAAAAATCAACCTCAAAAAGCACTTATTATAGAAGCTGTGTTATAATAAGTGGAGGGATGCAACAAAAATGGTCAGAATACCAATAGGCAAACAACTTCTAGAAAAAAGAGGTGCTACTAGACCATAGGTGGATTGTATCATGCAAACACCTAACTAAAAGTATTGTGAATCAACAAATGATATTCTCTGCAAGGTGATGAAATCCAATTCAGACAATATTGAGTGTTGAATCAACGGCTAGATATCCCCCTACCGGGAGGGACACTGGGTAATCAATCCTAAAGAATGGCAACTAGGATACTCCGTTCATGACACGTCCAGAAAAGGTAAATCTTCCATTTGGTCCTTTTACCACAATACCCCTATACAGGGATATCCTGAGAACTGTGAATGGTAGCCCTTCGGTTACTGAATGGATTTTGATATTCCACTCAGGCTTCCGGAACCATCCTCGCGACTTCAACCCTCCTAGGGGAGAGGCCTTCCGATAAACTGGTTATGACCGTGCCAAAAAATACTAGGAGATTTTGGTTCCCTAATGGACAACAGTTATGTCTCAGATGTAATAACTGAGGGGTGTTATTGGAACACCTATCCCCTCAATACTACCTAGCTACAAAGTTCTTTTAAGTGTTCCCCAAGTGGGGTTAAAAGTGGGTTGAAGTTAGGGTAAATTTTAAGGCTCAGTTTAAATTATGTGTTTGAGTGGGCGCACGTGTGGTATTCTAAACTGAAATTGAAAAAGTAAATGCTTTGCAGAAAATATTCAAAAAACAAAGGATCTTTTGAAATAGTAAAGCAAATAATATGACTTCTTCAATAAATGGAAATTAAATGCTTTGCAAAGACTATTCAAAAAACAAAGGATCTTTTGAAATAGGAAAGCAAATAATATGACTTCTTTAAGAAATAAATGGATTTCTTTTTCAAAAATTGCTATGGGAAAAATATCAAAGAAGTAAACAGCAAAATTTTAATCTAGATAAAATGCAAAATCAATCCTTCTTTCAATTTCTGAAAATTTTTAAAAAGAATTTTTCAAAAGTGCATTCTAAATAGTAAAATTTTTCTATGGCTGTAAAATATGCAGGAATTTTAATACTGTAAAAATGTGCTATGTGGGCAGAAAATACAGTAAAAAATCAATTTTTTAAACGGATCGGCCGAATGAAAAAAATTGGCATCGCGGGTTTTGACAGAACAGCCGCGATGGACCGCGCAGGTTTCTGTCGCACAGTCACGATGGGCAGTGCGGGTTTCAGCCGCGAAACCGCGATGTGCAGCGCGGGATTTCGTCACACAGTTGCGATGTGCAGCGCGGAAAATGTCCGCGAAGCCGCGATGTGCATCATGCTAACTGGACACGAAGCCACGGTGAACCGCGCGAAAAAGAGCTGCGCAATCGCGATGAGCCGCGCGACTGTTGGGCGAAAAGCCGTGAGGCGAAAGCCGTGCGCGGACGCCGAAAAATGAACCCAAAAATTGAAAATTTCGGGCTGTTAATGGCAATGAAATGGGCCAAGATATAGAACAGCAATGGATCTGTTGTCTAGGGTAGCAGATCTATGAATTAAACTAACTAATACAATAAAAAACTAAGATCTAAAGCGAAAGTGAGATCTAGAAATTCGAAAGCAGCAGAGTCGCCAAAAACTATTGGCTTGGTTTTGCAACCAAGCTTAGTGCTATGGGAACCTGCTAACTAGTAGCAGTAGTTTCAATATTAAGCAAAAGCAATAAACTAAATCTAAAACTAAAACTAAACTAGCATGTGCATATCATAATAATCTTTTCAAATTAAAACAAGAACAAGAAATGGAAAAAATAACTTTGTATTGAAAATGGGGGCAAGCAAGTGCTTGCAATAATAATACCTCCAAGTGATGAAGATAGTTGAGAAGCTCCAAGGGTGAGCAGCTCCAAACTCCAAAGGGTCCTTTCTCCAAGGTAGCTACAATGGCAAAAAGCTCAAGGGAGATTTTGGCAGCATGAGGATAGGAAGATGAATGGATGGAAAGTGAGGAGCCCCTACCACCTTTTTATAGTTTTTGGTGGTGGGGAATACCATTTGTGGTTTTGAGGAAACCAATGGTATTGACCAACATGGTTTAGGTACCTTTTCCCTCCTTTTTCCTTTTTTGAATATTTTGAATATTTTTATTCCATTTTTAATATTTTTGGGAATTTTGGACCCTTTTTGAGGAAAAATAATCATTTTAAGTGGAAAAAGGGGTGTATTAAGGTCTTTTGGTGACCTTTTGGTGGCTTTAGAGGCTCAAATGGTGGAAAAGTGGACAAATGGGTCATGTGAATCAGGAAATGAGCTAGTGAGCACTTTTTGGGTGTTAACACTAGTGCAGATCCCATTGTCTTGGATGATATCGATCCCTCCTCGGAATGGGTAGTGGAAACTCAGCATGAAGAATTTGACAATGATGACTTGGGGTGGATGGGAAAAACTGATGGTCCACTTGTAGCAGCAAGCACTAGTAGCCATGTGCCTGTAGGACTTGAGCGAGAGGGTGATCCTGAATCTGATCATGATGATGTAAGTTGAGGATCCCAATTGCAGTAGTGGGGATAAGTTTGATGATCTATCATTATGAAATATAGTTAGTCATTACAGCCTGTAGCATGATGCCATGATGTTTTTTGGACTCTAAAGGCCATTTAGAGCCTCAATGTTCATGTATTTTGTTTCACTGTTCAAACTTCAGATATGTATCGGACTTGATGGCATTTATTCATTAGTTGGACATTAATAAAATTATCTTATCTTATCTTACATGCTTTACACGTGAGCAAACATTGCTTATTTGGTGTCTAATTGTTTGGTTTTTTACATTGAAATTTGATATACATTATTATATATGTTTTTAATTAAATTTTCATATGCTATGCTTTCTTTAGTATACCAGCTCATCATCCTGTTCTAGTTAGTCCCAATCTGACTCTCGCTAGTTTTGATCCCGCTTCCAGTTTTTAAAACTTTGAATCATAACTGCATGTTGTCTATCACATTTCACCTTTTGATAGGCGATGGTTGATCAACACTTCAGTTCACAGAAAGCATCTTGTCAATTCCACCTTAATTTGAAGTGCTTCTCAAACCATTTTACAGTTATATCTAATTCTCAGTGTCATGTCTGGTTTTTGCATTTCCTTAGAAGTATTATTTGCTCAAGGGGAAAGCTAGAGAGAGATCAAAGAAAATATGTGGGCCAATGTTACAATAATAGATAGAAAAATGGCAAGGAAGTAGTTCCCAATGTTCCGTATATTTGAGTATCCTATCTCCTATTTATTATAATCTCGAGTCTTTACACTCATCTCAAGTCATTATGGTGTGTATTGGCACTTTACATTTTCACTCATTTCAGATACAATTTGAATATCTGATCCAAAGGTTCAAGATACATTTTTCTTAGCATACTTAAGGCTCAAGAGTGCTTTCGAGTTTTTTCTTGTTGATGAGGCAAAATTTTCTTCCATGAGATGATTGGGCCTTTACTGGAATCCCCTTATAGAAGGATAAAACGATTATTGGAACATCCATAGCTGGAAAGCCCTTTGCAATCTCTTGGGTTAATCCTGATTCCTTTTCTAATGCTTGCATATGAAAGTGTGGGAAGCTATTGTAGTGGTTCATTCAATTTATATCTCCTGTTAAGTTGGGCGATATCAAATTAGGAAGGATAGACCTTTCAACAGTTATCCACCCTACTTTCTTCACACTTGTAACACAAGACTTTTTCTCATCTTGTTGGGTTGGGTGAGAGTTCAGCGACTTGTTGTCTTGGGTTGTTATGAACTTTTAGTTCTCAATGAGTGACATTCTACTGCAAAGTCCGACTCTAAAGAAAAGAAGAGTTATGTGCTTTGTGTGACCAAATGCTTAGCATATTATCTCTATTTGCAAGTGTCATATGTCCTAGCCTCCCCTTCAGAACTCAAGCTAAAGTTTATTAAGTAAACTTCGTGTTTCAATACAGATGCCAATGATGGTGTTGTGGGCATAACGTTGAGCTTTCATATATCAGAAGATTCATCAAACGGGAAACAAAAGTGGGATTTCGTTTTCAAGCTGTATTGAAGGAAATACCGGACAGATGGTGTCATTGTCAAGACAAGCATATTGGAGATTTTACTTGTTGCAAGAAGTTTCAAGGACTTCTAAGTTTATACAAGAGATTATGGTATGAAGCATTTGGTGTTTCCATATTGTTTAATTGCTACTTGGGTGCTAGTGTTAATTCTATTAGTTGACAATTGTAGATGGAAAAAAGTAAAAATGTTCAAGCATTTTTCCCAATATTGTTACTATTAGTCTAAAACTTAAACTTGTTATCAAGACTCATTTGAGAGTCCAGCTTTTGTGTACATTATATCAGCTTTTGTGTACATTATATTTCACATCTGGTATGTTGACTTCTTTGTTTTCTCCTCCTTTTCACTCATTCACTTTAGAATGTTTGGATCCAAGCCCTGATTTTCTTTTATAGGACATTGTTCTACACACTAGAGGCTAGGGTTTATACTAGTAAGTTCATCACTCATGAAATGAGATAGTGTAGAATGCATTGGAAAAGAAAGGAAAAAGAGGAACTTAGAGTATGCTTCTGAATGGAAAATAGTTGTAAAAGGAAAGGAATCAAAAGAAACATGGTTGACTATAAGAATAGAAAGACAAAATCGTGCAAGAGGCAGGTAATGTTTTGTTGTTTGAGCCTCTGTAAATTTCTCTCAGCTTGTTGAAATCATAGACAACACAATGTCTCTAGCTCTTATTATTAAATTGCATCATGAGATGTTGTTCATATACATGTGCTCCATATATTGTATAATAAATATATATTTTTCTCTTATCCAAAATTCTCCATTTATATGCAATACGACAAATTAACTCAAATTTGTTCTCATTTATCAGGCTGTTTTTTCTTATAATTTGAAATGAGTCAAAATTATTATATAACACAAATATGTGAATAACACAATATATTGATTTTAATTATGTGAATCAAAATTTTCAGGATACCTGTCATGCACTGATTCAAGGGCAGGCGGTGGCCTCTATGTTGAGTCCCAATTGGAGCTTTGGGCGACGGGAAAGGATTTCCTACTATTTTCCAGGGCCAAGTTTGATTGAATGCTGATACTTGCAGATGTGGGTAAACTTTTCTCATGCCTATATATTTAACTATATTTACTGTTTGTTTCTTACTGAATTCAAGGATCACACCATGCTTCTAGGGAATTCGCTTTTTATTGAATTCAAGATCGAACAGGATCTATTATTCCTTTTACAATCTGCAAAACTTGAGAAAGATTCTCAGGTCTACGAAGATGGCAATAGTAGCTTTTCTGTAATCTGTCGGGGATGAAATTGTAGGTGGGCATCAGAATATCATGAGTTCTGGGGTGCCCTTACTGTAGCTGTTATGCCTGAGCAGCATAGGGTTAGTTCATCTTTTCAAATGTAATAACAATTTTTTTGGCTATGATACAAGGACAGAAAGACCAGAATCCTTACAAATAAAGAGCATCTGTACCATGGCTCATGCATGCTATGCATCCATTATCATGGAAACTTTGAGCATCCATTATCATGGAAATTCTGATACTGGCTAGTTAGTGCCACTCTACCTCCAAAGCCACTGCCAACAGTCTCAAGATCATTCTGAACATCCACTTTAACACCATCAATTCCATATGTAGCCAGGTAGCTGTGTAACTCATCATAGAACTAGGACATTTTCTTTGGATTCATCATCCCAACTCCTTGAACAAAAAGACTATCTATTTATGGCATATAGGCCAAACAATCAGGTGTAGATGCAAGTACTTCAATGTAGAAATGTAGTGATCCATTTCAGCTATTTCTAGCTTAACTCCTCCCCAGTAACCTATAATTGCATGCCATACATACACATACCTACTAAGAAAAAGGTACTTGCTTCAGAATTAGCATTAATGTTTTGTTTCAATTGAACATTTTTGAACTATGCAATTTCATCTAACAACATTTTCCATAAGAGTCCATGAATTACTTCAAACTATACTTCTCTTTGGCTATTTTAACTATATGTTGAATTCCCTTGGCTGGATCTTGTGGCCTTTTTCCTTCTTCCACATATATCTGAAACTTACTATTCTCTTTTATGTGAGTTAAGTGGCCATAGACCCTGAATAACATAAGAAAATACAGAGTATTATGCTTTTATCCATCCATTCAGAGTTATCTAGCTCTAGAATTTGTGCTTCTAAGTTCTCTTACTGTTTATCAGCGACCTTTTCTGGGTTTTCAACAGATTTCCAACCATCATCAATGATCACAAATCCTAGTGGTGCGCCTTCATCTGAAAGGCTGAACTATATAATCAGCTGTTAGAACCATTCTCCACTTCCCAGTGTCCAGAATACAACATCTAAAATCCCTAGAAAGTGTTTATACCACACCCCCTAGATCCCAAAACATGTTGAATTGCATCCAACATGAAAAATTGAATACTGGAATAGAAATTTGCATACTAGATTTTTCACAGAGACAAGGCAGTCAACATTAGAAATGGAAGAGGAAAGATTGACTATAAAATGAAAAAGACTGACATGATAATTTGGAATCTGAATAAGGACTTATCTACAAACGCCATATTGTTGTTTATCAAGACTAACCTTTGATACTTTTAAGGAGTGTAATTGCCTTCATATAGAGGACAACATAGAGGTAAATATTGGGACACTTGAGCATAAAAAGGTTATCAAGTTAGGTGCTACTTTTACTCAAGAAGAGATTCAACATTACACTAAACACTTAAAAGAGTATGAAGACGTATTTAATTTGGAAAATAGTGATATGATAGGTATGGATCCCTCCCTTGTGTCACATAACTTGCCTTCAAAGTTGAACTCTAAGCCTGTTAAGAAAAAACTCTATACACATAGGCCTGAAGTGAATGCTATGGTATACAAGGAGATTCAAAAGGTCCTAGAAGCGTCGTTCATTCAGCCCATCTATTATCTTGAGTTCTTAGCAAATATCACTCATGTTATGAAGAATGAATGGAACTATAAGGGTCTATATCGATTTCAGAGATCTTAATGCTACTAGTCCTAATGATTATTTTTATATTCTCTTTATTGTCGATACCTCCTCTGGGATTCTATCTACAAGGTAGTTGGAGGTGATGAAATCATAGAAATATTTTTTAGTATTATTTTGGGATCCCTTTCTTTTCCTGGGAGGAAATGATAGCTAGTCCCCCGAATTTTACTATATAGTCCATTTTATATTAACACTTACAGATATTCCATAATCTCTTTTTCAGATTAACATGGTTGGGGCCATAGACATTGACGGCCATGAAAGTTTCTTTGGAGACTAGAGATTTTACCATAGTGCATTATATGAGTTTGGAAAAATTTGATGCTTTTTCATACATAGGTTTTTATTTATGCTCAAGGGATTATGTAGGGGGGGGAATAAAATTGAATGCACTTGGGACCTCGGAATCTTCACAAGATGGCTTAAAGAGATCAGTTTTCCGACCTTTCCATTGATGGAAATAATTTTCACATCATCTACAAAGTCTACCAATGTTTCTTGACTTTTTTTCTTAGATGGAAGTGTCCGAAACATTCCCAGAGGTTTGCATATGCTCATGAGAATAGAGACCTTGCTAAATTTCCCTAGGGTGCAAAGAAACCATTTAGTGCAATGGGAACTAACACCTATTTAATATTCATACCAATCGAAAAGAAGTGATATCTTGGTTCTATGTCATAAGGTATTTCACCACTATGCTTATGTAACTCATGCATGTATTGGTGAGTTTGTTCTTCAAGAGCATCTTCTAGGAAATGTTGACACTCTAGTACAAAGTAGTTACTCGTGCATGTATTGTTGATTTTGTTCTTCAAGAGTATCTTCTGGGAATTGTTGACACTCTAGTATAGACTAGTCAATGCTTCATACATTTTGTTATCCTATTTTCCCATGATATGAGGGATCAGGTGGTACTCCATGGAATCCATAATTGTAATATTTTATTTTACAATTTTTTTCTCATATCGATCCAATCATTGGGGATTTGTGGAAACTGTAGCTAATTGACACACATTTAATTGCATGTTGATAGATGATGTTAACTAGAAATACACAGTTAATTTCCTGTTTATAGATGCAAAGTATGAAGGGGTTAAGTTATTGTTTCCAACTACCATATATGATCCCTATAAGTTGAAAAAAAAGGTAACCATAGTTTTCTATATGAATGATGTTAAAGGGCTGTTGTATCAAATGATGTTAGGGCTACTCAGATATAGTCCTGAAACTTCCATTTTATTTTCCATATTCTTTGCCAACCACAAAATCAGGTTATAACTCCTTTTTATAGTAATATATGATATAAGGTCTTTGAGTAAAACATGGGTGACAGATTATTTGTGTCTTTGCATAGCACAAAAAAACCGGGACCTTGCCAGGAAATCCTTGAAGATTATCTCAAGTTAGAACTCCATTATGTAGAATTAACTAAAGAAGTATCCATATAAGATGCCAATGATCTCCATTTTTCTTCTCCCTTATGCTGAATGGAAACTTTGTATTGCAGAGATACTTTGTATGATCGTCTTGATTTATTTGGATCCCAAACTAGGTTGGAAACCTAAGACTATCATTAATTGGATAAATTTCCCATGTATCTGCTCATTGTTGCGAGAATCCAAGAATATGCTAGAGATACCAAATAAGGATGGAACTTGAAGTTAACATCAATGAAAGACTTATTTATCTAAATAGGTGCTACAGGAAAATTCTTTGAATGTGGTGGAAATGGGAATGTTACAAGGTGGATTCTACAGGAAAATAACCAAATATATTTGAACAACTAAGAGTGGGTTAGCATAAAAATTTGTAGGCCAGAAAATGATATGTCCATCCCAAAAGTTCACATATAGGGTGCATTTATGGAAGGGGTTATGATATGGTTGGTAGCATGTTGGTCCATTTAAAGAGGTAGGTAATAGTACCACTAACAACAATGGTATTCTATTCTGCAAAAGAAGAGAAAACAACAAAAAATGTGATAAAAACAATAACATTAAAACGACAACCTTAAATAAATCATACCAACAATTAAATAGCTAGCATAAGATCACATTTAGCTAACAAAAGGATGTAGCTGAGCATAGTTTTTGGGTAATAGATTTCTAGAACTATGACAGTGGTAGAGTGCTTTCCTCTTAGGTTGTAGAAATTTTATGATGAAATAAGGCATTATTTTAGACCCATTCCTAGTGGTAATAGGGAAGACAAATGCAAATCTAAAGAACTTGAAGAAGACTCGTGAGATATCTGACTTGGTATAATTGCACTATTAGATGGGCATGGAAGTATGGAAGAACTAAAGAGATATTTATCCCTCAGAAAATGTATGTTGAGAGTCAATTGAATATGTTCAAGATGGAAGTATGCAAACCCCAAGACACTTCACACACCCATGGAACCTGGACTAAAGCTAAAAAATATGAGGTAGGAACACCAGCAAATGTTACTCTAAAAGCATTGAATTAGAAGTTTGATTCGTCATACCATTACTAGACTAGATACCAATATTTCTAGGCACATTGCAACATCAAGGGAGCCTAAAATCCAAGTCTAGGCCTATTTTAGGCAAGTTATGGGTGTGCTTGTAACCTTGTTTAACCTAACACAATGCTCAATATGAATCATGGGTAGTTATGAGGATAATTATGGGCATCATGTACCTTCTTGGGAATAAGAAACGGTAGTCTAGGAATGTGTGGGCACATAAACAACCCTAAATCTCAAACCTGGGACTCAAAAATAACAAATTGTTGAATCTTCTGAGATAGCTATACACGAAAAATAGGGCAGGAACTCAACTCTCTGGTAAAGAGATATCTCCCGAAGACTGAGGCAAGGTTTCATTGGAGGCAGAGGAAAATCAATTGCTTTTGATGTCAACAACAAGACTTGGCCTGAATCTTCAGTATCAGAAGCGTAATTGCTAGAATATAGATCTTCTTCCCAGCCTCTTCTTCCCCAAATGCTTTCAGGTCCCCAAGATTTATTTCTCAGCTGCCTCTGAAGTCCCTGGCCAGTAACCTCTCCTCCCCGACTATTTTAGTATTTTGAGATCTTATATGCATCCCACAATTTCTCTCCCTCGACACACTTCAAAGAAAACCGAGAATGGATAGTTTGTTCTTCAAACTACCATACAACTATCAAAGCATAATTAATACATGAAGTATTACAGTCATTGCAAATATTTCCATTTCACAAGATAACAATGATGAACAAATCATTACTATAATGAACTGTCAGTTTCAATGGAACAATAATGACAACAAAGCCCTTAATTGACTCTGACCTTGAGCAGAAAAGGGAAAAGGCCATCAGAAAGACCGATGATTTGGAGGGAAGACCTTAGCAAGTCAAAAACCAAGCAAAAACTTAGATCTTATAGGGAACTCTAATCTGTAAGCTCAAGAATTCTCCTTTACCTCGAAGAATTCTTCATTGACGTATTCATTTGGTCCACATGTGGATATAAATAATATTTAGTTATCTATTGAATATGGTGTATATGGCACATGAAATGCCAATGGGAAAGGAATTAGGATATTGGACATAAATTAAGGTGTGTTTTAGTAAATATAACATATTAGTGAGTATGATGGTGAAATATTTATCTAATTTTGAATTAATTCTTACTCTATTCTGTCATCTTCTCTACTACATGTATATCTGGCTTTTTTACATACTTAGGGCTTACCTTAATAGGGGAATCCAAAATCTATATCGGTAACTCAACAATATTCATGAAAGTCATAGAATTTCACGGTTAAAGTAATGTTAGAAAAGCAAGTGGTCAACTTCATCTTTTAAACATGGCATTGTAGTATCTTGTCCAATCACTGGAGGCAGTGGTAGACCCTTTCAGAGGCAGTGATAGATACTTTTAGGGATTTTGTCGAACATATGAATAAACCTTTCTCTACTATTATTTTTATATAAATGTGAAGTTTGAGAAGTCTTCCTTTGTATTTAGTTTTATTCCTCCCCTGACTTAGTTTGCAAACTATTTCTTACATTTGAAGAAGAGCTCACTGTGAGATGTCAATCTGATTGCACAGAGTAAAATAGGAGAACAATTATGATTATAATTTTTCCCAAAAAAGAAGAAATAATTGCAGCACATGTAGCCCAAAGAACACAAAATATTGCAAACTATTTCTTACATTTGAAGAAGAGCTCACTGTGAGATGTCAATATGATTGCACACAGTAAACTAGGAGAACAATGATGATTATATTTTTTCCCAAAAAAGAAGAAAGAATTGTAGCACATGTAGCCCAAAGAACACAAAACATAATCTGGAAGTTGGTTCCTTGCATTGGAAGAGATGATATAAATTGTCCCAAAGGATCCCTCTAATATAACAGAAGCATGGACTTTTTTAAGCAGAACCTAAATGTTGCTTAAAATTATTTTTGCTGGGATCATTTATGTACCAATGAATATGAACTTCTGTGAATGTAAGCTGTAAGGAGTTGATAAATATAATTAGAGCGTAGGGTTAGCATCTTTTGTCTAAAGATCACTGTGAAATTGTGTTCAGCAAGTCTTTTTAGTAAATATGTATGGCCGGAAGAGGAATCCATTTGGTTGATGTGCTTTATACTTGGGAGTGACCTTAGAGTTCCAAAGGTTTAAAATTGGAGGAGAAAACCACACTAGGTGGATTCTCATGAGAAAGTTGTACTTTGACAGTGTGTTTTGATTTGTACTTTGAAAGTTCAGGGTGGCTTTATTTCCATGTGCCATCAGGCCCGCATGGGAGTATTCCATTTGTGCATTGTTTTCACATATCCAAAGTTCCTTACAGAATGCCTTGAGTTCTTCCTATTACACTTGTGATTTTCATCATAACATTTGTGATTTTTACCACATGACAGGGGTTTGCGGGATGACAGCTATGGAGCATTACTTCATTGGATGGACTAGGGGTACACACTTTCATTGATATTGTTTCCATTATGAAATTTATGCTTGCACCCATGTGCTTAGCTTGGAGATGGTACTATCACTTGATTGATTTGGTGCTTTGGGTAGGAGGAGACTCACTTCCCCCTTTTTAGATTGTCATGTTTTGATGGCTCATCTATTGGTTCTCTCTTTTTATTGCATACCTTTTCTTGATGGATCAACATTCAAGTAGATTATTTCTGATGACTCTAATGAGATGTTTGCTCGGGTAATGGAGCGTCATACTTCACATGGTTTTCCTTAGCATTATGGTGTTGATCTAGGTATACTTGCTCATTATTTCTAAAGAGCACTCCATTATGCACAATGTTGTATGATGATCTAACTCTCACATTGGTTAGAATATGGTAGCATGAGGTGATACATGGTTCTTGTGGAGGAATGACCTAGCACTTTTGTGCTTTGGCATGAGAATTAAGGATGATACCTTGGCATGATTGAAATCCTTGTTTTAGGAGATCGTTCTTCTTGTACACTCTTTTCTAGATGGTTATAGCCCTCTCAACAGTATTAAATTCCTAGTGATATGTCTCACATATGCAAGCCTCTTCAAGCAATTGAATTCATGTACATGTTATAAGTAATCTTTCAGCTTTTATTAAAGGATATGACTAGCAACTAGCTATGAAGTCCCATCTAAACCATCCTATATCCATCTAATTTATCTGATTTTGAAGGTTTAAAAATTGTAAGTTTGCACTTCACATTTCCCCCATCTCCCCAACCCTGAGCTGAAAGCACATCTCAACACAATGATGAGAAAAACTTGGCTCATAGGTGTGGTTGTTGGTTAAATTAAAAACATGAATGATAAAAAGTAGTATAGTTCACATGAAGATGTATCCAGAAAGAAAACCCATGGCATGTTGTCCAATATTAAACACTCATAAGGATAAATTTTCACTAGGACAGAGTACCAACATCCATTAATTTTTCCTAACCATATAGGCTACAAAATTTACTCTTTCAACCCTAACCACTCTGATTTGCATGCCAAATGTTGAATTTGAAGCTGGAAACTGTCATCATAATTTAGGCTAGCGAGTGGACAGATGGGGAAGAAATACAAAATATTGCTATATAATACACCAAGAAATGGTTGTTTTACTTATTACACACTATAACTTTGGTACCAAACCACTGGAACTCAATAGTATTCAAACAATGCTAAGTTTAAATTTAAAATTTAATGGCACAAGTCATGACTTACATAGTTAACAGATCCTTTTAATAAATACACAAGATGAGAAAACACAAATAAAAAATGAGGTTGACTGACAATCAAATAAATGTCTAAATCTTGTAGCATAGTGTCCATTGCATCTGATTTCATAACAGGATTTTGTTGCAGCCAATGGAAATACTTTTTGTCTCTTGCATGAATCTTTTGGTGTAGTACGCACAGCAAGATCCTTTGCATAGGAAGGACTCAAAAACTTACGTTATGCAGAAAAAGTAGATGAGACTTTGAAGCTTGGCCTTAAACAAGCTGTAAGTTTCCAAATATTCTAGGAAAATTATTGGTTTGTGTATGCTCCTTTACCAGGAATGGAAATAATTTTGTAGAACATGTTGTGAAATATTAGTTAAGTCCTAACAGTGCAGGCTGGTTTATTTTTATCCTTTCTATGAGTAGAAGTTTGTTGGGCTATTTTATGGAGGCATGAATAGAGAATCCACATTGTTTGTAGTTATTGTGGTTATCTATGGTGCTTTCTTGATCATTTATGGGTCCATGACGACTAGAAATATCACTTCTTTTATTATTTATAGCCTCATAGGTACATTGTATATAACCTCCCACATTTTTCTTCTCCATTTGTAAATACTAAATATAGATCTATAAATATATGATGTGTTTAAAAAAAAAAAATGGTGCATGATAGTTACTAGTATTGATCTAAAGAAAAATTGATATTTTCAAGCTTATTTTGTCTAAACGATTTGTTCTTCCTTGCAAGTGGTAAAAAGGTAGGTATGACATATAGTTCAATTCAAATTAATAGATTTGTTAACATTTATCTTATGCTTTATTTAGTCAGTTCATCTGTATATTCCCTATCAGGATTGTATACAATAACCATGAAGACTGCTGGAGCAAGTCGACGAATTTTCCAGATTCTAGATCGTACTTCAACCATGCCAAAATTAGGAGATAAACGTCCTTTACAGTAAGAGTCAGAAATAGAGATATTTTTGCACTCAGATGTTCTTCATGCACTGGGAGCGATATTATTGTTTAAAGTTTTTGTCGTCACTAAGAGTAGATAGAAATTTGGAGTAACTAATCACACCTGTTATAAGTTAGAAACTATGGATGGAGTAGCAAAATACACATAACTAGGCATATCTGCTAGGTTCTTAAGTAATTATAACAAGATAATATGGATACTGGCTGTGACAGACCAAGATGATGGAGAGGTTGAATTGGATGATGTGTGGCTTGCTTATCCTTCACGGCCCAATAGAATGGTTCTGTAGTACTAAAAAGATTCGTTATGTATGGGTCTGTATTATTTTCTTGCATTGACATTTCATATTTCCAATTTGATAAAATTGATTAGGAAAGATCAATTATGAAACAAAATTGCTATTGGTTTTCCATATTCATTTTTGTACGAAATTAGATGTCACATAGTGAGAAATATAGTTAACTACATGATAAGTATCCATCCTAGTTGATGTAATTTATGCCAAGCCACCAACTATCCATTCATTGACTCATTAGTTGGATTAGAGTCAATGTTGACTGATATTTTTTAGTTAAACTACCATAGAGCTAGATGTTGATTTGTACTCCAACATGTGAATCTGATCAACATTTAGATTAAAATGAATGTCAATTATCATATTCCAAGCCTTTGGGGCTTGCCTTAACTCATAAAGAGTCATATAAACAAGATTTTTTTCACCTGCAACCTAGAAACCTTGTGGTTGATGCACACAAATGACACTCTTTATGTACATCTTGCAAATCCTCCAGAGATCATATTCCCTTGGATGGAACCAACTTGAATGTCTTTTACTTTGTTGTAGTAACAAACTTTTTTCATTCTTCATGAATGCATTCTTCCACTTTGTTTTCCTTCTTGTCGAACCACAATTCAAAACAACTTTGAAAAACATACAACACATCATAATAAACCTGTTGTACACACTACTTACATATATTTTTTGGCCTTCCACTTGGTCCTTCATCCTAGGGCGATGGAAGCTAATTCATGTCCTCTTCATAAGTGGAATGATACAATTTAGGTGTTCTTTTCAATGTTCTATACTTTGAACCCTAGATGCGTGGAAGATTCACCCCACCTTGCACCCCCACTCCCGAAGCTCACTTCCAAGGAGTGCATAATCCCCAATCTATTCCCCACTCTCCTAAAACTATTCCCTACATTCCGAGAATGATTCCTGTAGCTACTACATGATGAGAGAATAAATTACAAATTGCTCATGGCAAGAGCCTTAAGAAAGCTTAGTAAATAGTATAATTATTTGCTTTTTCAGTTAGAATCTAGCTTCCAGAACTTAGAATTATTTGTCTTTTGTAAACATTATATGATAATTGAATTTTGAACTATTGATTGCATATTACAACCCTTTGATCATGATGCCCTATTTCATTTCATAGTTGATGCTATCTCTTACAGTTTTATGATGACAAATGTTATCTGTTGAAACTTGAAAAATGGAGGTTGATGTTATGGTTTATCATTTGATGACAATATTATAAGTTATAACTACTAGCTTTTTTATGGTATTTGTGTACTAAATGGTTGATGAAACTTTAATGATTATCATTAATCTACTACAGATGTCCATGTTTTAATATTTTCTGCAACTAATTCACTGTTTTGCATGCTTTTTTTAATATATATGGGTCAAATATATATAAATATATATTATATAAAAAATGCTCCTATAATTTTTAGGAAATTAACACTTCCTGTTTTTTTTTTTGAAATGATGGAAGGATCCCATTATCAATTTTGATGAAATTGTGTAGCATTCAGATTGAAAGACAATCAGAACTTGAATCCAAGCAGATAAAAGGTCGGTTTCAAATTACAAGCATAAAAAATGCAACAAACGGAGCATGTCTCAGGCCTTCAAAACATTGCTCTCGAAGGCCCCATGTTGAGTAGAAATTTAGTTTTGAAATTCATGTACTGGATTCAAAATCAACTGTGGAAGGATTTCCCCATCTTACTTGCCTAAATTGTTGAATACAAATGTAAGTAGAAATTCTTTTTTCTATTTAATTAGATTTCTTGGTGGTTGTCTCTAAATCTGTAGGAAGATGTAGAGGTTAGCGAAGTCGAATATCCCAGGAATCCATGAATGTAGAACTTCTGAGATTGGTAATGTTATTTATTTAATGTGTCCATACAACGTTATTTGGGATTTTTCCAATAATATAACTATATTTTTGTGGACAAAGAGAGGATATCCAAGATGGAAGTTATATGTAAGTGTTTTACCTGGCTGTGTATTATCAACAAGGCTCTATAACTGGTTAAATTTAGCTTAGCCAATTCGACTAACTTTGAATTAATCATGAGCCAAGTTGTAATGGACTCAGAATATGGATGATTGTTGCTGACATAACAAATTTCTGTTATTTTGATTTTCAATGTCATGATCAACATTCTTGATTTGCTTGACTTGCCCTTTGCAACACATTTGGTCACTGGGCCTGTTTGTAGAAAAATATAGTAAGATGCTAAATTTTAAAGAAGCATGCCATGTTGTCTTGTTAACTTTGACAGATTTCCAACCATGACTGGATCTTGCAGATACAAGCAGTAGTTTGATATCATGGACCTAGTTGTTATTAGATTTCACTGTGATCAAGATCTCATTTCTGTAGCGAGGGAGGTGACTTGGCCCACATTGGAGGAAGTTGAGTTTGGGACACCATTTGCTCATCCTTTGCTTCTATATAAACTGAAATTCTCCTTTCCATGGCATCATCCACCATTATCTTCAAGTTACTTATGAATTTTCAGTCAAATTCAGATATCTTGGCATGACTCTAGATGACTTGGTAGATAGTTTAACAATAGATGCATGCTTGTCATTCCAATAAATTTATGGGATTTTTTCATTTTGCATCATTCAAGCATACAAAATAATGATTACCAAGTTACTATAGATCCATAATAGATTACCTTGTACTAGTCCTTCAAGTTCTTCAACTGTTTTTATTAAGTGCAAAAATATATTTGCACTTAATAAATGCAGTTGAAAGACTTGAAGGACTAGTACAAGGTAAGCCATTATGGATCTATAGTAACTTGGTAATCATTATTTTGTATGCTTGAATGATGCAAAATTTGTTTGAATATCATCATTGTCAAGCAATAACAACTTCTTAAAGGGTGCTAGCTCAATGGTAGAGCACTTGCCTAATTAAAGGCAGGAGATTGGTGGTTTGATTCCTTCGTACCCTATCATAAATTAGTGACTAAGAAAATGACTAAATTCGCATGTATACTACTATTAGTAGCTAATTTCTAGTATCTTATAGCGCGACTAATGTTTAGTCATATTTAGCTTAGTCATTAATATGTTATCATCTAGTAGTTTATTTAGTCGTATATTTGGTCACTAATTGTGACAATCAATGACTAAATTAGTGACTAAATCAATGAGTATCAATGACTAAACCAATGACTAAATCAGTGACTAAATCAATGAGTATCAATGACTAAATCAATGACTTAATCAGTGACTAAATCAATGACTAATAAGTCAACCAATTAATGACTAGTGAAATATGACTAGAGATAAGATAGTGGAAATCGGATACTATTAGTCACCGACTCAAAAATAGTCGTTTATAGTCGAATTTTAGTCATTTTTTTAGTCATTAATTTCTCATTTTTTACTAGTGTAAACCCATCGGGGTACTGAATAGGATCAATGGAAGTGGGGCTATGCTTGCATGGTACCAAGATAAACCCACTGAGGTACTGAACAGGCCTGCTGGTAGCGGGGCAATATCGGGTAAAAGATATATGGTTAATGCATCACTATGCACATGGCTCATCTAAAAACCTGAGTATACAAATACATGCTTAGGCCAATTATTTATACTAGGGAATGGTTGTTAGTTGGACTTGGGCCCTGTCATCTAATTCAAACAATACCTAGAATACAATTATCCTAGAAATGGGACCCATAACTATAGAAATCTCACAAACTTGAGGGTGAACTTTATCTATATTCTTTGGATGACAAGAGATCCTTAAAATGAGTCATCGATAACTGGTTTTCCTATGGCATCAATTGTACTATCATTATTCATATGGTCTTCCTAAGCACTGTTATTTTGCTGATGAATGTACATATCTGAATCATCTCCATTTATTAGTTAGTATTTCTTTTTCTTACAAAAAATAATAACAGCATTTTAGAGCTATTGGCTAAACTATTAATTGAAAATATTTGCATATTAATTAGTTTTTCTTTGATGGCTTGAGGACATGCCATACTTTTGGTTTGGGGGAGGTTCAGAACTGTCTTTACTTTCTTATTATTTAAAAAAAGATTCATTTATCTCTGATAAAATGATAGGTGTTTTCATATTAATGCAAGTAGCAGAATATTGTTCCGATCCATGATAAATAAAGAAGAGCACGACTGAAGTTTCAGAAAAGCAAGATTACATCATCATTTTGTGTACTGGAAGCCCAGAAGAATTCTCTGCATAATCAGTAGTACTCAGATCCAGAAAAGAACATTTTTCTATAGAAGGTCCGTATGAAGGATCGAAGGAGGGGTCGAATGACGATCCGAATGAAGTGACATATGAGGAAAATGAATGACGATCTGAATGAAGTGCCGAATGGTGATCTGACTGAAATCATAGCATATAAAAGGATGATTTAGTATTCTAAGGTATCTAATTTTGAATTCTGCTGACAGAATCCAATTGAATCACCATACCAGGTATCAATCAAACGTCATTTCTACACTTGATCTCATTCCTTTACTCATCTCGACTTCATCAAATGAATCGGTTAACCATGCATTATTACGATTTTCAGAATAATTTTATGGCTATGATATGGTTTTAACTCTTCATTAAGTTATATGCATACGATCTGTTATTGTATTAATTAAAAGTCGTCATGATCTTTTATGTCACTTATGCTTATAATCGCATGATGGAAATTACATTCAACTTGTCCAAAGTTTACTTTGGACATGGTTGAATATATCATAACCATATGAATTCACCAACGCACGCATTTTTATGATGGCACACAATTCAAGTTTTTTGCATGATAGCATGATCGTTCAAACATGCTATTTCTCTTCTCACGATCATTTAACCATTCGAACAGATCACATTTTAAACCAACGCCTATGTGAATTTCACTTCATTCTTGTTGCCCTCATCTTTCCTGAGTCTATCAAGCCGCGTCTCTTGCAATTTCTTGCATCCCCTATATCCATTTTCATCCCTCGACCTCTACTTAACCATGCCGATCCACTATAAGCCTGGCAGCTACCAAGATTTTCTCTGCATCCTTGAATTCAAAGAGTGTCACGAAGTGTTTCTTCAAGCGGGCCAGGGTCCGTTTCTCCGTCTTATTGAGGGCCACGATGACGAGATTTCACTACTATTCGCCAAAGGATTCGATGGAAAAATGGCTAATGTTTTCCATCTCATCTTTCCTGTAATAGAGGAGTCTATTGCATTGGCCATGAAACTTCCCAGGGAGGGTGATAGTTGGCACAAGCACCTCTTCCTCCCGCGGACGGATCATGAATTTGCTCTCAAAGACGAATATCAACACCTTACAGGAACAAAAGGATTCCACTGGGAATGGGTTAAGCCAGAATACCTCAAGCCCTTGATTGTCATCATCTGGTTGATCACCTATGAGGGTAAGTTTATTGTCTTCAAAGCCTTCCACTTTCGATTATTGGCACATTTCGTTAATAACCAGGCCCTAAATTTTCCATTTTATTTTCTAAAGAGCCTATAAAAATGTCAAGCCAGGTTAGGAAAAATATCACTAACCCCTCTGGCAGTTTATACCATCACTATCTCATAAAAATACTGGTCATTCACCAGTTGAAGGAAAAGGGGAAAACATGGGATAGCTTTGTGTTTGAAGTACTAAATCCCCAGTTGGTCAAGAAGCCCCTTGTCAAAGCCTCTGCCTCTCGCAAGTGTCACCGATTTCAAACTCATTCTAATGAGCCCGTTCAAACCTATGCCCAAGCAAAAAGGGACACCAAGTCTATATGATTTAGTGAGGGTGCCTCAAGAGAAATGCACCTTGTTCATTCATCCTCTCCTGAGCTTGTCCACGAGGACATGACCACGAAATCCCCATTCTTTTCACCAATACCCACAAAGTCAAGAAAGGCCAATCATGATCAGTTTATCGATCAGTCTATCATTCAACCAATGCATTCAAACAGTCTTGATGACCAGACGGACGACACTATCCTTGAATCACCCCTTCTTGCGTTAGCCAATGTCTCTGCCCATTTACTTGAAGATCCTATCTTTGAACCTGCTCCTCCACACATTGAAGATGAGGACCCAGAGGAACACACTACATCTGCTGATCTTGGATCATTTCTAAAGGGATCGAGCCCTCAAAAATATCCTGAGTCTTTTTCAGAAGCATCCACTCCAGTCCATCAGACCGTGGACAAATTGACCCAAGACATAGCACAGTTAACAAACCAGAATCAAAAGTATGCTTAAATAATCTCTGATATTCGTGAAGAGAACAAAGAATTATGTTTACAAGTGAAGAGCGTTGAAGATTTGAACAATGCCAAAATAGCTTCCCACACTTCTCTCTGGTTGAGGCATGATGCCTTGAAGGACCAGTTCAAGAGGCTTAGGGATAAATCTACTTCCGCTTCCAAGTCGATGGCAGCTGCCACCGCAGCTCGGCCTTCTTCCTAATTTCTTCTCTGCTTTTCCCAGTGGGAGCTGGCATATCTTCGGTTTGGGGGAGTGTTGATGTCCATTTTTGTCATCATTTTTTGTCATTAAACATGCTCTGGTGGCACTACTTTTGTCATTTTTTGGCATATTAATCCATACTTCTTGCCATACAAACCGTCAATTAGACCCAGGTATGAATGTATTTACATATCACATTAATCTTGATTAAATCTCATCATTTTATGGTTTATTGACAATTATCTCACATTTCTAAACGTGCTTGGCATATAGTTTTTGTTCTACAGGTTGTGGTCGTCATTCGGACCTTCAGTCAGACGTGCATTCAAGATGAAGACTTACAGCCGCATTCGAACCGTTGTTCATCCCTCCGTTCACACCCACGGAATCATTGGTTGGAATATTTCAGGGCATTAAAGACAAAAACGATGATATGGGTTCTGTTGGCGACATGTCCCTTATGGTTCATGAGCCTCTGTTCTAGAATATCCATCCTCTTGTCTTCCCAGCTTAACAACGCACTCTCTTCCCACGTCAAAGCAAACCAATGCACAACTGCTCGCGTCAAGGAGAACCAATGCCCGTGGAATCAATCAGACAGCCGGTGTGCTATGCTGAGCTGTTTCTGTAGCAATTAAGACCTCTATTTTTAGAGAGGTCGACCACTGAAAGGGTCGACCTTCTCTCTTATTGTAAAACTTATATAAAAACGCCTCTAGTGGAGAAACACGGCAGTAATTTTTATGCATAGAAATGCTGAGCTAGAGAACGCTTTGTAATCTTTTTCAGTTAATGGAATTTTTTTATTTTTAGCTGTTGATGTTCTGTTGGTGATTGAGCTGAGTTAGCTTCAAATCCCTGATTGATGAGAAGGGCCCCTCAACAACCAGAGGTTTTTGTGTATATTCTATATTTCTTTTCTGCAACTAAATAGTTTATTTTTCAGAACATGTATTCAACTTGGTTTCCTGTAGATGATGTTTTATTTCCTGTTGCTAATATAATTTACATTTTCAGAATCTAGAACGATCGGTCATATATAGTTTTTCTTAGTTTGCTTTCAGTCTTTTCATTTGCAACTAGATAAAGTTAACTAGTTAATGTTTCAAGTTCAGTCTATAGTTAGAGTTAGTTTTGAATGTTTTCCTATAGCTGTAGATTAGTTTCACTTACGATTCAACCTTGTTTTATTATGCAATAGAAATAGTTTATTTCCTTAAATAATGATTAGTATAAGTTGCTTCTTGTCATTCCAGCTTTAAACAGTCTATTTACTACTTTTCTTGCACTGTAGGTTCATATGCATCAACCAGCTGGCGTTAATATCATTTAGTTTGCTTATTTCCTTAGTTTATATCGTTTTCTGTCATTCGGACTGTCTTTCAAACTATCATACAGACTTTAATATTTTCTTCATTGTTTTTATGCTTGTTTAGAATTCAATTTCTTAGATTTTTGAATTCTAATATTTCTTGTAATTGATCAGCATTTATACATGTAATTAGGACCTTGTTCTGCACCACATAGAGTTTCAATTAAAGCTTCATGTTCATTCTTCGTTTCTATTCCATTTCCTTAACTTTGCTTTAGTTTCTTTTTCAAATTATGTCTCTTTTATGTCTCTGTTCTAGAACTTATCAATTCCATTCTTAGATTAGTCTAGTTAATTCTTATTAAGATTGATTTTGGATTAAGCTTAGTAATTTCGTTCTCCAAAGCACATTAGTTTTTATGGTTTCTTAGTTCAAGCATTGGATTTGATTTTCCCTTTCACATAGTTAATGAAGATGTTCATAGAATAGGATTTGATTCAAAAATAAGATATCTTTATCAAGTTTTCTACTTTCTTCTAAATTACATTTGTTCCATGTCATTTGCTTATGGATAAATAATAGATTACAATATTTAAAGTTAGTTGTTACTGGACACTCTTTAGTTTGCATCTCTTTGTAGAAGTTAAACTAGATTTACTTCCATTTTGTTTCCTTGTCATATTTGAAAGTCATTTTGATATATTCTCTCCCGTTCCTATTACATTTGATACATTTCCCCATAATCCTCAAGGAGAATGGAATTAGGTAGCTTAGCTTACTTTTGAGTATTTGTTGAATGGATGAATAGTTTAACTATTGAATTTATTAAGTATTTTTGTTTAAGATAATATAGTTTCTTGTTTTCATAGTTCATTTTCAATTGAAACATTTCATAGCTAGGTTTTCAATTTTATTCACAGTTGTTTTCTAATTCTTAGATTAGAGTTTGAATCACTAATCAGTAGTTTCCAATTTCATAAGAATAGTTATGTTTTTTATTAAGTCTTGTTTCCTAGAATAGTATTGTTGTTTTTATCTTTTCAGTTATTGTTTATAGAGTAGAGTAGTGTAGATTGATACTATTCTGATCTATTGGTTTAGCTAAGTCTAATCAGTTTAGTAGTTGTATTTTTGAAGGTTGACTCAGTTTTTCATTTTGAAATATCTTTCGATGTCTTCATTACTAAATATTTCTAAAGTTGGTCGAGCCGATGTCCTAGGTACCATTCTACCTCAGCATATATTGTGCCACAAATCTAAGATTACCAACCTTGGCGGATAATTAAATATTTGGTGATTCCTTAAGACAGTAATTAAACCCAACAGTAGGAATATTCCCAGAGGAAATTCTTGATTGCAGAACATTGATATCCCTCAAAATTTTCAACTATCACGAACCTTGGTAATCCTGCTGGACATGGAGCATCGAAATGTTAAACTATTGCGAAAGAGCCTTGGGAGTGATCAATGGGGTGATTGGTGTGGTGACAATTGAGAAAGGATTAAGAAAGAAATGCATCTTGTATAATAGTAAGGGAATGTACACAGTGGTTGGCAGAATGATCTGCATGGCTACAATAGGACGATGCATGGACAAATAATTTTGGGTGATAAGGGATATTATGTCTCCTTACATATCTGGGGGACTGTAGTGGGGTGGTCATTCACATGACATGGATTGGATATGAAATGATGTATCAAGGATTCAGGTATAGGAGAGGGATATTATTGATGGCCATCACATAAGTGAAGGATAATGGTTTAGGAGATCACACGTGCGACATTAGGGTATTGGTGGCTGAAGAATCGAATGGGTGGGATAGCTAGACTGATGGGGATGCTGTGGAGCTAAAATGGTAGGACTTTTCCATGATGACACAATGGGTGATCTGAAATGGCTACGGCTTCACACGAATTACCATTTATCTACTGGAAAAGATGGTTGTACTACTGCAATAGAATACTAGAAAAAGATGACCATGACTATGGGGCCTTCCCTGACCATAATGGTGCTGACTAAATTGTGACTGAAAGAAATTGTGGAAACCAACTAACAACTAAAAATAAATAACTTGGAACTAAAATATAAATAAAGAAACTATAGCTACTAACTAACTCACTCCCAAAAGCATAAGTGGTCTCTTGCAGAATTACTGATAATAAACATAGGGATTTATCCATGCTCTACTCATCCATCCTGGATGCAAAATACCATCAAGATGCGCAAGTTTCATAGTGCCCGAATCTTTAATTTATGCAACAAAGATTACGGCTCTGATATTTTTGTTTACATTGTTCAGGACTGTACGAGAGTCTTGAGCGGCGGTCTTGGTGATTTCCCATTCCTCTTGAGCCACGATGAAATGGCTCCACTACACGGTTATCAGGGAAGCTACCTATTCCCAAACTACAAACTTAACACTTTTAAGTAGAGTCTTACCTGTCAATCTTCTAGACAAATCCTGGATGTCTTTTTGGAGGTCTTCCATGGACTGTTGTAGTTCTGAGATGACTAGGTTTCTTTTATCCAACTTTTTGCTCATACTACTGAGCTCATCACACTTGGATTTTAGTTGATCTTGCGCCTGGTTCAGTTGGGCATCCTTGAGGCTCATTTCGGAAATTGCCTGCGTGAGATTGTCAATATGATCCGTCAAGGAGGAGGCTTGTAAATTTGCGGCCTTTTGAAGGAGGATGTCCTGAGTTTTTCCTTTTTAGCTCACTCAGCTCATTCTCTAAGGTGACAAATTTCTCCTTGAGAGCTTGACTATCAGCCAGGGTTTTTTCCAGTTCAGATTGTATCTTCAATACCTCAACGGTTTGCGAATGCTCAAATATAGGAATGTTGAGCTTCTTTTTTAGACCAGAAATATCCTTATCTTTTTCCTTAAGCATGGCCTGAACATGAGTCATATCGCCAGGGTCTTGGACCATTTTTATAATCTATTGCTCTAGATCAGCTATCTTCAATTGCTTTTCTTTATTTGATGATTTCTCATTTTTGAGTTGTTTCTCCAGTCTTTGGACTCTTTGGACTACAGCTTGTAGCTTGTTGGTACTGACGGTATACTTCATCACATATGTATATACTCCTTCACCATTTTTTTAGTGAATATCCATGATATCCTTTGAGGGGAAAGCATCTAGATTGATAGTCACCTAGGTAGTTTTCAAGTTTGAAGGTGGCTTCTTTCCTCTAAGCACCAGTGGTTCCAGAATTTCCATCTTTAGGGTCCCTTGCCTCAAATCTAGTGCACAGAGCATTCTGGATTGTTGTCCTGTCTTGAGCTCTTTCTTTGGGAAAAAATTCTTCTAGAGATCGTTGTTATCGTATTTGAATTGAGAATACAAAACAAACAATCTCGATTTAATGGGTGAACTCGTGACTAAAGTGCCTTCTGATGACGACGTCTCCTACTTTTGGGGCCAAGCTGCAGATGGAAAGTTTTCTACAATGGAAGGTGCTAATGAGGTGGGCGTTGGCTTAATTTGTAACATGGCACAGGATGTATTTTCAGATTTCGATCACTTTGACTTTGATCCAATGCTTCCTGATTTCTCTTTGTCGACGTCATAGGTCGACTCATGTATGCTTCTTTTTCCCAATGTATCTAATTTATGTGGCATGGGAATGACTGGTGCCCTAGTGGCTGTCATGTCCCAAATTTTGCCTAATCACATTGGCCCTATTCATTAGATTTTGTCAAATTGATGCTAAAGGTCAAATAATTGCCAAGGAGGAAAATTACTAGTTTCCTAGTTTTGGGGTGGAAGCTTTGGGATTTGGAATAATGGGGATAATAAATGATGTTTGAACATTAGAATGGCATAAATATTTAATAAAGGAGTTAAATAAATATATACAAGTTAAAATCAAAGTGGAATTTGATCATGAAGACACATGGAGGAAGTGGGACCCACATATGGCTAGATTTCCCCACTACACTTGGCATCATTCTCTCACCAATTCGAATTCAAGGTGAATGGTAACATACTTGGGGGATTCCAAAAGGTATTATTCATGGCATGACTCATCCAATGTTGAAATATAGAGGAAGAGTAACTCCCATGGAAGAGGAAGAGGCAATTTGGAGCTAGTGAGACACTTGGGCTAGATTCCCTAGCTCTATGACAACAATGATGAAGATGCTATGACACCTATGACACAAATCAGACCTGAAGGCTGAAATATGACATATATGACATTTCAGGGATAAAAATAGACTCCAAGAGGGCACTCAAGTGTGTTAGGGCAGTTAATATGCTTCCACATGTGATTTAGTGGAAGTGGGAGACTAGGAATTGGTGTACAAGTGGCGTTCTTTGGAATCTCTTCCCAACTTGAGTTGGCATGAGTCTATTGGAAGGAATTAGACCCATGGAGGAAATTAGAAGTTTATAAATGTAAATAAAAAATAATGAAACCATTTTTTGATCATTTGTAGAATTTGCAATTGCATCTGTGAAGAGGGAGAGCTAGTGGATGACTAGTTTCTTGCCTTAGCCAATTTCGAGGGTGAAAGATTCCCATACAAGTTGGTGATTGGAAAGGCAATTCATACCTTTCATTTGGAGCTTTAATGGAGTCTTCATTTGCAGTTGTAAGATACAGGGCAGCTCATGGTTTCTTCTATTGCAGCTCACTCCTTCAACAATTTCCAGTTTTGATGGCATATTCTTGATCCTTGAGGGAGGGCAATTTTGGTGAGCTATTGTACTCTTTGGGGGAGATTCTAATGCCCCATTTATTTTTTAATTTGAATTAAATACTATTTTCTTCATATCCAGAAAGTTTCATGTCGAAATTCCAAGTAGAAATGTATAAATCTCAATTTTAATGAAAGAATAGTGCCATTTCCCCACTACCTTGTTGTGAATCAATGTAATGCTGATGATTTAGAATGAATGGATGATTATATAATATATTTGTGATCAATATACTGCAATGGATGTATTCTACAAATTTCATGTACTATACTTGAGCATTTGAAGTATTTTTACTCAGTTTAATTGCATTGGGAGAAGAAATAGTGCCATTTCCCCAAGGGTCAAATTGGTGATTTTTGCAGTTGAATGGGAGAGGGTTGGAACATATATAATAATAAATTAATGGTGCACATGAGACCTTAATAACATCCGTAATACATTCCCTACCTACTTTCATAAATTTGAGTGGTTTTGGAGGCATTTGGGAAGCCATTTTTCAGTACTTACCCCAGGGGGATTTGAACCCCAAATTACTGGTAAAATTGCATACTTGGTCCAGAATCTTAAGAGAGTTTGAAGAGGTCTTTTGGTGGCCATATTTCATCCCTTAACATCATATTCAAGTCCTAATATCATTCATACACCTTCCTTGAATATTTGAAGGCATTTGGAGTCAATTTGAGACCTAGAGACCAATACTAGTCAAAGGGAAATCACTAGTAAAGTTAACTACATTGACCAGAATTGAAAGAGGATTTGCAGAAGTATTTTAAAGGTACAAAGGAATCCCTGAAACACATATTTATGTTCTAATATAATTCATATACCTTCTCAGAATATTTGAGATCATTTGGGGCAAATTTGGGACCTAGAGATCAAAATTAGTCAAAGGTCGAACTAGGGAAAAAAAGTGAAAAATTGTCATTTTAATAAAATTCCTAACAAGGGACATTACAGTGGTATCAGAGCATGATCTTGGCACCTGATGTGGTCTGATATTTATGATGAAAAAAATTTAGGGACCAATCTTATACATTGGAATCAGAAGTAATATTGTTGAAGAGGAGGAACTAGGAAAAAAAAAAGAATGGAAAGAAAAGTGCATTTTGAGAAAACTATGACTATGGATTAAAAAGGAACCTTAGAGGAGAATGAGGATTTTATAAAATTTCTGAAACCATCCTTTGAAGACAAGTGGAGGCAACGAAGGCAAGAGTTCGAATTGTCGATGAGTCGGGTTGAAAGCAACATGGCAAAAATAATGAGCAATGGTTCTGTTTTCAAGAAAAAGAAGGAAATGGATGAAATAATTTATGTCACGAAGGAGGAACCTAATGTAATGGTGGAACATGAGGTACATGTTGATATGCTCTTGAAGATGCTACACTCAAACAAGAAGAAGGACAAGCACTTGTCCTTGTTCAGAGGGATTATGAGTTGCCTCATGGAGAGAGTTGCAAAGCCTTGGAGGAGGTACATGATCTCACAACAGTTGGACCATCCAATTATGGAGAAGATGAATTAAATATTTCAATGGGTAAGAGTTGTAAGGATTTAAGGTTGGTTCATAATTCCTCACCCCCTACTTCGTTTTCAGCCACATCAATTGGGGATGAAAATTGGGTGAAAGGTTTTTTTCTAATGGTTCCACATGAGGGGTATGAAACTCCTACCTCTCCTTTTGATAATGACATGAAAAGAGCACCTCATTATTTACATTTGTAGCAGCATCCTTTTTTACCTTATGATGATACATATCTTCGTGGATGCATGTTCACTTGAGTCACTTGAAGACTCATGATTTTCCTTGCTCCTTGCTTAGTTCAATTGATGTTGGAGAACTTCATTAACTACTTGGATGAAAGAATACAAGGCTGATTTTTTTGATGCATCTTACATAGTTTTGGAGTAGAATGATAGGACATGGGATACTCACCTATGTCATTGGAGCAGATTTGATTGTTCACTTGATGCTTGTATGCACCTGGAAAATGGTGGTCTACTTACTTGGAGGTATAAGCACTTTCATGATTCTTTGATGAAGCACCTCCTTGATGTACATTTTCAATATGTTGTTATGTACTTTGATGATATATATTTTGTACTCATGATGTTTGGAAGAATGCATACAAGAAAATGGGATCCAGGAATCCTCTTATCTAATGGTGGGGGTTGGAGAGCACTCTTAATTGTGGAGGTGCAATACAAGCAATGGGACCCTGGAATAATATTTATCTCATTGGTTTCAAATTTTTTGGGGAAACAAGCAGTATGGGAGATGGATTTCCCACTTAATAAAGTGATTTTTATCAGAGTAGTGCAGCAGCAAGCATGGTGGTTCCTCTCTAAAATCTTCATGGAAACTCAAAGACTCAAGGTTGGGAAACTCAATGGCAACTTCAAAGAATTATACAGAAAGCAGGTTCTTCAACACCCATGTTTAAAATTGCACGAGGACAAGCAATATTGGGAAGGGAGGATTTGTCATGTCCCAAATTTGGCATTGGGTAACAATGGCCTAATCACATTGGACCTATTCATTAGAGTTTGTCAAATTGATGCTAAAGGTCAAATAATTGCCAAGGAGGAAAATTACTAGTTTCCTAGGTTTAGGGTGGAAGCTTTGGGATTTGGAATAATGGGGATAATAAATGATGTTTGAACATTAGAATAGAATAAATATTTAATAAAGGAGATAAATAAATATATACAAGTGAAAATCGAAGTGGAATTTGATCATGAAGACACATGGAGGAAGTGGGACCCGCATATGGCTAGATTTCCCCACTACACTTGGCATAATTCTCTCACCAATTCGAATTCAAGGTTAATGGTAACATACTTGGGGGATTACAAAAGGTATTATTCATGGCATGACTCATCCAAGGTCTAAATATAGGGGAAGAGTAACTCCCATGGAAGAGGAAGAGGCAATTTGGAGCTAGTGAGACACTTGGGCTAGATTCCCTAGCTCTATGACAACAATGATGAAAATGCTATGACACCTATGACACAAATCAGACCTGAAGGCTGACATATGACATATATGACATGTCAGCGCTAAAAATAGACTCCAAGAGGGCGCTCAAGGGTGTTAGGGAAGCTAAGATGCTTCCACATGTGATTTGGTGGAAGTGGGAGACTAGGAATTGGTGTACAAGTGGCGGTCTTTGGAATCTCTTCCCAACTTGAGTTGGCATGAGTCTCTTGGAATGAATTAGACCCATGGAGGACATTAGAACTTTATAAATGTCAATAAAAAAGAATGAAACCATATTTTCATCATTTGTATAATTTGCAATTGCATTTGTGAAGAGGGAGAGCTAGTGGATGACTAGTTTCTTGCCTTAGCCAATTTCGAGGGTGAAAGATTCCCATCCAAGTTGGTAATCGGAAAGGCCATTCAGACCTATAATTTGGAGATTTAATGGAGTCTTTATTTTCAGGTTTAAGCTACAGGGATGCTCATGGTTTCTTCTATTGCAGCTCACTCCTTCAACCATTTCCAGTTTTGATGGCATATTCTTGATCCTTGAGGGAGGGCATTTTTGGTGAGCTATTGTACTCTTTGGGGGAGCTTATATTGCTCCATTTCTTTTTTAATATGAATTAAATACTCTTTTATTCATCTCCAAAAGGTTTCAGGTCTAAATTCCAAGTAGAAATGTATAAATCTCAATTTTAATGAAAGAATAGTGCCATTTCCCCACTACCTTGTTGTGAATCAATGTAATGCTGATGATTTCGAATGAATGGATGATTATCTGATATATTTGTGATAAATATACTGCCATGGATGTCTTATACAAGTTTCATGTACTGTACTTGAGAATTTGAAGTATTTTTACTCAGTTTAATTGCATTGGGAGAAGAAATAGTGCCATTTCCCCAAGGGTCGAATTGGTGATTTTTGCAGATGAATGGGAGAGGGTTGGAATAGATATAATAATAAATTAATGGTTCACATGAGACAGTAATAAAAACATTAATACATTCCCTACCTCTTTTAAGAAATTTGAGTGGGTTTGGAGGCATTTGGGAAGCCATTTTCAGTACTTACCCCAGGGGGATTTGAACCCCAAATTACTAGTAAAATTGCATACTTGGTCAAGAATATTAAGAGAGTTTACAGAGGTATTTTGGTGGCAATATTTCATCCCTGAACATCATATTCAAGTACTAATATCATTCATACACCTTCCTTGAATATTTGAAGGAATTTGGAGTCAATTTGAGACCTAGAGACCAATACTAGTCAAAGGGAAATCACTAGTAAAGTTACCTGCATTGACCAGAATTGAAAGAGGATTTGCAGAAGTATTTTAAAGGTCCAAAGGCATCCCTAAAACACATATTTATGTTCTAATATCATTCATATACCTTCTCAGAATATTTGGGATCATTTGGGGCAAATTTGGGACCTAGAGATCAAAACTAGTCAAAGGTCGAACTAGGGAAAAAAAGTGAAAAATTGTCATTTTAATAAAATTCCTAACAAGGGACATTATAGTGGCCTAGATTAGGTGAAACATTGCTTCACCTTTCTCCCAACTATCTAAGTTGGCAATTTTATCCAACCATGAATGCAACTCATGGGATAAAGTTGTTGGTCTGGTGGACTGTCTCTTCTGAGAGATGATTCCCTTAGGGTCGAACTTACACGCAAAGCTCTCTGGGAATCTGAAAACTGCTAACAAATATTCAACCACCTTCTGAGCGGCTCTGCTTCTTACTTTGAAAGGGCCAGCTTCATTGGGGACTTTGAAATTCCTAGCACTTTTACCTTCCATGAAATGAACGTCATCACAATTAAACCTCTGATGAATGTATTCCAAGGCGAAAATCCTGGGAATTATGAATACTAGTAGCTTGTAGGGAGCAAGCTCCAATCCATACGCTCGGATCTCAGTATGGGTCTCAAAACAGAACCAATCCCCAATTGATTCATCTTGATTCAGCTGAAGCAACTGCTTACACTCTGAGAAAAATCTAGGGGGAGGACAATCGAACAACAATGCATAGAATTCAGCTATGATGGTATCTACAAACACAGAGAAAACTTCATGGGGTGGAGTAGGCGTGACAAATTTTTGGAGGTCCTCTCAGTTGAAGAAATTCTTGTTGTGGTAAATGATCATATAGATGAGAAAAGAACTATATCTAAAAATATTTCTTGACGTAAAACTTTTAAACTAAAGGTGAATAAACTGTGCAAGAAAAGAAGGCACATCCAATTTGGAAGGAGCTTCTTGTTGAAACAAATTTATAAGGAAAAGGAAATCCAAAGCGACATCGTCAATTACTCGATCGTTGTCATACCCGAGGACTTGGAAGATCATGGACAATACTGGTCTGGTCGGTTCTGTGAAAACTTCCAGGATGAACATTGAATGGGTACTGGGTAATTCGGGTTCTAGGGTAATTCGGGTTCTGGTGGAATTATCATGTGCATGAATGCATCTCTGCTTTCCAATGATAGTTCTCAAAATTTCCCTGCCAAGACTTCCTCTTCAAACTGCAGGTTAGTGGCGTCTTTCTTAGTGTCTATTAGCTCCATGATGAGCTTGTTGGTGATCGAGCAAATGAATTTCCCCAACCTTGACACAATCTCTCTTCTTTCGGGAGCATACCTTTCTGCACACCACTCCACCAACTCTGGGAAAAATATGGCTTGTGGTAGAATAATCTTTTCCAACCCCGAGCTCCATAAATTGAATAGGTCTTTTCCGCTCTTGGACTACTCTTCAGCCTCTCTGGATAATTGGTGGAGGTTTGGGAAAAAAGACACTAGATCGTGAACGTCAAAGAGATCGTATCCAAGGTGACCCTCTTGATTAAGAGCTATTGATGTTGAGGGTGACACTTCAGGAGTAGGGGTAGAAGCCATGGCGATGCTGGTAGGGTGGAGAGAAGGTGGTAAATGCTTGAATCTGGCTGTGGAAATGCTGGCGTGGAGATTGATAGCGGAGGAGCTCAAAGTGATGAAAGGAAGATGTCCGACAAACTCTTATAAGGCATATTTATAGGGAAGAATTTGAAAATGGAGGGCTTTAATGTGGGGTAGACGTGGCACTTGAGGATTGGTTCCTTATGCAAGAGGTGGGTGGCTCTTAAATGCAAGGGGAACGTTTATCTCTAAAACGATGGCGGTAATGACCGTTAGGCGAGGCTTAGTGAAACTTTTGAGGAAGATGGGTGAGAAAGCATAGGAGTGGTTCTAGGGATCACAATGGATGGTTTGGGGAAACCACTTTTCGGGCCCTAAATGAACAAGAGGCTGCCATGTGGTCGCGATAGTTTCCAGTCAGGGATGCACCAAGCGCTTTAAAGGTCATGCACTTCGAGATCTTGAACCCAATATCGGCCATTGATATTTTCCCCATTGATTGAGATTTAGGCCCAATTGGGAACAAGTTTTTGAGCTATTCCCCCTTTCCCTAACAGATGATGCGCTTAGAAGGGTCCTGGCAGCATTACCATGGTGACATTTATAGCGGTTTCAGGGCTCGTAAAAAGTGGTTCGGGGAGACCGCTTTTCAGGCCCTGAATGACTTAGAGGCCGCCATGTGGTCATGGTGGTTTCCAGTAAGGGTCACCCCAAGCTCCATAAACCTCGTGCACCTCAGGCCCCTGAATGAGATGTCCGCCATTGATCTAGCTCTTGGTCGCAATTTTGAATGGAGATTAGGTTGATTATTTAATGATCAATTATCACATTATCTGGGCGACGAAAATTTCCTTCCATCCTCCCATGGTGAATGACTCTTATCTTTTGATAAGAAAAGCGAGCTTTGCTTGTGATCTGCGGTGTTGTCTTTGACCAACTGCAGCACTGATCTTAGTACTAACACGCTCCCAAATCACCCCAAATGGTCATGAATTGTATATATGAATGTTGGGATGGCATGAGTGGTCAGTAATAATGGTGACACATGAGTGGTGGAGTGGAGGTGGCCTTAGATTGGCCAAAAATTCCAAAAAGAGGCAAAATGACCATGTACAATGCATGTGCACCCCATAGTCAAACCCATATCCACAAATTAAGGGATAAGGGTGGTCCTTGGTGGCTTAGTGGCCATAACTTAATTTTAGTGGCTAGAAACGAGGTGCCTTATCCTCTGGTTGACCAAATGTGGGCACCAATGTGTGTGGAATTGGTCATAATGAGCACAACAACCTTAGGCAACATCATTAACCTTGCTTGAACTAGCAGTCATTAATAAAACATGACGAGACTATGGTCCTAGGTGTAATAATGTTCTAACAATGATGATGATGATGATGATGATGATGATGACGACGATGATGACAACGACGAAGAGGACGATGATGATGATGCTGAGGATGACGAGTATGGAGATGATGATGATGAGAACAACTTTGGTTTATTGGACTTTAAAAAGGAATGGAATTACTTGGTTTTGTTAAGAATTTTATTTCTATCCTCAATTTTTTTTAAAAGAAGCATTCCTAAATCACCATAGTTATAATGAGTTAAAGGGTTAGGAAGGTCAACGTTGTATCAAATGTTTTGAAATTGCATTCTAATGTGGGTGAATGCAGAACATTCTATGACAAACTGATTTTCATATTTAGCCCTCTTTGTATTGCAAGGATGACATATTCTTTCATCCCATGATGTTTTAGGAATTTTCCAACCCCCTATTTCACTATGGAGATCATGCAGAGAGATTGTTCTTATTTTAGCAATGTTGATTTTCTTCTTCAAACTAGTCAAAATAGAGAGATACCATTTACCTCCTAGACCACCTCTTTATAATATATTAATTTTTTCTTATCCTCTAACTCTGTATCGCACCACATATTTTCCTTACATTTAAATATAATATTACTTTTAATATTATCGTTATTCTATAGAGTAACCTATTCCTTGACTCTACAATGGTTTAGCCAATAGTTGGCATCTTTATGCCCACCTTGATTAAGTCCCTTTTGTTTTTTATCCAAGTGGATATCAGTTTCCACCCACCTCTTCCACTGAATCAACATGGTTCTCCAACTGGGCAATTTGTTGGTATTTTATGGGATTTTTTGCATCCTAAACTTATGGGGTTGTTTTGAGGGCCTAAACTGTGTTTTCTGGCCCATAAACATGCCACAAACTGTGTTGCTCTCTACAATAACAAGTTGATCATCAATTGTTCTTATTAATTAGCTCTTTCCAACATACTATACAAACCAAACAGAGCTCGTATGTGAATGTTACACTTCAAGGAAATTGATATAAATGCTATGCCTAAAAATACCTTTTGGCATTATTTTTAGAGAAAATACGTTTTGCAACATTTCCTCCTAGGGTTAGGGTTTTGAAACTTTAGGATTCTTGCTTTATGTTAAAAGTCCATCTCTTCATCCTTCTATATTAGCTTGTGAAAATGAATTAAGCCTCCATATCTGTACCTTGAGAGAAAATATACCACCATTCTAGTTAGTGTATGTCCTACAATATTCTGCTATTTAATTCATTAATAGAAATTGGGTTTTGATCATATTACCGTGCTCTTTGAGATACATGTGTATGTGTTTCATTTCATTCCCGATATCATACAGATCATTTTTTGACTAGAGTATGAAGCAATATTAGGAAGTCTCTTGTCTCTCATGTTGTTTATCTTGTTTTTTCACATTAGGTACCTATTCATAGTCATGCTCTCAATCGGAGAGAGACTCACTAATATGAGAAGGATATGATATGATGTATTGCCTTTATCTTTGAGATTATATGTTATAAAAAAATTGGGGTGAAAAAGTGGAATTGAGTGTAGTGAAATGAAACACATAGCATCAATCATTTCTTTTGGGGCTTGCACCCAGTGACTAGGACTTCCCAGGAGGTCACACAACCCAAGATTCCTTTGGCTCAAGCACATTTTATTGTGGGGTTTTCCCAAAATAATATTTTAGTATGATGTAGGAAAATATTAAAAGAACAACTTTGTTTATTGAATCAATATAGTATAGTTTATTTAGTTTTATATTAAATAAATGTTTAATTTGTTTATATTTTATATAGAATCTTTTATAAAAATATTTTAATTTGTTTGTAATGATGATGGTTATGATGATGATGATGATGATGATGATGAGACCAAATTTGGCCTATCTAACCTTAAGAAGGAAAAAAATCACTTGGTTTAATAGAGAGATACCTTTTACCTTCTAGACAACCTCCTTATAAAATCTTAATTTTATCTTATCCTCTAACTCTTTATCACACCACATATTTTACTAAAATTTAGATGTAATGATACTTTTAATAGTATCACTATTTTGTAGATTAACCTCTTTCTTAAATCCCCTATGGTTTAGAAAATAGTCGACATCTTTATGCCTGCCTCTCTTAAGTTGCATGTGGTTTTCATCCAAGTGGAATTCGGTGGCCACCCACCTCTTCTGGTGACTTAACACGGTTCTTCAACTGAGCAATGTTTTAGGACATTCTAGGATTTTCCTGGTCCTAAACTTCTAGGATATTTTTGAGGGCCTAAACATTGCTTTTAGGCCCAAAAACATACCACAAGATTAGTTTCTCTCCATAATGAAATGTTGATAATCCTTTGTCCGTCTCAGTTAGAGATTTCCAATGGGATACTGTATGCACGAAACAGAGCTTGTATGTGAAAGTTACGCTTTGAGGAAATTGATGTAAAAGCTACACCTAAAAATACCTTTTGGTTTTATTTAGAGAAAATAATTTTCGGAACTTTGCTTCCTAGGGTTAAGGTTTTGGACCTTTAGGGTTCTTTATTTATGTTAAAATTCCATCTCTTCAGCCTAAGTATTTGCTTCTGCAAATGATCTTAGTCGCCATCTCTCTCTCCCTTGAGAGATAAGCTACCACCATTCTATCCAGTGTATGTTCTATAATATTCTGTTATTTTATTCATTAATATAAATTGGGTTTTCACTATATTACTACGATAGTTGTAATACTTCTATGTGTGTTTCATTCCATTCCCTATACAATCCGAATAAGGTTTTGACTAGGGTATGAAGCAATCTAAGGAATAATCTTGTCTCTCGTGTTATTTATCTTGTTTTTAAATATTAGGTACCTAGTCATAACCATGCTCTCAATCCTCAATTCAGAGAAAGACTCACTTTTATGAGAAGGTAGGATATGATGTATTTCCTTTAATTTTTAGATTATATGTTATAAAACACTTTTGGGTGAAGAAGTGGAACTGAGAGTAGTGAAATGAAACACATACAATCAATCATCACTTCTGAGGCTTGCACCGAATATCTAGGACTTCCTTCAACATCACCCATCCCAAGACTCCTCTAGCAAACACATTTAATTATAGAGTTTTAACCAAAAATCATTCTAGTATAAGGAATATATTAAAATAATAAATTTGTTTATTGAATTTATATATTATAGTTTATTTAGTTGTTTATTAATTAAATTTTAATTTGTTTATATTTTAGAAAAAATAATTTTATCAATATATTTTAATATATTTATGATGATGATGATGATGAGACCAACTTTGGTTGATCAGACCTTAATAAGGATAGGATTCACTTGATTTTCTTTAGAAATTTATCTCTATGCTCAATTTTTTTTAAGAGAAGCATTCCTAAATCACTATAGTTATGATGGGTTAAATGGTTAGGAAGGTCGGTATTGTATCAAATGT
Organism: Larix kaempferi; assembly: GCA_027924585.1. Classification (NCBI taxonomy): domain Eukaryota; kingdom Viridiplantae; phylum Streptophyta; class Pinopsida; order Pinales; family Pinaceae; genus Larix; species Larix kaempferi. The sequence continues at coordinate 458,652 of BSBM01000277.1, read as the reverse complement.
TTTGAAATTGCATTCTAATGTGGGTGTATGCAAGACATTACATGAGAAAGTGATTTTCATACTTAACCCTCTTTGTGTCACAAATATGATAGAGTGTTTCATCTCATGGTGTTTTGGGAAATGCCCAGTGCCTTATTTCACTATGAAGACCATGTAGAGAGTTTGTTGTTATTTTAGCAATGTTGATTTTCTTCTTTATTCTAGTTAAAATAGAGAGATATCTTTTACCTTATAGACCACCTCTTTATAATATATTAATTTTCTCTTATCCTCTAACTCTTTCTTGCACCACATATTTTCCTGAAATTTAGATCTAATAATACTTTTCATATTATCGTTGTTCTGCATAGTAACCTCTTCCTCGACTCCCTAATGGTTTAGCCAATAGTTGGAATCTTTATTCCCATCTTGCTTAAATTGCATGCGATTTTGATCTAAATGTATATCATTTTCCACACCTCTTCCACTAACTCTACATGGTTCTCCAACTGGGCAATTTGTTAGGATTTTCTAGGATTTTTAGGGTCCTAAACTTCTGGGGTTGTTTTGAGGTCCTAAATAGTGTTTTTTGGCCCAGAAACATGGCATTTGATGTCTTGATCTCTACATTGATATGTCGATCATATATTGTCATTCTTAGTTAGATATTTTCAATGGGATACCATACACAACAAATGCATATCGCATGTGTTATTTATGCTTCCACAAAATTCATCTAAAAGCTATACCTAAAAATATCTTTTGGAGTATTTTTCGAGAAAATACTTTTTGGAACTTTCCCTCCTAGGGTTAGGGTTTTGAAATTTTAGGGTTACTTATTGATGTTAAAAGGCCATATCTTTGGCCTATATCTCCATCACTTGAGAGATAAACTACCACCATTATATCTTGTGTATATACTACAACATTCCACTATTTTATTCATTAATAGAAATTGGTTTTTCACTGTATTACTGCACTCTCTGTAATACTTCTATGTGTGTTTCATTTCGTTCCCTATATAATCTATATTATGTTTTGACTAGAGTATGAAGGAATCTTAGGAATTCTATTATCTATCATGTTGTTTATATTGTTTTTGTTGGAACATAATTCCCATCTAGACATTAGTTGTAAAACCTTCATTAGGTTCCTAGTGTTAGATCATGTTGTTCCACCTTATGTTTGGCTTCCTAGTGCCTAGTCTAGAGTCTTGGATGAGAGTTTGTCTACATTTTCCTACCTTAGACTAGTGATATGTCCACTTAGCCATTTTTTCCACTTTATCCATTCATTTCCCTATTTTAAGGAGCACTAACGCCCCACTTCCTTGTTTTAAGGAGATAAGGCGTCACTTCCACAGTTTAAGGGATAAGGGTGCGCCCGCTTGGGTATTTGGTAAACATTGTGCATTAATGGATACTAATTAGCCAACTACACCACTTCATGCACTCTCTTGATGAACCCTTCCACATTGATTAACCTTCCTAACCCCTTGATGGTCCATCTAGGTTCATTGCACCTCATTATGGCCACTACTTGGAGTTCCACTTGGAAAATTGTCACAGATTGAGGGAATTAGTAAGTATAAGCCTTATTTATTGTGAGCCACTCAAATTTTATCCTTGAGGATTCCTATATATTGTTCAATAAGATGCTAATGGAAATTAAGTTCTAGAGTGAGTTTGCTCTAGTTTCCTACGATATTCTTATTCTCATATTTTCTTGATATCTCTTGAAAATAATCTAAGTGAAGTTTTCTAATTGATTCTAGATCTAGGAAATATTTTCACATGGTATCAGACCCATAGAGATATGATTGTTGTGCAATATAAATTATAATATGGTATCAGAGCTAGCCTGATTCAAAGTAATTTCCAAATTAGAGTTACTTCTAGTTATTGCACCAGAAGTAGTGGAGGTTCCACATAATTCTTGGGGATATTACCTATGATCACTTTGTGGTATTTCCATGTGTGATGCACTCCCGAATGTGCTAACCATCGAGGTAAAAAATATTTCTTGAGTTTTTTTTGCATGTCAATGTCATCACCAGGAGCGCACCAGCAAAGTATGGATCAAAAGAAATCTATGATTATGACACCCTTCAACTATTTCGAATGGAAGGCCCACATGATCATCCATATTCAAAGTAAGGGTCTCTATAGAGTGACCATGGGGCTTGAAACTAAGCCAAATGTTGTTGCAAAAAAAGCTAAGTGGTTCAATAGGCTTGATGAAGCTTATGGTTTGCTTTTCCTCTATGTCTCTCGAGATCTCCTATTCCATCTTGAAAATGATTCTACACCAAATGAGTTATGGCTCAATATTGATTCATTGTTTGGGAATCAAGATGAGTTGAGAGGTCATCTATTGGAGAATGAGTTAATCTCACTAAGTCCAAGTAATTTTGATACCATGGAGGAATTCATCTCAAAGTTCAAGAACCTAGTTCTTCAAATCAAACAGTGTGGTATTGAGAATAAAGAGGAGAAACTAATCCTTTCCATTGTGTCAAAACTGGGTCTTAAGTACTTAGTATTTGTGTCTACATTCCATGCTACAAAGATTGCAGTTTGGAATTGGAGGATGCCATCCTTGGATGCATTCATAGATTATGTCACCTAAGAGAAAGATAATCTAGTTCAAATGGGGTTCCTAAGTTTCTCTAAGGACCATGCACTTTCTTCTCATGGACCCAAGAGTTCCAAAAATTCCAAATCCAAAGTAAATCAAAATATGAAGGAGAAGAAGCTATTAGATGAAACCTGGACTCCAATTCAGCTGATGAAAATTCTAAAGCCAAGAAGATGAAGAGAAAGAGAGAGAGACCCAAGTGTGGTTATTCCAAAGGTTCCCATTCTGAGAAATTTTGTTTCAATAATAAATTGGACATCTTGACCAAGATTCTTGAATAGGATAACATTTATGTTCCTAATTTTGTAAGAAAAGAAGAAGGTAAGCCTTATGTTGAACAAGAACATTATCTCTATGCTACTCGCCAAGGTAATCATATGTATGCCCTGGGTGGTCAAGTAAAAAATATTTCTCATGTATTTTATTTTGATTCACATTATTATATATCATAATGAGAAACCTCCATCCCTTCCTTGGAATAATCTCCAAACAGCTCACGAGAATCTCCTCCCAATCCTAGTCATTTTTCACTAGTTTCTGATTTGCCTTCTGAAATATCTTTCCAACTCCATTCAAATCCTTCCTATTCTAATTTGTAGGATGATATGCAGGTCATGACACCTCCCACACCATTTACTCAACTATTGGATGCACAAAATACTCTACAACCCACAAGTTCTCCGCTTGACAAACCTCACAATTACATGGTTTTTGATACTGTGTCACTTGTCTCTATTGTTCTTATTTCTTTCATATCCTTATTTGGTTGGAAAACCATGTCACTGGACATCATTGTATTTTTTTTCCACATGTATGGACCTGATATCACCACCTATGGTTCAAATTTCAAGTCCCCATATCCACCATATTCGCTCAACTGTCAGTGTGATCGAGTTGAACACTCTTTTCCTACTGTGACTCTATTCACTCATAGAGACACTATACCATTGTTGTTTGCTGCTCCATATGATTCATATTCTAATATTTCATATCCTCATGAGATCCATTACATAATTAGGGATGTGTACATTAGTTTGGAAAGAATATAGATGGTTTGATTCGCCATATTGCAGCTGCACAAGAAGTTGGTCCTATTGAGTCCATTGATGCTCTTTGGGAAGGAGTTTGCACATATGTCTTTTCAATCATTAATTATGTATTCAAATTATATTATTTATGTGTTAACATCAAGAAACACTCATATATCCCCCTCCATCATCATATGATCAGTTTCAAGGGGCCTCTCCACATGTTTTTTGTCTACACTACATTAATACATTGGTGCATGATCATGGCATGCACAAAATCTTCACCAAGTATTTCATCAAGAATCAATTCATTCAAATCATCCAAGTAAAGAACAAGACATTGTGAAGACATTTTGTTCATTTTAGTGCCATTTCCATTCTTGAGGGGGGGGGGTTTCTTCCAATGTGGTTTTCCCTCTTTCCTCGTTTTACATGGACAAATAATTTTTTGTAAAGGGTGACCATAAGCATTTGTTGATTGGGACCTAATTTTGTTTTCATTGCTCACTACCATAATTCAAGGTTAAGGGGAGGTGCTGAAACATAATCCCCATATAGACATTAGTTGAAACACCTTCATTAGGTTCCTAGTGTTAGATCATGTTGTTCCACCTTGTGTTTGGCTTCCTAGTTCCTAGTCTAGAGTCTTGGATTAGAGTTTGTCCACATTTTACTACCTTAGACTAGTGATATGTCTACTTAGCCATGTTTGTCCACTTTATCCATCAATTTCCTCGTTTTAAGGAGCACTAGCACCCCACTTTATTTGTTTTAAGGAGATACAACACCACTTCCATAGTTTAATGGATAAGGGTGTGCCCATTTGAGTATTTGGTCAACATTGTGCATTAATGTCCACTACTTAGCCAACTACACCACCTCATGCACCCTCCTGATGATTCATTCCACATTGATTAACCTTACTAACCTCCTCATGGTCCATCTAGGTTCATTGCATGTCATTATGGCCACTACTTTGAGTCCCACTTGGAAAACTGTCATAGATTGAGGGAATTAGTCAAGATAAGCCTTCTTTATTGTGAGCCACAGGAATTTTCTCCATGAGGATGTATATATATTGTATTGATATCATTCAATAAGATGCTAATGGAAATTAATCTGTAGAGTGATTTTCCTCTAGTTTCCTCCCATATTATTCTTCTCATATTTTCTTGTTATCTCTTAAAAATAATCTAAGTGAAGTTGACTTGAATCTAAATCTAGGAAATATTTTCACATGGTATCAGAGCCATAGAGTTGTGATTGTTATGCAATCTAAATTGTAGTATTTTTTGTTCATTAGGTACTTAGTCATATAAATGCTCTCAATTAGAGAGAAACTAACTTCTATGAGAAGGATAAGATATAATGTATTTCCTTTAATTGTGAGATTATATGTTATAAAACATGTTTGGAGTAAAGAAGTGGAATTTATAGTGAAATGAAATGCATAGGAGATAATTCATCACTTTTGGGGCTTGCATCCAGTAACCAGGACTTCTCAGGTGGTCACCCATCCCAAGACTCCTCTGGCTCAAGCGTGTTTAATTATGTATTTTCCCCCAAAACTATTCTAGTATAATGTGTTGGGGAACCTCTTCATGTGAACCATGGAACAAAAAGGAAAATAACAAACGGGTATCATGTTCCAAAAGAGAGGTGGTGTATAAAGGCATCATTACAACACATAAGCACAGTGCATTATGATCAAAACATCACAATGCATTATAATGAATCAATACAAATTTACCTCAAGCATATGAACACAACCCATAGGGTCATTATATTATAGTCTCCATAACTAATAGACTTCATTGAAGTGAGGATGATCTGGTTCATAAATAGGGGTCATTAGTTCTAATTGTTTCCACAAAATCCACAATATCCCATAGTTTCATTTGTTGTTCTAGTTGAGCGGAACATGGCCTCATTGACAATTCAATCAACAATTTAGTCAACTACTCAATCGATCCCCAATTCAACTGCTCTTCTATTCAACTTATGTCCTTCAACTGGATGTCTCTAGAAGATCTAGAGGTGTGATGAACCTAGATAGCCTTAGGTTCCAACACCCCCCAACACCACAATGCTCTCGATATTCAGGAGGTGAAATTACATTGTTTGAACACCCCCCCCATAATTGCAACTTCCTGGAGCCCAAACATAGCTTGAAGTTTCACAAACTTAGCTTCTAGTAGAGGCTTCATAAGGATATTATCGATTTGATCATATGTGCTACAATAAACAAGTCATAGAGCATTGTCATGTAGCAACTGTCTCAAGTAGTGAACATGAAGTTCAACATGCTTCATTTTTATATGAGAAATAGGATTATCATCAACTTGTATTGTAATCTGATTGTAATAATGGATAATAGTCAAGGCTTGAATAGAAAAACCAAGCTCCTCCAAAATTTGTTGGATCCAAACTACCTATGTACCTTCATTGACAACTCCATGATGTTCAGCTTCTGTAGTCAAAAGAGAGACTACATTTTGTTCCATAAATGATCAGACCATGGGTCCATAAATCAATTGAAACACATATCCAAAAGTAGAATTTCGGTCGTCAATGTTACCTACCCAGGCCGAATCAATCAGGAAAATTTTAAGGATCCATAATTTTCTTAAAGTGTAGAAACCTTGGAAAATCTTACTAATTCTTAAAATTCCAAATATATACTGTTTGGATTTTTTAAAATAAACATTCAAATTTCTAAGGATTTTATATACTTTTGGGATAATTTTGGTGATCTTTAGAGTAAAATATTTTTATCCCATGGAATTTGAGTGAATCCCATTAGAAAAAAAATGGAAATTGACTAATCTTTTTTTTGGAAAAAAACCCTTAAATTTTGCCCCTAAAATTTTCCTTGGAACCAATGAATCTGACCAGTGGTTTTGTACTACAACAATACTTAATATGATACTGATAAGTTCCTTTGAAATACCAAAACATTCTCTTTTCAACTTTCCAGTGTATTTCTCGAGGATTCTACATGAAATAGGAGACCACACTAACAAGAAAGGAGAGATCTAATTGATTGCGAGTCAAGTAAATTACGATACCAACCAACTGTCGATAAAGACTCGCATCAACTTAGGGAGAGTCACAGTCTTTCAAAAACTTTACACCTCACTAATAAGGTGTAGCACAAAACTTATAGTCTTCCATTTTGAATCATTTCAAAATATCCAAAGAATATTATGGTTTACAAAGAAAGGTACCATCAGGCATTTGCAAAATTTGAATGCCCAAAATAAATGCAATAAACCAAGATTAGTCATTTCAAAGGTATCTGCAAGTTGTTTCTTTAGACCCAAAATGAGATTGACATTATTTGGACAGTTATGACCAAGTCATCGACATACAATGCCAAAATCAAAGTATCACCATGAACATGTGATACATAAATACTGTGATCAGGTTCACAATGTTTGAAGCCAAGATTGACAAAAAAACAAACAATATTCTCATACCAGGTATGAGGTGATTTTTTCAAACCATAAAATGACTTCTTGAGTTGACAAACCAGATCAAAATCTATCAAAAAACTAGGAGGTCATTCCACATATATTTATTTAGACAAATATCCATGAATAAATTCACATTTAACATCCATTTGATGAAGTTACCATCCAAAATTAGTAGCGAGGGAAGGAACCAATCGAGAAAAGTTCATCTTTGCAATAGGGGAAAATGTTTCAGTGTAGTTGATGCCTTCTTACTGAGAGAATCCCTTGGATACCAAACAAGCCTTATTACCTTCAATAGCATTGTTGGAAATAAAATTGGTATTGTATACCCATCGACACTTCACAACATTCTTTCCTTGAGGTCAAGGAATGAGTTCCCAAGTCTGATTATTCTTCAAGGAGTCAATTTCAGTAGACATAAAAATTTCCCATTCAAGCACTCCCTTTTCATCAACATATGTCTTAGGATCAAAGGTTTCAAGAACATGTGCCATCAGTGCGACATTTCCATGATGTTTCTAACTACGGGTCCGTTGATCAATACTAGCATCTTCAACATCTAGTCTAGCAGCTTCAATTATTTTAGCATCCCACCAAGGTAAACAAGTCAATGGTGATTAAGGTTGATGATTATCCATCGAAAAATTCAATGTGTCGACATACTTATTCAAGGTAGACCGACTACCAGTTGACTCAAGGGTAGAATTTGTCAATCCAGTTGAGACTCCAAAGAAGGGGACAATCGATCCAGATTATTTAGTAATATCAAAAGGACCACTGGGAAATAGACCAAAAGAGGAATTCAACAACTTATTACCTAAAATATTTTCATGAAAGATCACATTTATACTCAAAATGATCTATTGTTTAAATAGATCGAATAATTGAAAGGATTTTGATTCATCAAAATATCCCAGCTTGATGCAAGCATGACTCTTTCACTAGTATAATATGGCAAATAAATGACTAGGTAACTAAAAAATTTAGTCATGAGAGTTTTTTTCAGATAAATACTACTAAAGTTTATCAACTCAACTAAAAATGGCTAATTCAGTCACGGGAAACAAATTTTAAAAAAATTTAGTCATTATCAAATTTTAAAAATTTAAAATTCATATGGAGGGAAAGAGATTGGGGGAGTTTTGCAACAGGGACTCATAAATCACCTTCCCAGGTGTAGTTGGTCATTCCATAAGTAATACCACTAATACATTAGTATATTGGATGCCTTAGGGTTTTCACAGACATGCACAGAGATGCAGATCTTGGTGGGAGGATGCAGTGAAGGTTTTTCCCGCCCATAATTGAGTTTCATTGAAATTTTTTCACAAGTGGAGTTTTGGTGGTGGGTGAGGGTTTTCTATCCCATAATTGGGGTTTCATTGAATTTTTTCCCCAAATGGGTGCCAAGGATAGAAATAAATGCCCATCACTAGCATGGAGAAGCCAGTGATAGTGGTGAGGGTTTTTTCGGTGTAGATGAGTTTCATTGAAAGTTTTTCACAAATGGAGTTTTGGTGGTGGGTGAGGGTTTTGTAGCCCATAATTGGTGCTTCATTGAATTTTTTTCCCAAATTGTTGCTAGAGAGAGGATGAAACACCATTATTTCCATATATCATCGCAACTAATCTCAGATGGGATGCGATAGAATTCTTACCATTAATCAAACAGACATGAAATATAGGCACATTCGCAATTACATTCAAAATATTTGGCATTGGAGTTCAAATACACTTTTAGTATTTTGTGAATCCAATATCATTGCGACTCTTACTCTTGGTGTGTGAAGGGAGGGGAAGCGATCCCTTCCAGGGTGTAGACGCATCAGTTTCTAGCACATCTATGGTTTCCACAATGTAGGAAAAGAACATTGGAGTTAATATGGGGAAAATGGATAAGGTTACAACATCTTCCAAATCTAATCAACTAGCTCCCTCCCACTTCTACTATACATTGAAGGTTTCAAGGGTGAATTCTCATTTGATGAATTATTTGGGATCTTGGTGAATGAATTACTACCAACATTTCAAGAAGATGATACTAAATATTCAAAGAGAAGAGGCAGCGCATGAGGCTAGGATGTCACTTTTAATGGGCATATTCATTTCCCTACAAAAGAAACAAAAACGAATTGATCATTGGGTCATATTATAATTTTTTATGAAAAATATCTTTTGTCTCTTTTCAAGGATTTTTAGAGGGAGTTGGTTGACCTTAGTCACCAGGTTGATGCAAGATTGAGCAATAAGTTGCTCTTTAAGACTCTAGGCATCAGAAAACACTGTCTGAGGTTAGTATATTTGATTTTGAGTAATGTGTTATTTGTAATCACGCAATTGCCATGGTTCTTAATTCATCTGAATGACTTTTGCACAATGTTCGTGTTAGAATAATAAACAAGGAAATTGATTGTGCAAGAACCTTTTAGGTAAATTTTGTGGAATAGTTTCCCAGATTCTTATTTACCAAAGTGAATATTTGTTCATTTACAAGGTTGTAACATATTTTGCATCTAACCAGGAATGGAACCATATAGATGGTAGATCATGCCAATTTATCATGTATTTGAACATAAGATATAAATATTCCATTACTTTAGAATAACGATCATCACTTTAGTAAGAGTAAGAAATGTGATGTCATCTCTTATGATTATATAGATGAAAAATATTTGGCCCCATCATGGTAATCTTTAATAAATATTGATACATTTGCTTAGGTACAAAAACAACTAGCAGTTTAGTGTATCTTTCACTTAGTAGCTTTTGGAAGTGGTACTCAATCAAATATTATTGTTAGTATAGAAGTTGTGGGATGCTAGAGACTAACAATTGCATGCCATAAGTGTTAAGAAATAAAGCATATAGGAAGTATAGATTTTTTCAAGGTTTTCAACTTTTGGGCTATATACCTAGGGTAATTTGAAAATTTGCCTATGTGTATTGCCCCATCCTACTAGGAGTGGAAGGATCTTTCCTTACTAAGCCAACGTTATTTTTTATGGTCCAAACATTAGATATGTATGCATGTCTATGTTTATGCATGTGAATTTCCGTCCAAAAATCCACCTTCGCTGTACTCGCCATGTACATATAGTTATCCAAAAGAATGAGAACGATAGAATTAATGGTTATAATGCTGCAAACAAACTTAGTAAATAATAATTGATACTAACTAGTTTATTTGTCACAACCATAGAAAACTATTCTCACAAATACAATCAATATAATAAATATGTAAATTATATGCACCATTTAGGTTCACAAGAATCATAAGTTATGGTATGGAAAGGAAATTGTAGGTATCATTGATTATATGTCATTAACGAGTAACTATTTTTATCTTATTTTTTAGTGATTTCGGCATAATCAAATCATCCTCTAATTTTCAAAACCAAGTAAATGGTTGCAGTACTTTGGAACAGAATGTTAACATCTCGTGAAAAAATGATCATGATCTACACCTTCCTATTCATGGCTACTATGTCTGGAGATAGATCCTAACACACCCAGATTTGATAAGTGTGGTGTTGAGATTCACAAATGAAAGTAGGGAACCTAATGGAACCAAAAGAAACCCAAATTTTGCATCTTATAATAATTAGATGCTTATATAACTAATATAGGTGTCTTTTGATTTTTATCCCAACTGTTTATTAACTTGATATTTTGTTTGTACATTGCATGGAAACCTATGTTGGTGTAAACACTGTTCATAAGTCTTGAGGTCAAGCACATCTTCTTAATAGAAAAGGTTGGGTATCTAGTAGATGTTTTGCTCACTGATTGTCAAATATTTTTCCGACTTGAGAAGATCTTTTAGATTATTTATGAATTTATTCATATTTAAAGTGGTATTCATCTTCAAACCTCTTTTTGTCACAAATATAATAGATTCTTTCATCCCACTGTGTTTTAGGAATTGTCCAACACCCTATTTCACTATGGAGATCATGCAGAGAGTTTGTTCTTATTTTAGCAATGTTAATTTTATTCTTTACACTAGTTAAAATAGAGAGATATATTTTACCTTCTAGATCACCTCCTTATAAGATCTTACTTTTATCTTATACTCTAAATCTTTATCAGACCACATATTTTCCTTAAATTTAGATGTAAAAATAATTTTAATATTATCGTTGTTATGCAAAGTAACCTGTTCCTTGACTCACAATGGTTTAGCTAATAGTTGGAATATTTATTACCACCTCGCTTAAGTCACATGTGGTTTTGATCCAAGTGGATATCAATGGCCACCCACATCTTCCACTAGTTCAACATGGTTCTCTAGTCGGGCAATTTTGTTAGGATTTTTTGGGATATTTTGGGTCCTAAAATTATGGGGTTTTTTTGAGTTCGTAAACAATGTTTTTGGACCCGAAACAAGACACGGAATGTGTTTCTGTCCACAACGACATGTAAATTATTCATTGTGCTTCTTAGCTAGATATTTCCAATGGGCTACTATGCACACCAAATTCAGCTTGTATGTGAATGTTACGCTTCTAGGAAATTGTTGTAAAAGCTACACCTAAAAATACCTTTTGACGTTAGTTTTAGAGAAAATACTTTTTGGGACTTTTCCTCCTAGGGTTAAAGTTTTGGACCTTCCGTTTCTTACTTTATGTTAAGAGGTCATCTCTTTGGCCTGTTGTATTATCTTGTGTGAATTAACGTAGCCACCATCTCTCTCCCTTCAGAGATAAGCCTCCACCATTTTAGCTAGTGTATGTTTTACATTATTCTTCTATTTTATCCATTAATAGAAAGTGGTTTTCACTGTATTATCGTTGTCTATTTCATACTTCTGTATGTTTCATTTCGTTCACTATGCAATCTAGATTAGGTTTAACAAGTGTACGAAGCAATATTAGGAATCCTCTTGTCTCTCATGTTGTTTATCTTGTTTGTGTTCATTACGTACCTAGTCATAGCCATGCTCTCAATCAAAGAGATTCTCACTTCTATGAGAAGTATAGGATATGATGTATTGCCTTTAATTTTGAGATTATATGGTATAAAACATTTTTGGGGTGAAGAACTGGAATTGAGAGTAGTGAAATGAAATGCATGGAATTAATCATCACTTACAGGGCTTACACCCAGTAACTATAACTTCCCGAGAGGTCACCCATCCCAAGACTCCTTTGGCTCAAGCACGTTTAATTGTGGATTTTTCTCCAAAAAATATTGCACTATAGTGTAGGAAAATATTAAAAGAATAACTTTGTTTATTAAATTAATATATTATAGTTTATTTAGTTGTACATTAAATAAATGATTAATTTGTTTATATTTTATATAGAATTTTTTTATAAATACATAGTAATTTCTTTGTGATGATGATGATGATGATGATGATGATGATGATGATGATGATGATGATGATGATGAGACCAACTTAGGCTTATCAGAACTTAAGAAGGAAAGGAATCCCTTGGTTTTCTTTAGAATTTTATTTCTATGCTCAAAACATTTTAAGAGAAGCATTCCTAAATCACCCTAGTTATGATGAGTTAAAAGGTTAGGAAGGCCAGAATTGTATTAAATGTTTTGAAATGGTGTTCTAATGTGGGTGTATGCAGGACATTTAATGGAAAGTGATTTTCATCATCAACCCTCTTTGTGTCACAAACATGATACATTCTTTCATCCCTTTCAGGAATTGTCTAGTACCATGTTTCACTATGGATATTATGAGAGTTTGTTCTTATTTTTTCAATGTTAATTTTCTTATTTACGCTAGTTAAAATGATGGGATAATGATTTTCTTAAAATATATATTTTCTTCTTTACACTAGTTAAAATGTTGATTTTGTTCTTTACGCTAGTTAACATTATTTTCTTCTACACTTCTCAGGATTTCACCCGTCCCAAGACTCCTATAGATCAAGCACTCTTAATTGCGGATTTTTCCCCACAAAATATTCTAATATAATGTGGGAAATTATTAGAATAATACCTTGTTTATTAAATTAGAATCTTTTAATAAATATCTTTTAATTTCTTTGGGGGGAGGAGGAGGAGGAGGAGGAGGAGGAGGAGGAGGAGGAGGAGGAGGACATTCTATGATAAATTATTTTTCATCTTCAACCCTCTTTGTGTCACAAAGATGACAGAGTCTTTCATCCCACAGTGTTTTAGGAATTGTCCAGTTCCTTGTTTCACTATGGAGATCATAAGAGTTTGTTCTTATTTTAGCAATTTTGATTTTCTTTTTTACACTAGTTAAAATGATTTTATTTTGGACTTCTCGGGATGTCACCCATAACAAGACTCCTATGGATCAAGCACGTGTAATTGTGGATATTTCCTCACAAAATATTCTAGTATAATGTGGGAAAATATTAAAATAATTAATTGTGTTTATTAAATTATAATTTTATAGTTTATTTAGATGTATATTAAATAAATGCTTAATTTGTTTATATTTTATATAGAATCTTCTTATAATTATATTTTAATTTATCTGTGATGATGATGATGATGAGACCTAATTTGGTTTATCTAACCTAAAAAGGGAAGGAGTCACTTGGTTTTCTTTAGAATTTTATTTCTATGGTAAAAAAGTTTTAAGAGAATCATTCCTAAATCACCATATTTATGATGAGTTAAAAGGTTAGGAAAATCAGTATTGTATCAAATGTTTTGAAATTGCACTCTAATGTGGGTGTATGCAGGACATTCTATGAGAAAGTGGTTTTTGTCTTCGAGCCTCATTGTGTCACAAAGATGGTAGATTCTTTCATCCCATGGTGTTTTAGGAATTGGTGAGTGCCTTGTTTCACTATGGAGATTATGAGAGTTTGTTCTTGTTTTAGTAATGTTGATTTTCTTATTTATTCCTGTTAAAATGATTTTCTTTTGGAATTCTCGGGAGGTCACCAATCCCAAGGCTCTGTTGTCTCAAGCATGCTTAATAGTGGAGTTTTCCCCACAAAATATTCCAGTACAATGTGGGAAAATATTAAAATTTTAAGTTTATTTGTTAAATTGATATATTATAGTTTATTTAATTGTATATTAAATAAATGTTTAATCTATTTACATTTTATATAGAATCTTTTTATAAATATATTTTAATTTCTTTGTGATGATGATGATGATGATGATGATGAGACCAACTTTGGCTTATTGGGTCTTAAAAAGGAAAGGAGTCATTGGGTTTTCTTTAGAATTTTATTTCTATGCTCAAAAAGTTTTAAGAGAAGCATTCTTAAATCATCATAGTTGCGATGAATTAAAAGGTTGGAAGGTCACTTCTGTATCAAATGTTCTGAAATTTCCCTCTAATGTGGGTGCATGCAAGACTTTCTATGAGAAATATATATATATATATATATTCTTACAAGTATAAACAATTCACCCCGTGTGACAAATATTACCAAAGGGAGACCTAGCACAACTACCCTACAAATCCTTGGTGATCGTATAGACTCATTAGAGAAAAGTGGAGAAGAAAGAGATGTTAAAATTCAAGCAGAGTTAGAAGGTATGCTTGAAAATAAATTTGCAGCCATGCTTGATAATAAATTTGCATCCTCTGAAGACAAGATTAAAAACAATTAGACAATAATATAAAATTGTTGAAGAATAAGTTGAAGATAATGGATATTGGAGTAGAAGTGATGGAAAAACAAAACCAAGAAACCAAATAGCCAAACCAACAATGATATGTTGATACTTTAGAAATCTTGAATTGAAAAACATAATTAAAGAACTAGAAGAAAAAGTACAACTAAAACTCTAACCCTAAATAGTCTAGAAGGTAAAGGAGATATCAAACCCATTAAAGAGGAAATGAATAAGTTGTTCGAATTAGACCATGAATGTAACAAATGAGCCTTGAACCTTGCAATTTTTGTTTTAAAAGAAGATGTAGAAGAGGATATGCTATCCATAGTTAAGGAAGAACTACATAGTTTTCTTTGAAACAACTCACGTCACAGAATCAAAGGGGTTGGGGAAATTAATTGAGAATAAAAAAAGGCTCATCCAGGTCAAAGTTAGCTCTATTGGCCATAAGTATGGCATATTCAGTAAAACCTCAAGTTTAAAAGGATAAAGAATATTTATAAATAGATATTTCATTCTAGAAGACCAAGCCGAATTAAGAAAGGAGGTTTGTATGGTCAAAGAATCTAGAAATGAAGGAAAATGGGCATTAATTAGAAATAGAAAAGTTATTACTTGGGATAGAAACCAAAAAGATAATAATAAATAGCAACTCAACATGTTATGGATCGTCTCGTGGAATTTTCAAGGCTTCTCATTGAACAAACATCCCAAGCTAAGTTGGATCCCAAGAGAAATTGATATTATACTGCTTGTTGAAACCTATGAGCATGAATAATCTAAGGTCCCTAACATAAAAGGATTCGTTCTTTTGTTAATCTGGAACAAGTGAACTTATCGCAGAGGATCTGCAGGTATAGCTTGTTACATTAGGGAGAACATCACCCCCCATACTAGGATTTACAAAGAAGACCCTCACAACCATTATATTTGTATAGAGATTTCAAACATTCATGCTATAAATAATAACATAGAAATATGTTATTTTTACCTCTATTAATTCTAACTTTTATAAGAAAATAAATATAGATAAAAATGTCCTTGCAATAACTTAGAAGTTGATATCTCTAGTCTAAGAAATGAAGGCAATATTCTCTTAGTAGGTGACTTTAATGCTCGCACTTCAAATAACCAAGTTATTCTTCTAAGCAATTATTCCAACCCTATTCTTTTTTGTTTAGACGAAGACCCTGCTCTAGATAGTTGGTATAAAAGAAGATCTACATATCTAGGTCAAAATTTGTTCAGTTTTGAGCTAGTCAAGCTCTATAGTGCTCAAGATATTATAATATGCAATAGTCTAAAGAAGTGATCAAATTCTAGCCATATGACTTGTATTCATGGGCTTGGCAATAGTATGGTAGATTATGGCATATCTAATATCCCTTTATACAACAAAATGATGAATCTAGACATCTTAAGTGACGACGAGCTTGACTCAGATCATTGACCTTTAATTGTAACCCTCAATTTTTGCATGCGTAGTGATCCTATAGAAGAAAATTCTCATGGCCAAAAGCATTTGATCTTCGACATAAATAAGGAGGATTTTTTTCTAAATGATTTAAAAAATTACTTGTTTCCTCTATCAAGTACGAACAATATAGAAGACCTTTACCATAATTTTACTGCAGTTCTCTCACCTTCCATTAACAAGTTCTCCATCGAAATTTCAGGTCAAAAGATAAATAAAAGAACCAACCCATGGTATGATAAAGAATGCCACAAAAATACAAGAAGAGAATCAAGGAAGCTATTGATGATTCCTTAAAAATTGACAAGATAAATAGATACAAAGTCCTAATTAAAAGAGAAAAATGAACTATATAAATAAAAAGAAGGAAAATCTTTTATACCTCCTTAAGGTAGCTCCTAAGAAATTATGGAGGTAAATTCTAACTAGAAAAAATCAGAAGATAATAACATGATTACTTTGAAGGATTACAATTCGTATCTTAAAAAACTTTACGAATCACCACATGTAATAGATAATAGTCAAAACCTCCTTACAAAAGAATAGTTTTTTTCGTTAGAAGACATAGAATTTGGGGTTAAGCACCTAGCAAATGGAAAAGCTAATTACATTGAAGGATACCAAGAAGAAATCTTAGAAATTGGAAGGCTTGTCCTCATCCTCGCATCCACAAACACTTCAATCTGGCAGTCAAGCAAGGTTTCATTAATCAGTGGACCGAGAGCCTCATTATTCCTATTTCTTAAAATGGTGATAAAAATAACCCCTCTAATTATTGGACCATTATGTTTATCCCTCTCCTAGCCAAGCTATACGGTATTATATTGGAAAATAAAATTAGTGTATAGATAGAAAGTGAAATAAGTGGGATAAAGGTTAGGTGTGCTTTAGAAGAACCCACTCAACCACGGACCACCTTGTTACACTTAGGATCATTGTGGAGGAATGTCGTGATAGTAAATCCAATCTCTTCTATTTCTTTGTGGACTTTAGAAAATATTTTGATATTGTGGCTAGAAATAACATGTGGAATAGATTGGAAGAGCTTAAGGTTCCTTCCGAGTTGAGAGTTTTCACGGTAAGGTTGTACGAGACTAACATTGCCAAATTTAAGAGCACTGAGGGGTAGTCGAAAGATATTAATTGTAATACTGGAGTTAAGCAAGGTTGCTCTCTCTCCCCTACCCTTTTTGACATATACATCAATAAGCTAGAATGTTGTTTAGAAAAAGCAGGTTGTGGCACAAACTTAGTTGGAATAGTTGCCATCCTTCTTCTTTATACTAATAATATTATTATTATGGAAAATTGTCCCTTTGATGCAGAGCATTTGCAATCTCTATGAGACTATGAGTATTAAGAATAAAAAACACTTTCTATTAGAGTGTTGTGTCATGTGTATTAGATCATAGATTTATAATCTTTACTACAATACACACCTCCCAAATCTTCTATCATCTCAAAACTGTTTTTTTATTTAATTAATTGATATAAATTCTAACTGACAAATTTATTTATTACTCATTACTCATTCAAATTTAAAATAGTTGATATAAAATAATTGATATAAGCTGATTGATACTATTTTTATTTCTTTAATAATAATGATATCAACCACTTTGAATACATATAATTTTTTTTAAAATATATCTAAAATGACATACAATTTTTAAGTTTTTCCAAATGTTAAAAAAAAAAATACATAAAATTTCAACCACATATGAATATATGTGTGCTCCATATGATTAATGAGTATTGAATATTATATTTATTTTATTTCTCAAAACTAAAATGTTTCACACAAAACTTGGCCCACCCTCAAGTGGATACAATTCCAATTACGGAAATATTTTGTATTATTAGCGTTTGGAGACGAAGTCTAAGCGTGGACCCATCTCCCAATGCACGTTATTATGCTTTGTCGTTTTCTTTTGAAAGGTTCTCGCGCTTTGTTTCCATTAATATGTTCTCTTCTTTGAAGGATCTATCATTTTCAATGCAGTCACCAGAGATTAGTCTCTCCTATCATCGAAAGTCTTTTTTCGTTCAGTAACCTGGAGGAAAATCGACCACGGCGGCGGGACCTATCAAAATTGATGACGCCCGCCGGACCTATTAAAGAAGAGTCCCCCCAGAAGGTGCCCACATAGATATTACAATTGCAAGGCATGTTCCATTCTATTCTGAGCTGCCGTTAGAGTAGAATATTATAGCTGGATTGCTTGATTCTTGGAATAATGGCAGGGAAAACCAGTTATTTGGTCACCTCTGTTATTCTTCTTGTACTTCTTCTTCCTTACCCTAACTTTTCTCACACGACAGAAAACGACTCACGATGTGGATGCCCAGACACTGATCTGACAAAAAATTCTATCAACGAGGGAAGTGGAGTTGATCGGATTCCGTTTATGAAGCGGTCATTCAGTGGTTACGGTAGCAGAAGAACATTAATCTCTGGGAAGTCCGTGAAGAGTTTTCTTGTTGTGGCAGTCACTGTTTTGCTGTATGGGAGTACTGTCGCATTGTTGGCATATCTGTCTTTGAAGTCTCTGAAGTTTTCATGGCTGCAGATGAGTCTGCTGGAGTCTATCGTTAATCCCTCCGCCATGGATGACTTTGATGAATACGATCACATCATGTCGCGCCGCAGGATTCGAGCCTGCCAGAGCCATCAGCTCGAGGGCCGTCTTTGGTGTTCTAGGCAGCACAGTACTTAATTACAGCTTCGATATTCAAGAAGATTTTCTTCACGAAACTTGAAGAAGGATCGAATCTACAAACATATATTTTGGGTTATGCATATTAAGCCGTACTGGGTTCTTCAGTTTGGTTGACTTGACTGGGTTTGTCTTGCTTGAAAACTGTCACTTTAAAGTTATTCTGTATGTCATGTCCAGAGCTGGGAACGTGCCCCTACCTCGTTCAACGTTTTTTATTTATTTCTAGGCAGCATTTGTCGTTGTACACCAAATTTGATTTGGAGCTGTTTTCCTACCGTGTCATCGATTTTCGATTGTTTGTATAATTGTGCAGCTTGCTTATGCACAATTAGTACCGTTTACATTCTAATGCCAACCAGGTTTTCTCTTATGGTATTCATTTTTGTGATGAAGTTTCTGAAAGTTCACTGTTTTTTTCAGATCAGTGATAAATCCAGCGTTTATCCACTTCAGATATTCGACATCTTTCTGATCAATGCGGGTGTATGTCACTAACAAAATAAAGCATCCAAATAAGTACAGAACCAGTCATACCAAAACCTATACATGTACAGGAATTACCTATGAGAATCATAAAGATGGTTCTTGATATGGATCATTCATTTTTAAAAGTAGTATAATATTTATATTTGAAAAGAGTAGAAACAATAATGATTGATGATGATAGCTATTATTATAGGTAAAGCATCCATAGAAGTAAAGAAGAACCAGTCATATGAGAACCTATATATATGTGACTAATAAAGATGGTTGTTGATATGCTCTCATTTATGGGGATTGTTTATTTTTAATTAATATAATATTTATACCTAAAAGAGTAGAAATAATAATGATGATGATGATAATTATTATAGGTAAAGAGTTTTTTTTTTTAATATTAGAAAAGTTTTAAGAGAATTATTCATAAATCACAATCATAGTGTGATGAATTAAAAGTTTAGAAAGGTTACAATTGTAATAAATATTTTGAAATTGTACTTTAATGTGGGTGCATGTAGGATATTGTATATTACAAGTGATTTTTATTTTCAACCCACGAATTATTTATTGGGAACCTAATCCTTCGTGTTAAGATTATTATGCACCATTCAACCATTCACATACAATGAAGACTAAGTCTAGAAGAAGACCAAGAGTAGCTCGAGAATCCAACTTGGAAGATGAACCCAAGGGATATTCTCATTGTATAAATGTACAATTAATTAATGAGAATAGTGTGCTTTGACACCTATCTTCTATCTTCATGTCTACTTAATTGCCTATTTGATCATTTGGGCACCTAATAGTGGTATCTGAGCCCATTTTGACCCTCTAGCCTATGCTAATCTGGCATATTCTTTTGTCCACCAGTTGCTCTTCACGTGCCATTCTCTGCTTGATAGTCTGCCATGAGTTTCAGCACTAGAAACCCTAATTTCTGGCATATTAATTATTCTACATCTTTGCATTTACCTGCCATTCCTTTGCATGCTCTAGGCCTACACTAAGCCTTCCCTTTGCTGGTATGCTCTCTTCTTGTTTGTTCTGCTCATCTACCAATTTCATCTGAACACTGGTGAGAAAACGCTAGTTCGCCTTCCAACTTCATTTCTATAGCCTAATGCATCATGTCAGATTTTATTCTAGTGGATTCTCTGCTCTGCTATGTCAAAACTGCAATGGTTGTCTATGCCTATTCTTCTCATAGTTTGTTTTTACTGTGAGGGATAGCTATCATACTCGAGACGAGACTATACACTAGCAATTTGGCGAGCAATTTGGGTACCTGGGACTTGAGTATACTCACAAGTTATTCTTTGCATTGTTGTTTTCGTTTTATTCGAGTCTAAAACCTCGAGGCCATTCCAAGGTCAAAACCCCACTCCACCTCAAGGAGAGATCCCATGTATTCCTCCTTCGAAGGACCCCCATTTTTTATCATGCTTTGCTCATCTTTATGAGGCTTCTCCATTGTGCTCTCCTCACTATGTTTTAGAACTCTACACAATGTGTGGGCTTTGAACTATATGTAACCTCACACCATCTTCGACGCAGGTAATCAAAGACATAACAATGTAGTTAGTGGCAATGTGATTGAGCTAAGATGAGCCTCCACTTAGGAAGTGGCATAGTGAAGAAGTATCAAAAGTACTTGATTAAATTATAAGGAATAAGAGATATTTATACATGTAAATAGGAATAACAAACAGCTAAGAATAGCTTAGGTTATTGAGTTCCTAGGTGAGCTTCCCTCACACAAGCTGGCAGCGTTGGAAATGCCAACACCAACACCCCCCCATAAGCGAAACATAGGGAGGAAACAAAAAACAAACAAAGATGGGTCCTGACAACTAGACCTGAGAAGGTACCCATGTACAAACTACTCTCATAAACAGAGAAAAGGAGAAAACCTCATGGGAAAAACTCCTCCCCAAAAGAGAGAAAATCACACATGTCGAAAAAAGGCAATGGAGCTTAAACTGATGAAGATCCAAGTATCAAGTTTCGAACTCCTAAATATAGAATCCAAACTGCTGATGCACACACCCCAAGGAAGCATTGGATACCACCCCCCCACAATGCTGAACTAAGTGGAAAAGATGGTGGTAGAGAATGTCACAACTGATGGAAAAAGGATGAAGGTGCTAGTTGAAACCGGTGATAATGTCCAACAAAACACTCCAATGTCGCAAGCTCCAAGACACTGCACAGCAAAGCAGTACAGGGAGATGAAAACCTGGTGACACTCCAACGAACTATTTGCACAAGTGGCCTGAAATCCACTACTCAAAAGTGCAGGATGAGAGGTACCATCAAAATATACCATCATGGACAACAATCCTCATTATGGGTTCCGACAAACAAAGCCATTTTAGATACCCATTTACAAGTGAGGAATCAATACAGTTCATTGACAAATGTGGTGTGCAACCACTCTTCGGAAAGAGAGCAGATATCTCAGCACAATGTTGCAAACAAAGGAAATAAAATGAAGGCTCCAAGAGTAGTGATGGCAAAGATACAGCCAAAAACCCTTGAATACAATAGGCAAAAGTGATGCCAAAAGACCTCAAAATCTCCAATTCTCCCCCATTAAACATAACTGAGGGATATGACCGATAACAAAATGCAGCAATAGATATCGATCAAATATCAATCAATGAAGCAAACCAGTCAAAGCTTCAGTCAACTGCCATCATTGGTCAAACATCAGTGGACCACTCAAAGCAAATCAATGGTAAGAGGAACATTGTACAATCGAAGACACACATCGATATGAAGTCCTCAAACATCCATTTAAATGATTCCATGACCATTCATTAATCCAACCACAATGAATAGTCGACACTGGTCCAAGGTTATGTCTTTCACCTCTTTTCTGAAATTTTTGAAAAGTAGAGTTGTCAATCTTCCAAGAATTTTGTTTCTTGGGCACATTCCTTCGATTCTTGTGAGGATGTCTATATGGCACATAGTTTTGTTCTGGATGAACAAAAGAAGCACGTTGAGGTTTTGGTTCACTCATAGAAGCAACAACAACATTCTCAAGTTTTGGCTTGTTATGGGTAGCCAACTCAGCAACACATTCATCAACAAGTTGCTCTTCATTTTCAATTCCACCGGTAACAAATGCAACATTCCTTGACTCAACAAGGCTAGGTGAAGACAAAGAGGGAGTAGAAGCATGATCATATCCAAGACCCTCTCTTGAGGTCTGCAACTCAGGGGCAATAGGAACAAAAATTCCCTGGCCATTCTTCCCAAGTCCTCTTCCGGTATAGCCCATTTTGTTCAACAGACGAGAACCAATACCTGTAGTGTGTTTTTCAAAGCTAGGAGAAACACAACCATTAGTAGACAATAAATAATGTGATGAAATAGATACATTATCATTCTTACAAACAGGTGGGTTGCAATCATCAATAGGTGAGGTGGGCAGCTCAACAGTCTTCATCTCAGCATTCTGCAGTCGAGAGACTTTTCCCTCAAGGTCCTGTCTGCAAACCATTAACCCTTGAATTGTCTCATCCTTCTCAATGAGCTGCAACAACAAGGAGTCATGAGCTTCCTTCAAAGCTTGATACTCATCAAACATCCTATCATCGCTTGCTTGAAGAGAAGTTGCTGCTTGTAATGTCCCCCATTTTGACCCTTGTAATATTTTGGGCTATAATGTAAATAATGTATGCATATTATGTATGATTCCTAGCATGGAGCTCAAGGCCAAGGCCCCGCTAGTGAACGCTCGATTTAGAAGAGGCAAGCATTTGATATTATGCTACCCATGTGCTAGTGAACCATGAGAATTGTAAATATGCATTTTAATATAAAATCCCACAACTAGCTATGCAATGCAACAAGAGATGGGGCATGATGTTACAAGGAAATTGGGAGGAAAATATTTAAACCCTTGAGCCAATCAAGTCAAGCCAAGTGTCAATGAGAGAACCCATCAAACCCTCAACTACCCAAGTTGAATTTTGTACCCAATCATTCATTTCTCCCAAGAATTGGTTGAGGTAGTTAATGCCTTGGGGAATGGAGAGGTATGGCTGTCCAAATTCGAGTATGGGCAAGCCACCCTTCCTAGAGATTCATGTTTGGATTCTTGGGAAAGTTGAGGGCCACGAAATTGCTCCCCAAGCCATTATTCAACCATCAGTCTTGCCCCCTCGCGAGTTTAGAGCTACCTGGGCAGTTCCCTCCATGGTTTTGCTATGTTTACCTTCATTTTCCTAGCTGGGAAGGGCATTTTTGCTGTGGCTAATAGTGGGGAAGAAGGGGAAAACAATTTGGGGTTTTATTGAGGCCGTTTGGCCCACTGAATTCTCATACATTTGTGGGAAAAATCGGTTTTCTTCCCTGGGATTGATTCCCTCTTCCCACAAATCCATTTTTGGTGTGCCTACGGTTTTGAGAAAACCCATGTCCATCTAGCTTCTATGTCCCATTGTTGAAAGTGTGTTTCCAAGCCCATATTTGAGTTTTGTGTTCAAGAGAATGCTGGGGTTGAGTTGGGTATCCATTGCTTTGGGCTGTGCTGTGGTTGAGGGTTCCCTTTTCCTTGTAGATATCATGCCTAGCTCGAGGGTGGTCTCTGAGTGGTGAAAGAATACAGGCTGAGCAGAGACCTATGGCTGGGAGGAACATTGCAGCGACATAGCTAGTTGTTTGGGACAACATTGCATCAAGATGAGTATTTTATTGTGTATTTACTTCTACAAACGTGTTAATTTGTTGACTTTGTTAAATTGAATAACAGTCATGTAATATGTGTGTGGATGAGTTCATTTCCGCTGTGCATGTTTATTTGATTTCCATCTGCACACATCTCTTTTATGGCTGTGAATCTAATGAATTGGATGAGTTTTATGAAAAGCCCCATAGAACGGCATCAGGTTCCCTTCCTTGCATTGGGTCCAAGGGTGGGGACATTACATTTGGTATCAGAGCGAAGGTTGCAACATTTGGGCCTTCATGGGCTACCTATCACAGCTTGCAGGGGTAAGTATGCTTCCTTCTCATTATAGACCATTAAGAAAAATTTCAAACTTTCAAATTTTTGAAAAATTTTCTAAGTGTTTTTGAAAATATTTCTAAGTCTGTATCAGAAAGAACTTACGAGCTTTTGTCCGTAATGACGGCGAAACTCAGCGAGTTCATCCACAATAGTGGCGAAACTCAGTGAGTTCGTCCGCAACAGCGGAAGGAACTGACGACTTTTTGCCGAAATGGTCGACCGAAATTTTTTAAGTTCACCAAACCGGAAGAACTCGGTGAGTTCGTCTGCAACGATGGCGAAACTCAGCAAGTTCGTCCGCAATGGTGGAAAAAAACATTGGCGAGTTTGCGCCGCAATGTCGGAGGAAGCTAGCGAGTTCGTCCGCAACGGCGGAAAAGGTTAGTGAGTTTCCGCCGCAGCGTCGGAAGGAATTGGCTAGTTTCTGCCGTAGTGTCGGAAGGAATTGGCGAGTTCCACCGTAGTTGTCAGAAGGAAAAGCTGAGTTTTCGACCGGAAGAACTCGACAAGTTGTTCCGCAACGGCGAAAGAACTCGACGAGTTCGTCCGCAACGGCAGAAGAACTCGACGAGTTGGTCCGAAAAATTTTGAAATTTTTCTAAGTGTTTACAGCGGAAAGAACTCGTGAGTTTTCGTCGAAACGGCGGAAGAGATGGACGAGTTGCTCCGCAATGGCGGAAGAGATCAGCAAGTTTGTCCGCAATGGGTCTTAAGAGAATTTCCAAGTCCGCCGAAACAGAGAATTTTAGCTGTTTTCCAGGGTGAATTTCTGGTACCGAAAGTTGAAAAATGGCTTTGAACTTATGCGCCAGATTGCGCAAGCCCTCTTGACCCCCGTTGTCCCCCGAAAACAGTCGTTGAAAGTGTGAAATGCATTCTTGGGATGAGAAGCAGGAATTGCATGGAAGGTTTGTGGAAGCCTTATTAAAAGTAATTGGCTGTGATATGCGTTGCAGAAGAGCAATGGGAGCAGCAAGGCAATGTTGATAAGAGGGAAACTTCTCACCTTAACTATTTATGTTATAGCATAGGAATTCCATGCTTCAAAAGTAGCAACTAAGAATGTTTTGCATTTGTATTAAATTGCTACTTGGTGAGAAATGACAACTAATGATTCCTTGCATGCTTGGTAGGGAAAGCCAAGAAAAGGATCAGCTATGATGTAAAGGAGGAACTCCATGTCATAATGAGGAAATTGGAAAGGGGGAATTCCTTAACTCCTCTCTTACTATTGCTTTTGTATTATACAAGTTTTATATGCATAAAAGCTATGGCATAGGAGCGCTGAAAATGAAAAGGATCATATAGATGAAGTAAACGTGCACTGGTTGGCACATTAATAGATATTGCATAGTGCATAAAAAGGTGTTTATGCATGAGCATGATGCTGCATATGGGTAAGAAGGTGGTAAAGTGAATATGTGCTAGATGGAATACTAACAGACATTGCATAGTGCATGTGACAATGTTTGTACATATATATGATACTGCCTATTGGTAAAATAGTGAGGTTTTACATATGCAATGAACCACTTAAGATCATTATGGTGGTTGCTAATAATTAGTTGTGTTAGCATTGGTTGTAGGACCAAATAAAACCGAAGCATGGCTAAAGATGTGGATGATGATTGTCGCATGTGACCAACAACCTTATGAAGAAAGGATGGTGCAGCAAATCTATGATCATGAGGTTGGAAAAAAGAACTATGAAGCCTTGGTAAGAGGCCAACTGATCAGGTAACATCCAGTGATGTTAATGACAACCATGCAGGTAATGGTTATTTGTGCTTAATTGCATAAATGTTGAAAGAGTATTTGGTAAGATCCCTTCAACTATGTTGATTTGGTTTGCATATGGTACTGAGTGCCTGAATGTGAATGTTAATCTACCGAGTATGATGAGGTGCGGGTAAGTGAGGGAAATGATCCTTACACCCTATAATTGCTTAGAAACCTCAATGCATTCATATGAAATTATAACATGCCATTGTATATGCTGGAATGCATAGTATTTGCGGATTGATGCAAAGTTGTATTGAGGGATTATGCATTGAGTGAATGCACATTAAAATATTATATAAATGTTGTGAATGTGCATGCATATGTGTAAGTGCACATGTTGAGATGCATTGTGAGAATGCACAGTTGTGATATGTATAGGTTTCAATGCATTTAGATAATAGACGAAATGGTGAACCATTGTTAATACTGAGAGAATTTCATGAGCTTCTATGAATGCAGGAGAAAGATTGCATGAAGAAGGTAGACATGATGATGGGCTACCAAAGTGCTCTATGGAAGGACATAGATTGCATGGAATGTGAAGCAATGAGTACTTACAATTTATTTAAATTGTACGGATAGTGTACCCATGTCTTGCAATTTTATTTATGATAACGATGCATATATAGATATATACATATATTTCATTGCATTTCAAATGTTGACAGCTGAAGGTGTTTGAATTATTGAGGGTTATAATTCTGAGATCACTTCAATGATTGTTGTAGCAATGAAAGGATTATATGCATAGATACTCACAACATGTTTAGCTGATTGAATTTTCAGATTTCGGGTAGATTTTTTTGGGCATGGCAAATGTGGGTAAGTCCATGATGAAGATTGGAATCTACCATGAGAAAGAGCCAAACGATATGAGAATAGACTCATGGCTAAGCAAATCAATTCTGCAGAGGACAGAATTGCAAATTCATACTTGAATTCAATTATTAATGTCATTGTTTGATTAAGGAAAATCAGATTTGACTTTTATTGAAATGTTGTTCACTATTTGGCTATTTGATAAATGTGCCAGGTAGACACATTGTAGGAAGACCATGTGTGATGACCTGCAGAAGCCAAACTCCATGGGAAGGACCCCATGCTTTAGAAATGGGTTTCCAGTGAAACACCATTCCATAATTCAAGGATGACATCTCAGCTGAGCTGTATGTTGGAAAACCATGAGAGTGAGATGGTAAAGCTATGCTAAGAAGGCATGTGTGGATTATGGAATGTAGAAAGATTGGGGTGGCAAACCGAAGAACTATTGACTCAGAGAAGGGAGCCCCCATTCTTCGCAAATGAAGAAAAGATACATCTGCAAAAATGAATGAGTATTCTATGACCCTAGATAAGAACATGCATGTCTAAATTATTAGGGTTAATATGCAAAGCATTCTCTATTTTATTTATATCATTTCAGACTGCTTGAGTAGGATTAGGGCCCACATGGCTCACATCGGAAAGGGGGTGCACACCTTTTCTGGTGCCGAGTCATGATAGGGTTGTCAATATTGACTACACCCTAAGGGAATGGGCGCATTCCTGGTGTTTCAATACTTGATAGTGAATGTTATGGAATGTGGTTGCGATTTTGAGAAGCAATACTGATAAGCTTGCTTATCCTTCTTGTGTTGTCAGTCTACACAGATGCCAATTGGTACTACACATTAAGAGGCAAAGTGAAGAAGGGTACGCAGAAGGACTGTATAGGAATTGGCAACCTTTCTATGCTCACACTAAATAATACTGGAAGGGATGGACAAACCCAAGGAGCTGTGTAGTGAAAAGGGGTATCATCCTTATGTGAGTGGGGCCATGTTAACCTGCAGTAAAAAAAGTCACCTATAAAGTTCCTAAAAGGAACCACTGATTTGCACAAGAGAAGGAGTGGCGTCCTTGTATTAATGAGAGTTGATGTGTGTGTGAAGGGTTATGGTGCAAGAAGGTGTGGTGACATTGGTGAAGGCATAAAATCTCTATTGGGTCAGCAGTAGGAGGGCAGGCGCCAAGACTGACTGAAAACACTGAGATGCCTATTGTGTAATGCCCCGTTTTGACATTACTACCTGGAATATTATTATATGTTGTATATGCTTGATTATGAGACTTCGACGGTTTGACGACACTGTGGATAGGTGGTTCTATTATTTTGTCGATATAAATATGTGTGTGTGCGATGTTAGTATTAGGATATGTAGCCATGTTAGATATGTATCATGTGTTAGTTATGTCTCATATATGCAAGTTAATGAATGATGGGTACGTGGATATCGTTAAAGTTATTGTTGAACGAAATAATGTTATATCAAGTGTATGGTGAAAATAATGAATGGATTATTGTTGTTATGTTATGACGAAATGCATTTATACATGTTGAGGATTTGTGCACGATATTTGAGATTGTATTTCGAGGACTGACTTACAGGTTAAAAAGGCTAAGTGATAGCTGGGTCCTACGAGGTGGGAGGGCCTCGGGGACATGGACTCCGAAAGATAAACGGTATGCAGGTGATGCATTATTTACTTTCGCATGATGTATGGGTGGGGTAGGGTTTCATGAAACTCAACTGCCCAGATTGGTTATACGATGACAAACCGAGTACAAATGCAACGCGGTTATTATGTCGGGTAGACATAGTCCCTTGTTCCATTAGGGGGGGGTGGAGGCTTTACCCACCGTTTATCCCCAAAACCCAGAGTCATGGGAGGGTTGTGCTACGGCACGCTCCCCAAGGTGTGTGATGATGACTGGTGGTTGCCTGCTGGGGAAGCTTGGTCTATGTAGTCGACACTTCCGCTTACGGGTTCTAGCTGGAATCGGTCATGACTTGACATTTCAGGGTAGTCCAGCAGAGGACAGGATAGGATGTGGAAGTTAGTGATGATGTAGGTAAATAGGTGTAGCTTGAAGTAGGGGTGAAAACAAGATCTAACTGTATGTGTGTAAAACCCTGGATTGAGTATGTGTCGTAACTCAGTAATGTATGAATTGTCGTAATTTAATAAAATTTCAGTTAGTAAAAGAATGTACCTCGCAAACTATGTTTAAACCTGTCTCGCTAAACAATAAGTTTCGTGATTTTGATTGATGTGTGTGTGATTTATTACTGTTAGTGTACTTACGCGAGGTATGTAAGCAGTAGCTACGCTTACATAACTCGCCTACATATTTATAAGTTTCATGAAATAAAAGTGAACTATAATGTTTAGGCATTAATTACGTTGTTACTACTTACCTAAATAGGAGATTAAGTTAATACATCGAGTTAGTAAATTTTGGATTAATAACTGAATAAGGTAATAGAGGAATTAGGTGGTAATAAAAGACGATTTAGTAATAGTGTTAATTATTGTCGATTAATGTTAGTAACATTGATTAAGGTTAGTCATTGTTGATTAATGATTAATATTGTTGATTAATGTTAAATATTGTCGATTAATGTTAAGAATATTGATTAATGTAATTATCGTTAATTAATGTTAATAATACTGAATAATAATGATAAATATTGTCGATTAATGTTAGTAATGTTGATTAATGTTAATCATTATGAGTTAATGATTAATAGTGCTGATTAATGAACGAACTATGGATTAACCTAAGTAACAACTAATGTAATTGATTAGTAATGCTTGATTGATTATTTATGAATTTAATTAGTCAAGGGTAAGGGTTAAAATGTTTAATGGTTATTGTAATATTAATTTAAGTAATAATAATCTCATAGGTTAGTATTAATCACAAGGTTAGTTAATTAATTAAAAATATGGATAAAGAATTAATTTATAACTATTAATTTAGTTATGATCATGTCTAAGTTAATTAGAACCTAGGGTAAATTGCAAATAGATATATTATGCAATTTATAAAAATGTCGGAATGCACATTTGTAGTTGTTTAATAAAAATGATGAATTAATTATAAATTAATTATGAAAC
This sequence comes from Larix kaempferi, assembly GCA_027924585.1. Taxonomy (NCBI): domain Eukaryota; kingdom Viridiplantae; phylum Streptophyta; class Pinopsida; order Pinales; family Pinaceae; genus Larix; species Larix kaempferi. Next base: position 428,539 of record BSBM01000277.1, on the reverse strand, counting down.
ATTTAATTATGAGGTCACCGAGAGTGGACTAGTAATTATTGGGGGTTAAACGTGTAAGTGTAAAACATTTGTGATTGGTGTAAAACTTTAATTTTATAATATAACATTTTATTAATTATTAATTATTATTTTGAAAAAGGGAAAGAATGTTAGAATATTGCCGAGAGGTTGTCGGTTGAGTGGAAAGCACTTAAGGTTCAAAGATGAACCAACCCAAACTTAAATTAAATAATAAAATAATATAGTCTTGGTTTATGAGTCAAAGTTGGGGGCTCAAGGAGGAATGGGGGGTTGGATAAAATTAATGAGGAAGATAGGGGTAGTTATGATAGGAGATGTCAGTGGAAGGAAAAAAAAGGGGGGATAAGGTGGAGAGGGGAAGGAGGAGAAGGGGTCTTCTTCACCTTGCAGATTTTGGAGAGGAGGGGAAGCAGAGATAGCAGGAGAGAGCAGCAAAGAATGGGGGTTCTTGTTGGAGAGTTTGCAGAAGGGAAATACCGGTTGGCTTGTACTCGGTTTGGGCTCGGGTGTCCAAAGGGGTACCTTTGGAGCTGGGTGGTCGGCGAGACCTCGCCAGTTGGTAGGGTGGCATACTTGTTTGGGCAGGTTGAGTTTCAAGGGTTTGGGAAGACATTGGTTGCAGGGCAGCAAGTAGGGAAACAGCAAGCAGGGCAACAAAAGACGCAGCAACAAAAGGGGGATCTACTAGCTATCTACAGGTATTTTTCTAGCAGGTATATTTATCATTCTACTCTATCAAATTATTATTTCCAGTTATATGCTATATGTTGTTGCACCTGCACATGAGAAGTAAATGTTAGAAATTAAATGTAAACTTGATATAATTTACATGCATAGAGATTTGATATAATTTACATGCATAGAGATAGACGTAAGTTAGAAAATCAAAACAGAAATTTGAAACAGTGTGAAAACAAAGGAAACACAGAGTTTATTTAAGTTAATTAGCAAATCTAGGACGGGGTCCTACATTAAACAGTGTGAAAACAAAGGAAACATAGAGTTTATTTAAGTTAATTATCAAATCTAGGACGGGGTCCTACATATTGGGTCAGCAGTAGGAGGGCGGGTGCCAAGACTGACTGAAAACCCTGAGATGCCTATTGGATCAGCAGTAGGAGGGCGGGCGCTAAGACTGACTGAAAATCCTGAGATGCCTATTAGGTCAGCAATAGGAGGGTGGGCTCCAAGACTGACTGAAAACCCTGAGAAGCCTATGGCTCCATAGTAGAGCCTTGACCTATAATGGTCAGGTGGTGTAGTTTCCTTCCATTGGTCGATGACCCAGACGAATGTGCTGGCTCAGCACTGGAGAGGGCCAACTAGGTATGGGACTGGTTGGGCACCACCAAATGCTTGGTAAATCCAGCTGATGGGGAGGTGTACTGGTTAAGCATTAACTGCATCAAAGTCCATAGACGATTCCAAGGCTTGCAAAGTAAGCAGGACCCTGTGGACCAAAGGGGAAACACACAATACAGATAAGTATTCGTTTTCATTTATGTCTTGTTTGGAATAATGAAGATTTCAGGTATAAGTCTTCTAACGGCTAAGCTAATACACTATTGTTTCTTTGTTGGAAACCTTGGTCATTGCAGGAAAGCAAGACCTTGAAAGAACTATAAATTACTGGTAAAATCCAGAGAGTAAATGAGTGGGCGATATAAATTGCTGGTAAATCCAGAGAGTAAATGAGTGGGTGATATAAATTATTGAGAAATCCAGGGAGTAGCTGGTTGAATGCTATAAAGTTCTTGATAAGTCCAAAGAGTGACTAGTTGGGCATTAACTACTTGATATGGTAAAACAACATGTACGTTGTCCCAACACCCCTTAAACAATTGATAAAACCAGTCAGAGCACTGGCCTAGCATATTGCTAAAGGAAATGATTGATAAACCCAGTCGGTGTACTGGCCTGGCATTGCATATTCGAATGATTGTGGAGTAGCCTACGTGCTGGCCCAACATTCATAATTGTGTCCATGGGAAATCCAAGGCTTACAAAGCAAAGAAGGATCTCGTGGAATAAAGTGAAGACTTCCAATACAGATAAGTATTTGGTTACTTTGCAGCTTCTTGCTTATAAATAAATATGTGTGTATATGATTGGTTATGATTTCCTAAACTCTTGTTTAGAGATAAACCCTATGAAAATAAACTAAACATGTGAATTGATTCAATGTTTGAGTGTAGGTATTGTTGGAAGCAAGGACCAGGAAGGCAGCATAGGGATGCAGATGGACATGTGACCATCCTAAAAAGCTCAGTATGAGCAGTAGTGAAAGATGGTGCTAGTGGACATGAGTGGGTCATAGCAGCCAAAGGTTCTGTAGGCAACTATGGAGGAGGGTTCCTATTTGAAAATCCTTAGACAGACCTTAGACACTAAGTGTCATAGCCAAGAAAGGAAAGTCAAAGCATTCACATTGAAGTGAAAGAGACTAAGGAGCATGAAACCACAACGATGGTGTAGCTCCATAATAGAACATGACTAAGAGGGAGAAAGTCCTACTCTTCTCTTTCCTTTCGATTGATGCATTTATAAAACAAAAGATTGTTGAGTGCATGTCATGCCTGAAAATAGATTGTGTTTAATTACTTGAGATGAATTGTGAATGCTGAAATAGTAAATTTCCTGTGAAAGAATGAACATGAATGAGTTCATGTGTATGTTGGAAAGCATGAAAGTGTGGAAGTCCCATGAATAAAGCATGGACATTCCATGTCAATTGGGAAAATAATTGACTAATTTTAATGTTCATGTTATGCTTTTCCTAACAAAGAAATTCCATGATGAATTTCACAGGTAAGAAAGTGAAACAATTGGTTGCAGCCGGCACAAGAAAGTGTTGCTAGTAAGCAAAGTGTGTTCAGTTGTTTCCATTGACCATGGTAGCAGACTGAGGGCTATTAGAGTTGGTTGAAAGTATTCTTCAAACAATTGCCAGGACCCAAGAAAATCTTGGAGAGATGCTCAAGCTGCAGAGGCAACAGAATGAAATGAACCACAAGGTTTTGCAGGACTCTATTCGTCTGCAAAAAGAGGTAAAAAGTATTATGGGAGAAATTAGTAAGAGAAAGGAAAGTGGATCCATGAAGAAGCATTCATCCAATCGGTCGATTAAGAAATGTTCCAGGTGGGAAGAATCAAAGGAATTTGAGCAGGAAAGGGTAAAGAAACCAATGAAATGTTGGCGATGTGGAGGAAATCATTGCCTCCATGACTGCCCAATAATGGAGCATCAAGAAGGTAGCCGCCATAAAGTTTCCAGACTTGTAGATCGGCGGGAAGGTAAATAAAGAGAAGGGATTGTTTTGGAACAATGCCCTCATGCAGAGCTAGAAGGTCCCGGCCAGCAGGAACAATTTGTGAAGGCCAAAGGACTTGATCCCAAAAACCCAAGGAAAGGGTGAAATGAAGGACAGAGCTGCCATATTTTGTGAATTTTGGACATGTATATAGCGTGTATGTATTCCTAGGTATTGGAACACCGAGGACGGTCTTATTCCAAGGGGAGGGGAATTTAATGCCCCCCATTTTGACCCTTGTAATATTTTGGGCTATAATGTAAATAATGTATGCATATTATGTATGATTCCTAGCGTGGAGCTCAAGGCCAAGGCCCCGCTAGTGAATGCTTGATTTAGAAGAGGCAAGTATTTGATATTATGCTACCCATGTGCTAGTGAACCATGGGAATTGTAAATATGCATTTTAATATAAAAGCCCACAACTAGCTATGCAATGCAACGAGAGATGGGGCATGATGTTACAAGGAAATTGGGAGGAAAATATTCAAACCCTTGAGCCAATCAAGTCAAGCCAAGTGTCAATTAGAGAACCCATCAAACCCTCAACTACCCATGTTGACTTTTGTACCCAATCATTCATTTCTCCCAAGAATTGGTTGAGGTAGTTAATGCCTTGGGGAATGGAGAGGTACGGCTGTCCAAATTCGAGTATGGGCAAGACACCCTTCATAGAGATTCATGTTTGGCTTCTTGGGCAAGTAAAGGGCCACGAAATTCCTCCCCAAGCCATTATTCAACCATCAGTCTTGCTCCCTCATGAGTTTAGAGCTACCTGGGAAGTTCCCTCCATGGTTTTGTTGTGTTTACCTTCATTTTCCTAGCTGGGAAGGGCATTTTTTCTATGGCTAACAATGGCGAAGAAGGGGAAAACGATTTGGGGTTTTATTGAGGCCGTTTGGCCCACTGAATGATCATACATCTGTGGGAGAAATCGGTTTTCTTTCCTAGGATTGGTTCGCTCTTCCCACAAATCCGTTTTTGGTGTGCCTACGGTTTTGAGAAAACCCATGTCCATCTAGCTTCTATGTCCCATTGCTGAAAGTGTGTTTCCAAGCCCATATCTGAGTTTTGTGTTCAAGAGAATGCCGGGGTTGAGTTGGGTATCCATTGCTTTGGGCTGTGCTGTGCTTGAGGGTTCCCTTTTCCTTGTAGATATCATGCCCAGCTTCGGGGTGGTCTATGAGTGTTGAAAGAATACAAGCTGGGCAGAGACCTATGGCTGGGAGGAACGTTGCAGTGACATAGCTAGTTGTTTGGGACAACATTGCATCAATATGAGTATTTTATTGTGTATTTACTTCTGCAAATGTGTTAATTTGTTGACTGTGTTAAATTGAATAACAGTCATGTAATATGTGTGTGGATGAGTTCATTTCCGCTGTGCATGTTTGTTTGATTTCCATCTGCACATATCTCTTTTATGGCTGTGAATCTAATGAATTGGCTGAGTTTTATGAAAATCCCCATAGAACGACATCATGTTCCCTTCCTTGCATTGGGTCCAAGGGTGGGGACATTACACTGCTGCACGAAGCTCATTAATAGAAACCTGTAAGTGAGCAGCCTCATTAGTTAGTTGGGCATTAGTCTCTTCCAGCCTGCAAACATGCTCCTTTAAGGCACCATGTTCTGTTGTTGAGAGAGCTTTTACTTCATCTTCCCTATTATTGAGAAGATCGACCTTTGCTAGAAATTTGTCTTCAAGGACTCCAAGGGAAATTTCCATGTTTCTTTGCAAAATATCAACTTTTTTGGATTTCTGAGTCAAATTAATCCTCAATTGATTATTTAGTTGGGCATTCTCTATTTGCAACAAGGCAATGGTGGACTGCAAGGAAACGAACTCATGATGAAGCTGATCAACAACCTTCTTCTCATGTAATTCCTGCAATCTTCTACCCATCTTCAAGTAACAAGCAAACTCTATGCTCTCAAAGGCACACGTTGCAAAACCCAAATAAAGGCCAAATCCAAGCATTAGAAACACGATCAGGAAGCCAACGATGGAGAAATTAGGAAAAGCAAAAGAAGATATCGTTGTAGAGCCAAGCCACGATCTACAAAAGTAATCCATCCCATAAAACAAAGTGCCACGAACTCAGCAGCAGATCAACCTGTCTTCAAGATCCCGGAGCAACGGTGAGTTGTAAATAAAAAGGAGCACTCGATCTCTGACAGGGTACTAGACGACTAATTGATGGTTCCACCATAGCAGGTGCACACGAGCTCCATGTAGGCTATATAATTGGATATCTCTTTGACATGCCACAAAATTTCAGATCAATGTTTTTTAATAATGGAATAGATCAACAATTCTGTCCCACGACAAACATCATGCCCAGTAAAACGGACAAATATCTTGCCAAAGTGCACGACTTGAAAATTGGTTTAAAAAAACATCAAATGGTAGATCAACGTCACCACCCGGTCAATCTCCATCCAGCAATACATCTAATAACACCAAGAATTGGGCAGAGGGAGCACATCAATCCATGAGATTTGCAAAGATATGATCTGCTGTACAAAGATCTTCAATAAACATGATTGGCAGTGCAAAGATCTTCAACCTCCCCTCTTAACAATCTCTCCAAGAAAAAGAAAAAAAGTAGCTTTTCTCATGTGTTTGGGGTTCGAATCTCATCCTTTAAAAATTCTGTTCACATAGATCTGGGCACAACAAAGGGCTGCAATTCAATGAAACCCTAGAAACACTCGCAGTGTCAATTGCAAAAGGTGCTTGGACTCTGAAATCTCCTGAGAAACCCATAACGATTAGGGACAAGATCAACGATGTGCAAGAGAACAACCTGAGAGCCTTCCACCAGAAGCTACCGAGAAATACAGGATTAAAGAAGGCCTGTTACAGATTTGAAGCTATGGTTTCTATACCCAAGAGGCCGTGGATTCAAAGAAATATCTGCCACATCCAAGCAACAAATGCACATTAATGAGATATCAACCCAGATTGAATTAACCTCACGACTAACCTGGTGAAAGACAACCCACATATCCTAGCATGATTTGTTGATGTCGATTGATGCTTCCATAGATCCACAATAGGATCCAGTGATGATGACAAGAACAACGAGTGATTTGAGTGGGAGAAGACCCACTATCCTCATGCGATCTACAATAGATGTTGAACGCTGAAGTGATGTGCCACAAATCTACACCAATTTATAAAATAAACATACAACCGCCTATGTAGTTGCTTCCTTCCACATAGACAACGAATTCGAGCTTGAGGTTGATTGCTGAAGACTTCAAATCTATTTGCTGGAACAAAAGGGCTAGGCAAGTGTCATGTCCCAAATTTGGAATTGGGTCACAATGGCCTAATCACATTAGCCATATTCATTAGAGTTTGTAAAATTGATGTTAAGGGTCAAATAATTGCCAAGGAGGAAAATTACTAGTTTCCTAGGTTTGGGGTGGAAGCTTTGGGATTTGGAATAAGGGGGATAATAAATGATGTTTAGACATTAGAAGGGTTCAAGTATTTAATAAATAGAGTGAATAAATAAATTCAAGAGAAATCCTAGGTGACAAATGGTTTTGGAGACATATGGAGGATGTGGGACCCACACTAGCTTGATTTTTCATAATACATGGTATCTCTCTTTTGCAAATTCGAATTAATGGGAATGTGAACACTCTTGAGTGAGTTGGTAAGTCATAACACATGTCATTGAGCATATTAGGTCGAATTGGGAAGGATTGGTAACCTCCATGGAAGATAAAGAGTCAAAGTGGAAGTTTGTGGACACTTGGGCTAGATTCCCTAGCCCCTATGACACCAATAATGGAGCATCTATGACAACTATGACAAATTGCAGACCTGACCTCTGACATCTGACCACTATGACATGTCAGCCCCAAAAATAGGCTCAAGGAAGTCGAATTTGGGAGTGGGAGAAGCCAAAGAGACTCAAAATCGAATTTGGGAGAAGGTGGAAGGTTGGAACTAGGAGACAAGTGGCAAATGTGGAATAATTCCTAAATGGAAATCTATTGAATCTATTGAGAGGATTTCGACCCTTAGAAGGCTAATGTTGGTTATAAAATGTAGAAATGAAGTATGAGAAGGGCTTTTGATCATTTGTAGAATTTGCAATTGCATTTGTGTAGAGGGAGAGCTAGTGGATGACTAGTTTCTTGCCTTAGCCAATTTCGAGGGTGAAAGATTCCCATCCAAGTTGGTAATTGGAAAGGCCATTCAGACCTTTCATTTGGAGCTTTAATGGAGTCTTTATTTGCAGGTGTAAGCTACAGGGCAGCTCATGGTTTCTTCTATTGCAGCACATTCTCTCAACCGTTTCCAATTTTGATGGCATATTCTTGATCCTTGAGGGAGGGCGTTTTTGGTGAGCTATTGTACTATTTGGGGGAGCTTTTCATGCCCCATTTCTTTTGTAATATGAATTAAATACTCTGTTCTTCATCTCCAGAAAGTTTCAGGTCGAAATTCCAAGTAGAAATGTATAAATCTCATTTTTAATGGAAGAACAATGCCATTTCCCCACTACCTTGTTGTGAATCAATGTATTGATGATGATTTCGAATGAATGGATGATTATCTGATGCATTTGTGATTAATGGACTGCCATGGATGTATTTTACAAGTTTCATGTACTGTACTTGAGCATTTGAAGTATTTTTACTCAGTTTAATTGCATTGGGAGAAGAAATAGTGCCATTTCCCCAAGGGTCGAATTGGTGATTTTTGCAGTTGAATGGGAGAGGGTTGGAACAGATATAATAATCAATTAATGGTGCACATGAGACCTTAATAACATCCTTAATACATTACATACCTCTGTTCAGAAATTTGAGTGGCTTTGGAGGCATTTGGGAAGCAATTTTCAGTACTTACCCCAGGGGGATTTGAACCCCAAATTACTAGTAAAATTGCATACTTGGTCCAGAATATTAAGAGAGTTTGCAGAGGTATTTTGGTGGCCATATATCATCCCTGAACATCATATTCAAGTCCTAATATCATTAATACACCTTCCTTGAAGATTTGAAGGCATTTGGAGTCAATTCGAGACCTAGAGACCAATACTAGTCAAAGGAAAATTACTAGTAAAATTACCTACATTGATCAGAATTGAAAGAGGATTTGAAGAAGTATTTTAAATGTCCAAAGGAATCCCTGAAACACATATTTATGTTCTAATATCATTCATATACCTCCTCAGGATATTTGGGATCATTTGGGGCAAATTCGAGACCTAGAGATCAAAACTAGTCAAAGGTCTAACTAGGGAAAAAAAGTGAAAATTTGCCATTTTAATAAAATTCCTAACAAGGGACATTACAGTGGTATCAGAGCATGATCTTGGCACCTGATGTGGTCTAATATTCATGAGGACAAGAATTCAGGTACCACCATTAGATATTGAAACCGAAAGTGCTTTTGTTGAAGAGGAAAATAAAAAGTAGGAGAAGAAGAGAAATTTTTTGAGGAAACTATGACTAGGGATGAAAAGGGAGCCTCATATGATGGTGAGGAGAATATAAAAATTATGAAAACAATATTTGAAGATATGACCAAGCAACTTAAGGAAGGATTCGAATTGTTTTCTATCGAACTTGTGGAAAAAATTATTGATTTTAAGGAAACCAAGGGGCAAAATGCATCAGCTTGCTTGAAGGAGCAAAAGGAAGAGACATCACAAGAGCATGAAGAAGATTCTATTGAAAATATGGAAGATCATTTCGAGACACCTTCTAGCTTATACATGAACCAAAGAGCATCTACTGATGGATGCTTAAACTATGAAGGAGTACCTACTGATGGGTGCTCACACCTCTATGTTGGTGACATAGAGATCACTTTTGAAAGTGTTTCTACAAGTACAAGTTCCATTAAGCATGATAATGAAGACCTTGTAGCAGTTGAAGAAGAACCAAGATCAACTTCCCCATCACCACTTGAGCTTCATGAAGTTGGTCCAAGCAAAAATGAAGAAGATGAGGAGGTTCATTTGCAAGAGCCTCATTTTCTTGAAGGGTCCTTAAAGATGAATGAAAAGAAGATCCAAGAGTCCCTCAGCATTCTCCATGAGACTCAAGCATTGGTGTCAAATTCTTGTTGGAGAGCTGCTTCATTGGAGGAAACATCCTTCCTTGAAGACATGGAGAAGATTCAAAGAGCAATGTGCCACATCAAAGGTAATTTCATGTCTTTGCTTTTTGATAGAAACCATTTGTTTGAGCTTAATGAATTGTTACATGATGCATACTTGAAGAATAATGAGGATATTCATAAGCTCACAATTCAAAATGAGCAACTTCTTGAAAAGTTGCAAGATACTTGTTTTTCCTCCTATATTTCAGATTGTCAAATGGTAGATTGTTTGGAGGATTCTCATGACATGGTGGATCATGAGAAATGTGAAAATTTGAATGTTCTTGATGTGTTTGAAGATGAACTTGAAGAGATCCAAACACTTGATGTGGTGGAAGAGGAATTTGAATTGCCTCTTGATGAAGGTTATGCAATTTTTAAAGAAGAGCATGATTCCTCTACATTGGAACCAAACTATGACAAAGAGTTCACACTTTTGAAGGAGCTGCATGATACTACCCATATGGATCCTTCCCATGATGAAACTTCTGTACTTTTTGATCATTTTGGTGATTTGGTTCATTCTCCTACATCCTACAATTCCATGTTTTGCAACATTAGTCTCAATGAAGTATGGGTGAAAGGGTTCTTTTTGATGGTGCCACATGAGGAGTATGGAACTCCTAGATTTACTTTTTATGATGATATGGTTGGAGCACATTCTTATTCACATTTGCAGCAACATTATTTGTCACTTTATGATGATGCAAATCTACATGGATGCACCTATGATATGCATTTGAGTCACTTGAAGACTCATGGTTTTTCTTGCTCAACATTTGATTCATTTGATGTTGGAGGAACTTCATCCAACACTTGGGAGAATAGATTTATGATTGGAGAACATTTTTGTTGGCAACCACATACTTTGTTATATTTTTATGATTCTCACATTCATGGATGTATGGTTGACACTTCTTTGAGTCATTTGAAGTCTCCTTGTTTTTTCTGCTCATTATTTGGTTCAGATTCTAGTGGAGATTCTTCATTCACTTCTTGGATGAAAGAATACATGGCTAAATATTTTGATGCATATCACATCCTTTTGGAGCAGCATTATAGGACATGGGATCCTCACCTATGTCATTGGAGCAGATTTGATTGGTCACTTGAAGCTTGTATGCACTTGGAAAATGGTGGTCTACTTGCTTGGAGGTATAAGCACTTTCATGACTCTTTGATGAAGCATATCCTTGATGTACATTTTCATTATGTTGTTATGTACTTTGCTGATAGATATTTGGTACTCATGATGTTTGGAAGAATGCATACAAGAAAATGGGATCCAAGAATCCTCTTATCTAATGGTGTAGGTTGGAGAGCACTCTTAATTGTTGGGGTGCAATACAAGCAATGGGACCCTGGAATAATTTTTGTCTCATTGGTTTCATTTTTTTTGGGGAAGCAAGCAGTATGGGAGATGGATTCCCCACTTAATAAAGTGATTTTAATTAGAGTAGTGCAGCAGCAAGCATGGTGGTTCCTCTCTAAAATCTTCATGGAAACTCAAAGACTCAAGGTTGGGCAATTCAATGGCAACTTCAAAGAATTATACAGAAAGCAGGTTCTTCAACACCCATGTTTGAAATTGCTTGAGGACAAGCAATATTGGGAAGGGAGGATTTGTCATGTCCCAAATTTGGAATTGGGTCACAATGGCCTAATCACATTAGCCATATTCATTAGAGTTTGTAAAATTGATGTTAAGGGTCAAATAATTGCCAAGGAGGAAAATTACTAGTTTCCTAGGTTTGGGGTGGAAGCTTTGGGATTTGGAATAAGGGGGATAATAAATGATGTTTAGACATTAGAAGGGTTCAAGTATTTAATAAATAGAGTGAATAAATAAATTCAAGAGAAATCCTAGGTGACAAATGGTTTTGGAGACATATGGAGGATGTGGGACCCACACTAGCTTGATTTTTCATAATACATGGTATCTCTCTTTTGCAAATTCGAATTAATGGGAATGTGAACACTCTTGAGTGAGTTGGTAAGTCATAACACATGTCATTGAGCATATTAGGTCGAATTGGGAAGGATTGGTAACCTCCATGGAAGATAAAGAGTCAAAGTGGAAGTTTGTGGACACTTGGGCTAGATTCCCTAGCCCCTATGACACCAATGATGGAGCATCTATGACAACTATGACAAATTGCAGACCTGACCTCTGACATCTGACCACTATGACATGTCAGCCCCAAAAATAGGCTCAAGGAAGTCGAATTTGGGAGTGGGAGAAGCCAAAGAGACTCAAAATCGAATTTGGGAGAAGGTGGAAGGTTGGAACTAGGAGACAAGTGGCAAATGTGGAATAATTCCTAAATGGAAATCTATTGAATCTATTGAGAGGATTTCGACCCTTAGAAGGCTAATGTTGGTTATAAAATGTAGAAATGAAGTATGAGAAGGGCTTTTGATCATTTGTAGAATTTGCAATTGCATTTGTGTAGAGGGAGAGCTAGTGGATGACTAGTTTCTTGCCTTAGCCAATTTCGAGGGTGAAAGATTCCCATCCAAGTTGGTAATTGGAAAGGCCATTCAGACCTTTCATTTGGAGCTTTAATGGAGTCTTTATTTGCAGGTGTAAGCTACAGGGCAGCTCATGGTTTCTTCTATTGCAGCACATTCTCTCAACCGTTTCCAATTTTGATGGCATATTCTTGATCCTTGAGGGAGGGCGTTTTTGGTGAGCTATTGTACTATTTGGGGGAGCTTTTCATGCCCCATTTCTTTTGTAATATGAATTAAATACTCTGTTCTTCATCTCCAGAAAGTTTCAGGTCGAAATTCCAAGTAGAAATGTATAAATCTCATTTTTAATGGAAGAACAATGCCATTTCCCCACTACCTTGTTGTGAATCAATGTATTGATGATGATTTCGAATGAATGGATGATTATCTGATGCATTTGTGATTAATGGACTGCCATGGATGTATTTTACAAGTTTCATGTACTGTACTTGAGCATTTGAAGTATTTTTACTCAGTTTAATTGCATTGGGAGAAGAAATAGTGCCATTTCCCCAAGGGTCGAATTGGTGATTTTTGCAGTTGAATGGGAGAGGGTTGGAACAGATATAATAATCAATTAATGGTGCACATGAGACCTTAATAACATCCTTAATACATTACATACCTCTGTTTAGAAATTTGAGTGGCTTTGGAGGCATTTGGGAAGCAATTTTCAGTACTTACCCCAGGGGGATTTGAACCCCAAATTACTAGTAAAATTGCATACTTGGTCCAGAATATTAAGAGAGTTTGCAGAGGTATTTTGGTGGCCATATATCATCCCTGAACATCATATTCAAGTCCTAATATCATTAATACACCTTCCTTGAAGATTTGAAGGCATTTGGAGTCAATTCGAGACCTAGAGACCAATACTAGTCAAAGGAAAATTACTAGTAAAATTACCTACATTGATCAGAATTGAAAGAGGATTTGAAGAAGTATTTTAAATGTCCAAAGGAATCCCTGAAACACATATTTATGTTCTAATATCATTCATATACCTCCTCAGGATATTTGGGATCATTTGGGGCAAATTCGAGACCTAGAGATCAAAACTAGTCAAAGGTCTAACTAGGGAAAAAAAGTGAAAATTTGCCATTTTAATAAAATTCCTAACAAGGGACATTACAGCAAGCCACAGTTGATGGTAAAAGAATCTCATATCAATCCAAAAAATATCCGAGAAAGCTGTCAGAACTGGCAGCTTAGGATTCACAGCCATATTTTCTCAGATGCAAGCAGAGACGAGGGTGTCCTATTGAATGGATTAGTAAATCCAAGAGCAGCAAAGTGGATCTGAGCAGATATCTGAGCAATTTGAGAAGATAAAACCTTGGCTGGAGCTGCAAAAAAAAAACACTATCTGCAAAAGTGCCTTCATAGGGTCACAACCCCTCTGGTGAGAGAGTGAGGGCTGTACCCACTCTGATACCATGAAGAAGTATCAAAAGTACTTGATTAAATTATAAGGAATAAGAGATATTTATACATATAAATAGGAATAACAAACAGCTAAGAATAGCTTGGGTTGTTGAGTTCCTAGGTGAGCTTACCTCACACAAGCTGGCAACGTTGGAAATGCCAACACCAACACATAGTATATGCTAGATGTGGATTTTCATATGTGGAGCATGCTCTATAGCAAAGCTAGTTTCTTCAATATCATATCTATCCTGTCAAGGTTGATTGCGGTAGGAAAGTGGTTTTGAATAGATTTGTAATTAGAAAAACACGATAGTGATAGTGCATGTTTTGTTTATCATTCTACGGTCTCAGTCCTGTGGAATATTTCCATGTCTGGTGATTGAAGAATGCAAGTTTCATTGAAGACACAGTTTGCATGCCTCGAAAGCATGCTATCCTGCTACCCAACGTGTGGGAATTTCTCAAAATTGTACACTTATCTCCCCTTCAACTGTCTATTGTTTGGTCGGGATTGGCTAGAGGACTCGATCCGGTGTCAAAGGATCCTTTTTTTTTTAACTTTGACTCCCTCTCGTGAGTGAAGGAACTTGTCTTGGTCATGATTGAAGGAAGCACGGTCGACTTTAATAAATGTTGCAAGCTCTTTTCATCGCATTGAGATCTGTGTGGAAAAGTATTATTTCCACTTCCTTCTCTTCGTAGAGAATTCTTCCATCTGTGTGGAGTTTGAATGAGGACTGAAATTTGCACATGGAGCTGAATGAAGACGGAGACCTATGCATTGAGTTGCTGGGTGAAGAAGGATTGTTGTGGTGACCTCTTCACTTCTTACTCTATTGGTGCACAAGCAAACCCAACGTTCAACATAAATCACACCAACAAAACCCCAGACACCAACTCTTTTGGCATCACTTGCCAACAGATGACGTCTCACCCGAGGTATGAGAGGGGAATCCAGGAACCAAGTATTTACAGGGATGAAGGGATGTAAATAGACATTCAAAAAATCTACTATTCATTCAATTACTCCGTAGTTTAATATTACTTTCATCGTAACAAAATTAACATTCATAACATCATCATATTAGATTAACCATGTCCACAAATACAAGAATTCATCATATTTAACACAAGCATAGAATACTACAACCAGTCTCTCAATTGTATTATCATTGGAATGGTCTTACAGAGCTTGTGCGTTGCACATCAATACTATGTTTAGTCTTCAACAACCCAACATTACATAGCAACACAATGACAATACAATAGCTATTATCTGTCATCACAAACTTCTCCAAAAGAACTCTCTTTTCCTACCTTTAGATATCCTACATATTTATTCATCATAACATGGGCAGAGTTCGTTACAAAGTGGACATATCTCCTAACTAATTTCTAACTAACTTATGCCTTCTGCGCAATTTTAGGCCAATTGTTGAACTGTCACATGGTCCATCTCCGATGCATGACTTCCAAGACTGGTCCAAAACCCGCTCCAACGGACCCCAACACTCACCTGTTGCTCATCCTGAGAAACTTTAGGTGTTGCAAAATCCTCTTTGAGTAGAATTCTTCAATAAAGTAACATGAGCACTGTTGTATAACACCTTTTGAACCAAAGTTTTTACTCTTTAGGAACTATGTTCTAAACCTTGGCCTGAGAAGATTTATAAGCATCACTTGACTTGGAAAAAATTCTCATCCCACCTCTTAAACACGCCTCAAAATCCTGGATCTTGTCCTTCACATTATCAATGGTGTCCAAGCTCATGACCTTCAGGACTCCCCTCTTGCCAAACTTATGGTCAGTATTCTTCTGGCTACTCCAGTTGCTCCTTCCTAAAGCAACTCTTATTCTTTGTTAGGATTCTCTCTATATTGTCACTCCTCTTTTTAGCAAGGCCATGACATTCTGTAATAGACATGCTTCAGCTCTTGTCGTAGTGCGACTTTGCTTCCAATAATTCTTGCCTATTTATGCTTCTCAACACCTTTGCTTCACCTCTTGAATATGCATTCTTATGCCGAAAATTGCAGCATGAACTCTTCAAAATGAACAAAAAGAAACTTGACTAATTCTAGTCTACCTTCCGTTGCCTCCTATATAGTTGATCCCAACATACTCCACCTTGTTACAAAAACAGGATCGCTAAGCAATAACAATAAACAAGATGCAAATATAAAACACATAAACACAATACAAGAGAGACACCAATATATGTGGTTCACCCGATCTGGGCTACGTCCACGGAGAAATTTCCATCCCTTTTATTATACCATCCAACAAAATGAACGGATACAACCCGTAGCACATCCGCTACAATTTCCTCTTTACTCTCTCACAGTTTCTCTTACACAATCATAAAAATCTTTTCAATACTACAATACACAACTGTATAACAATGCCTTCCTTTTAAAGAGTGATTACCATGGGAAAATACCATGGGATACTCAAGACCATGGGCCCATAAATGTTGATGTATTTGTAACTTCAGAAGATATTCTTCTATGTATTACATTTGTACTTTATTGTATTCCTGATAGAGATGTATTATTCCTCCAATCAGAAGTGCTGTCGGCCCTGCATGAGTCATGTGGATGGGTTATTAGTATTCCTTAGGAAGTCGGCCCAGTTCAGGGTTAAAGGCAGGTTAAGTTGTTGTATAAATAGAGAGTGTTATAGGTCAAATCTGCACTTCTCCGTTCGTGATCACATTAAGTTGTTGATCACACAAAAGGACAACATGGATTGAAGAGAAAGATTTCCCTAGATGATACATGGACTTGGTTTACCCCTCAGCAGCTGACAAAACCCTGTTTTAACCTACCTTTTGACATGTGCGCTACCCTACAGGCATGATAGTAGCGCATTTCTTGAAGTGTTCCTTACTCTACAGTTATAATAGTAGCGCACACCTGCTAGTATGCCCTACTCTACTTAAGCAAACTAGAGCACACCTTAAAAAATATTGCAAATGCTGGTTGTAAAGCAGTGAAGTTGCATATTGTGCGCTACTCTACTGTGAAATACTCGTGCACATCTTAAAATGTAATAAAAAATATATTAATTTGACGAATTGGGATTAGTTGAAGTTGGTTTTGCAACTTCTCCAACTTCCCAATCAAAATACCTCTCGATCCAAACTACCTACCTTGTCCCATAAATACAAGGGGGATAGATGAGAAAGGGGAGGAGAAACTATGCATTAAGGGTTTTTATGCTGGAGGAATTCCAAAGTTAGTGTGAAGAGAAGGAGCCAAGGATTCGGTTGCACAAGCACTTTGAATGGTCAGGTATAATTGTACTAATTATTTTCTTTTGACAATAAAGGTTGAAATACCCTTCCCGTCCCAATCAAATGTCTAATGGATTGCATATTTGTTTGGATTAAATGCTTGATTGTATTTGATGTCTAAATTGTATTTCAATTTCATCATTGTTATATCAGTCAAGATACACTAAGGAAGGTGTCTTTTGTATTGCAGGTTTGTCAAACAGAAGATCAAGTAGAGGATCGATCGAAGGAGCAAGTGAAAGCTAGGATCGAACGTTGTTAATAAGGTATGCCTTTAAGAACCTTGATCTCTTTCCTTTTGTAGAAGCCTATGTGATATGATCAATCTATTTACCTGTCACCCCATAAGTTGGCAGTGTACCTCTCCTCACTATAGGGTATATTTCCCGAACAACAGACTAGCGACTCCACTGGGGACCGGTTGTTTTCTGCTTTAGGAGACACAGTTATTTTTCCTTCCAGTACTTTTTGGTATTTTTGATCCTCTGAGAGGCTCTGTAGGTTACTGTAGCTTGTTTCCATTGCTTGAATCATCCTAGTCTGACATTGCAAGGCATGTTTTTGACCTCCTCTAACCTGTGCGCTAGTCTACCTTATACACAGTAGCGCATACCTAATGATGAGCGCTGCTTTTACTACTGTACAATAGGGCACATCTCCCAGTGTGCGCTGGTTTATGCACTACACAATAGGGAATAATCCTGTAACTCTCTGTTTGCTGTGGGGATTTGATTTCCACTTGTTTGGTTTGATTTCTAGTCTCTTGCTTTGTCTTTTTAACTGATCCTTGAGGTCTTTATGCCCTTGTTGAGTCTTGTTTGCCTCTCCTAAGTCCCTTAGGTCATCTTTTGCTTGCTTGAGTACTTTTGAGGTGTCTTGTTTGTTTGTGACTCTTTTTGAAGACCGCTTACTGTTCCTTGTTGGACATAGCTGCACTTCTGTACCCTAGATGCTTGTTGCAGGTATACAAAACTTTGTTTTGTAACATTTGTTGTTTGTGGCAACACTAAGCACACTTTGACGGTGTCTTGGTCTTTGATTTAGGGTTTGACCCCAAGTTGGATTCCTTAGGGTGTTTTCAAAATCTTTTTGAGTCTAGACACTTCCTGATTGCTTTGTCGGTTTTAGTCCAAGTGAGTTGAAGTTTTTAGTTTGCTTCCATTCGATTCTTTGTGATTGTAACGTCATCTTTGGTTCCCTTGCCTACCTTTTGCTTGGCTTAGTGCTTTTTAGGGTTCTTGGTGCTTTGAAGCAACCTTTGAGGTTTGCCTTTCCATTTTAAGCATCTCTTACCCCCGTTTTGTTTTCACTTTGTTCTTCCAAGCCCAAAGTTTTTCCTTTAAAAACTTTGTAGGACAAGTCTTCGTCAAATCATCGATTTGATTGTTGTGAGCCTTAGAGTTGCTTTTCCTTACTTGCATTGCTTTTTGTAGGTCTTACCTGCTTCCATTTTCGGGTTCTTTTCCTTTTACGTATATCAGAAAAAGCAAAAAGTGAGTTTGGCAGTTTAAAGTAGTAAGACTTATGATCATTTCGAAGTAGCATAGTTTACTTTGTTTTTTAATTTGAAAAGAAAAGAAAAAAGAAACTTGTTTTTGGTTTGCTTAGTTTTCATTTTGGAAAGAGCATACACGGAAAAAAGGAAAAAGAGTCTTTTGTTGCTTTGAAAGTTATTTCTTTTGCACTTTACTTTCTCAAACCATTTCCACACAATGCACTACCCTGTTGAGTAAAAAGTAGCCTTAAAAAGAAATTTTAATAAAATCAATTAGAAACATCTTTCTTTTTATGTATACATGACATCAACTAGCTTAGGCTAGAGTTCAAGCTTAAATCACCTTAAACTGCTCGGAATTGGCTTCATTACGCGACAATCGTAGTACGACTTTCACTTAGGTAAATCCATATATATCAAATAGTCTTGGGATGCTATACTCAAACAAGAGTTAAGCACAAGGTCATGGGAGACTGGAATTGTTGAGGATATCCGCTCACTTTCCTTTTGACCATAAACCAAAGTCTATTCGCGTACGGGGGTCCTTTCGGACATCGGGATTTGCTACCCTGCCCATGCATTTTGACTAGGCTGATGACTGTCCCCCCAGGTAGAGTGGGTAGTTATTCACCTCAGACATGCGTGGAAGGTAACCCTCTGGCAGTAATCCCGGGAAAGCGGTTTGGTGATTCAAGCACTTGCACCCAGCGGACTTCCGGTGGACGCCACGAAACTGACCAACGGTACTCTGTTATTCTGTTCTGGGCCCTAATCATCCTAGATTTGCTTCCGAGAGTATTTTTCTATCCATTTGATTGGTTTGATTACTTAGTATGTTTTAGTGGTATGTTGTTTTCCCCTTAGTCTTAGTGGCCACTAGGTTTTTACTTAGTTTGTTTTTATATAATTTTGGAAGACCAACAGCTTCGTAGGTCTCGGAGGTTGAAAAACCTTCCCCCGCTCATTGTGCAGCCACTACCGCCACCACGATGATGGAGGACAGACTCCAGTGGTCTTTTTGAACTTACTAGTTAAATAGAGGTTCCTGGTGAACCACAACCCAGAACCTTGGATCGACAAGTTCTTAATACTATCGAGGTTGAGGATATTACTTCTGGTGAGTTTAACACCCCTTTCAACCCTCCTCTTACCGGACCGAACGATCCGCTTCTAGTACCTGTAGGTTTCTAGCAACCCGAGTATAGTGCATATCTTTTCACACCTGGTCTTATTATGACTAATCCAGGAGACGAGCAGGGAGTTCCACAGACTCCCACAATGGGTATGAATACAAGGATTGTGAATCCTTCTTCCACTACTACACCGAGTTCGTTGCAGACAACTTCTGCCTCAACTCCGTCCTTCAGTTTTAATGCTGGTACGTTAGGCATGCCAAACTCAGCAGCTTTGACATCTGCCTCAATTACCACCCCTACTTTTGGACCCAACAATGCCGTGAATTTCACTCAACCTCATGCGACTCAATAGTCATACCATATACCTAGTACTTGGATTTCCACACACAATGTTGGGCCAAATCCCTCTGCAACTATGCCTGTCATGAGTACCATGACTGCGCCGTCCACCTCGACTACCCCTGGTTTTAATGCCTTTGAAGGTCACAATATGAATCAAAGTAATATACCTGCAGGAAATATTCCCTTTTCTTTGTTTTCTGGAGGAGGGGGTAGTATCTTTAGCCAACAATATGGCGGGGCCAACACCCAGCCACAGTGGACAAACCCACAGGGTACCAACCCACTTTCATTTGGGTGGGGGAATTTCAACAACACTTTCACACAACAACAGATGGCTGGGGGCAACCCCTACCAGCAGATGGCTGGGGGAAATCCCTACCAGCAGATGGCTGGGGGTAACCCCTACGAGCAAATGGCCGGGGGAAACCATAACCAGCAGTTTACGGGTCAAACTATGGGAGGTTCCCCCTTCATGACTCCATCTTATCAAATGCCATCTTATAGACCTTGTTTACCTTTTCTGGCAACTCTAAATTTGCCATATCTTTCCAAGTTAACGAATGATTCGGTGTGCCATAACGTTACATGGCCACTAGTTCCCACTAAGCTACCTTCGGACATTCCAAAATTCGAAGGTAAAACTGGTGAGGATCCTGGTGATCATGTTATCACTTTTCAACTTTGGTGTTCTTCGAACTTGTTGAATGGAGATTCCGTTAGGTTGATACTTTTTCAAAGAAACTTGATCGATGCTGCAGCTAAATGGTACATTGAGTTACTTGCAGCCACCTTTTCTAATTTTCGGGATCTCGCCATAGTCTTTCTAAACCACTTACAGCTTCCTGTTCGGTACGATGCTGGGACAGATCTTTTGTCTACCTTTAGTCAAAAAAATCCACCCATTTATCTAATCATATTCAGGAGTGGCGAAGACAGAAGAGGCTCATTAAGGCCAATATCCCCCCAGAGTTCTTATTAGAGTGGTATTTGAAATCACTCCTTCCCTACGTTTCTAAGGAAGTAGCTACTTCTGGGGTGTCATCGGAAGAAGAAGCCATTTTAAGGACCCAGCAACTAGACTTGGTTTATGCTCAGTCTGGGCTCCTTTATGAGATTATACCTGATGCACCACGATCAAACATTGATCTAGGTAGACCAAAACCTAGACCGCATGCTGATGGCATAGTAGGTTCAGTTGATTCTGTAACTTTCGAAGCATTGACTAAACAGGTTCATGCCTTATCAGTCAAACAATCGACTGCAGAAGTGACTCCCGTCACAACCTCTCCTTCTACTATTGAATCTGTACAACAGGTTCAGACTAATCAAAAGGGTCCTCGGTAGCCCAACAACAAAAAGAAGGGCAAGAAAGGAGAGGGGAACCAACAAAATCCCAAAGACAAAGAAAATGCCGAGGATGGTAACAAAGAGAAGAAGAAGGTTAAGTTCCCTTGCAAGCTGTGCAAGTAGGACCACCTCACTCACCAATGCCCTCTAATCGAAGAAGCCCATAAGCTGCTTCAAGAAAAGAAACCTGTAGTCCTTAAAGATCCATTTCCCAAAGGGCAGGGCTCAACTTTTAGCACCTCCAATGCTGGGGGCACCACCCATGCTTCAGTTGATCAAACCTTTATTAATATGGTTAACTCGGATGCTCTTTTACAAACGCGGGCAAGAAATTATACCCCGGATTTGCAGAATAAGGATAAAGATATTCTTGAATCTTCCACTCCTCTCCACATGCCTGTGGATTCACTGCCTAAGATCCCGAAAGGTATCTTGAAATGGGCTTCGCACAATCCCAACACGTAGGCTGCTGCCAACTACAATGTGGTTGAAGATCTGTCCTAGACCCCTTGTGCTATGTCCACCTTAGAAGTTTTGCAAAGTTGTCCATTATAATGAAACGCACTTCTGGCAGCGATTGGAAGTATGGAATCATCCAACATGACTGCACGTTTTGATATGTCTGATATCAAATACCGGTTGTCGTGCCACATTTCTCTTCAGATAGAGGTAGTTCATGGTCCTATGACCATTGGGAGAGCTGTCGTAGATGAAGGTGCATCTATGTGCATAATGTCAATTTCTTGTTGGAAAGCCTTGGGTTCTCCCGAGTTAGCCCCTTCTAACACACTCCTTACTGTATTTGATGGCAGAACTTTCTATCCACACGGAGTCTTGCCATCATTTGACATCACACTTTCCGGTAAGACAGTTGCTATAGAGATTGAAGTTCTGGACACTCCACTTGATTACAATATGTTATTAGGCAAGAGCTAGACATATGCCATGCAAGCTATTGCATCGGTAGTTTTCCGAGTTGTAATGTTCCCCAACGAAGGAAAGATCATCATGGTCGATCAACTTTCGTTCTCTCGGTGAAACAACCAGACTTCATCTGAATCCACAGTTCCTTTGGTTGATCAATCTGCCCCAGCAAGCGAGAGTTTAGGAGCAGGGCTTTATGGGTCATTAATGGGCACTTTTGACCTACCCACTCCCATTCTTTTCATGCATTATGATGAAGGTACATCTACTAAAATTTTCACGGTCGGTTTAAGGACTGATCCATGGATCCTTCCTACTGTATCAGAACCATTGGTGCCCTTATCCCTCGCAGAAGTAACATACATAGAAGCACAACATGCTGCAACGGAACATATCGGGACTTTGCCATTCTCTGCTGAGTCGGATATGGACTATGCTCCTGCATGGTCACTAGACTCTACCCACTCTTTCGATTGTTTAGACACGATTTTTCCTTTTGATGAAGCCATTTTGGAAGCCATGATGGGCCTGGACCAGCCTTGGGAACACATGCACCCCAGGTCTTACCTACTTCCAAATCTAGACAGGATAGAGAGAGGAGAGTTTTCTATGAGACCTGGTGGGAATGTTTATTTGTCCTCTTCCACTTCAAGTGTTGTTTACGCTAAAGGGAATATGGCTAATATATTGAGAACTATCCCGATCAACATTTCCACTAAACCCGGGGTTGTGGAAAACATTTTTATTGGAGCAGATTGTTCTCCGGAGGAGATCGCTCTATATACCAAACGTTTCAAAGAATTCCGTGATATTTTTTCCTAGTCTTATGAGGAGATTTCAGGCATCGATCCAACCATTGTTGAGTATGCCATCACAACGTACCCTAACGCAAAACCTATGAGACAAAAGCTCCGTCCTGTGAATCCTCGAAAAGCGGCCACCATTAAGGCGGAGGTTGAAAAATTGCTTAAAGCCAGATTTATCTATACGATCGACATGACGGAATGGGTTTCGAATCTTGTTCCGGTTGATAAAAAGCAAGGTACCATTCGAGTCTGTACTGAATTCTAGGACCTGAACAAAGCTTGTCCGAAAGATAACTACCCCACACAATTTCTTGACCAGATCATAGATGCGTGCACGGGACACGAGATGTTTTCTTTCATGGATGGATTTTCGGGATATAATCAAATTCAAATCAAACACAAAGATCAACACAAAACAACTTTTATTTTCCCGTGGGGAACCTTTGACTATCGGAAGATGCCATTTGGCTTAAAGAATGCTGGAGCTACTTTCCAGCGAGCAATGAATTTTTCTTTTCACGATATCAAGCACATAGTCGAACCCTACTTGGATGACCTCCCGGCACGATCTCGCAAGAGATGGGATCATCCATCTCATTTGATACTTGTGTTTGAATGGTGCAGACAATACAAGATTCGATTGAATCCTTATAAGTGCATATTCTGCGTCGAATCGGGACGTTTACTGGGTTTATATTGTATCCAGTTGTGGCATAATGGTCGACCTGTTAAAAGTCGAGGAGATTATAAATCTGCCTCCTCCTCGCACCTTGTGACAACTTCAAAGTTTGCAAGGCATGTCTAACTTCTTGCGACGCTTTATCATAAACTATGCTAAAATTACAAAAGGTTTCATGAGACTACTTAAACAAGATACCTACTTCTTGTGGGATGAGGCTGCTCAAGCATCGTTTGAGGCCTTGAAATAGGCATTACTTTCATCCCCCTTGTTAAGCCCGCCTGATTATACAAAAGATTTCCTCTTATATCTGGCGGCATCCGTATACACAATTGGCATAGTACTAGTTCAGGAGGACGACACGCTCCAAGAGCATGTCGTTTATTATCTCTCGCACGCATTGATAGCTCCTGAGGTTAAGTATTCACACGTTGAGAAGTTAGCACTAGCTACGGTCTGTGCGGTGCAGAGGCTTCGTCACTATATCCTTTTATGAACCACTACTGTGTGTGCTGAGGTCAATCCTTTCCAATACGTTCTCACTTGACGTATCATTGGTGGGAAATACAATAAATGGATTTTAATCTTGCAAGAGTTTGATTTGGTTTTTCAGTCTACCAAGTCGAAGAAATCACTAGTGTTCGCTGAATTAATTTCAGAATTTTCGAGTGACTTAGTGCATATTGAGGAAGAGTCATCATTCCCAGACAAACATATCTTCCTTATTCCCTCCTCTGACCCATGGTACGGGGATATTTTAGTATATCTCCAGACTTTGAGGTGTCCTACCACTTTTTCTAGAGAGGAACGCCGCAAACTGAAAAGTCATGTGAAAAACTATCTCATTATTTCTGATACTTTGTATAGACATGGGATAGATTCCATCTTACAATGTTGTTTGACTTTAGAAGAAGCCGAATCAGTATTGAATGATGCTCATAGTGGAGCTTGCGGGGGTCATCTTTCTGGGTTGGCAACAGCTCAGAAAATACTGCGTGCTGGGTATTTTTGGCCTACAATCTTCAAAGATTGTGTGGAAGCTATGAAACGCTATCGTCCGTGTCAGTTTTTCACCAGAAAAATGAGAGCACATCCAGCTTCTCTTCATCCTCTGATCACAGCAGGTCCCTTCACAAAATGGGGGGTTGATTATATGACTTGTAATCTAGTTTCGGCTCAAGGCCATCGTTATATTATTTTTGTCGTCGACTACTTCAACAAGTGGGCCGAGGCAATGCCTACTGTTAAAGAGGATGGAGAAACCACTGCTTATTTTGTATTCAATCAGATTATCGCAAGGTTCGGCATACCGAAAGTGATCGTGATGGACCATGGTCGTTATTTCCATAACAACATGATGACTGAGCTTTATACCATGCTAGGTTTTTGTCAGGAGCATTCGTCCTCATTCTATCCACAGGCGAATGGTCAGGTCGAAGCCGTTAACAAGACTTTGAAGACAATTCGAGCAAATGTAAAGATTGCTACCGAGTTCTCTCCTTTCCAACTTGTGCATGGGATAGAAGTAGTTGTTCCGATTGAATGCGAGATTCTCTCATTAAAATTGGTTGTCCAATTGTTACCAGAAACTTCAGTACTAGAAGAACATTTGCTACATTTAGAGCATCTAGACGAGTAATGTCGCGATGCACTCACAGCAAACGAGATCCATAAGAAACGAGTCAAAGGACAGTACGATAAGTCTGTCAGACCTAGGGTTTTTCTCGAAGGAGACCTTGTTCTACTTTGGGATTAGGACAAGGAACCTTTAGGGGCTGGCAAGTTCAGGTCCATGTGGCTCGGCCCCTACATAATATCGAAGGTACTGAATAAAGGTGCTTATGAGCCAACAGACTATGAGGGTAATAAGCTGCCCGATCCTAGAAATGGGCTCTACCTGAAGAAGTACTACGCTTAGACATTTGTGCTTTTTCATGTATTATAGTTGTACATTTTGTAGAACTAGTTTTTGCTTGTGATCGTTAGTTAACCTTATGTGTTTTTTCTCGCTTCGTGTTTCAGATGTTGACTGAACACTTTTTAGGATTTGCTGATGGTGCTAGTCGCCACACCCGACAGTTGGCTTCAACAGCTTGGGTCATTTACTCATCGACTGGCCAACTGGTTTCTTCGGGTGGGGTTTGTTTGGGTCCCACAACGAATAACGTAGTTGAGTACAATGCGGTCATAGAACTTCTCCGGGATGCTCTTATCCAAGGAATTTCACATTTGGAGGTAAGACTTGATTCGCAACTAGTTGTATTTCAGTTGATGGGTGTTTATCAGATTAGAGATCCTGTTTTGCGACGACATTTTTTGCGAGTTAAATTATTGGAAAGACAGTTTGATTCCATCATATATCAACATATTCCAAGAAATTTGAATGCATTAGTTGATTCACTTGCAAATTATGTTTTAGATTGGCATTTTTATCATACACTTCCATAAATAAACATTGCACATAAAGTTAAACACACAAATGTAAATACAAGCCGATACTATATATATATCCGATACTGTATCAAAAAATAGTATGAGTTTGGAACATAAGTCTATCATAGAGTCAAGTCATAAGATACAAAATTGGGCTCCATGGCCTAAAAAAATATGCATAAAATATCCTTCTCCTATGGAGAAGGTGGGGCCTCATCAGCATCCACTTCCTCTCGGTAACATATGACTAGCTTGGCTACCTTCCGCAACAATCTAATCCAGGCTGGGGGCACACCGACTACATCCTCCTGCATGTCAATGGGCATCCGCTCAATGCGATATGTGGGAATATCATGATTCAACCAACTCATCTTCCTCTCTATAGCCCCTAGCGTAGCATCAGCTGCACCCACATCAATGGGCCTCACGAAAGTAGTAGGATGTCTCTCTAGATGAACTGGTCCAACATCTACATATGACACTTTGTTTTAGTATTTCAAACTCATCATAAAAATAATATACTTTCAATTGAAAAAATTAAATAATTTTCAAAACTTAAAACATACCTATATCTCCCCAAGAACCCCCTGGAGGAAGTACCAACTCTGGATCATGACGGAAATCTAAACCAACATACGAAAACTACTCAAATGCTGGCACCTGCCTCTCCCACCATCCCCAGAAATCATCGATGTGATAGCAAAAGTGGCTTTCACCACCACCCACTGTATAGCCCTGGCGGAGAAAAATGTCACCCCAACGGCCCAATATCGGCTCATGAGGAATGACTGGGGGCAAAGGCATGCCCAAACTAAGAGTAGGTACCCTCTCGAAGAAGAAGGTACAAAGGATGCTGCCATATCCAAAGTTCTTCATTCTCCCGGTCTTACACCCCGAGAGTTGAAGCTTCATATTTGCTAATAGACTAGTGCACCAATCATACACATGACCTTGCAAGCATTTGATACCAATATGCATGTAGTGCCTTGAGGCTAAGTGTTGTGTGGCACTCCCTCCCATTCGGTTTAACATACTTTCAATAAATTTCCAAGGGAGGCTGTCAATAGTGGAAATAAGGATCTGACTTCCTGATTTTTCCGTCCCCGCTAGACAGTATGCATTCACATATTCTTGTATGGACATGGCACCCACATTGCATGAAGACCCTTTCAGGTTTACAAGATCTCCCCTCCTAGAGAGTCCCGTAATGAAGTATATGTCATCAATGGTGAGGTCTAGGGTCTCTCCCCGGACATTAAACACATTGGCATCTGCATCCCAATACTGAATGAGCCTCTGAAGCAAGCGGTTAAGTGACCTCATGTTCACGGTTCTATAAAATTTCAACAAACCACACCTTCAGAGTGCATGTAGAGTTGCCGGGTCTTGCATAGCCACCCTATCCACGGGTGAAAACATGAAGCTGGGAAACAATTCTGTGACAAAAATGTGAAGCTAGGAAAGAGGGTGCGTGGATGAACAGGGGAAAAAAAGTCAACCTGAAACTCTCGGACTAGAGTTTTTTAAACTCTAGGCCGAGAGTTTTGAGAGTTCAAACTCTCGGCGGAGAGTTTAAAAAAACTCTAGGCCGAGAGTTTGAACCAATCCACACACTGTATTTTTAAAAAAACTCTCGGATGAGAGTTTGAACTAAACTCTCAGCTGAGAGTTTGGAAGACATTTTCTAGGCCGAGAGTTTTTGGTCAACAGTTCCAGCAGAATTTCTGCAGAATGCATAAATGTGTCACTTTAACAAGGTCGGACCACTGTAAAAAATGAGAATTACATGTCGGAGTTTATACCAGTAGATTCGTCATTCAATCTACTTTCTCACAATATAAAATTTTTCGAATTTCATTTAGGATTACTATTTTTTTCTATTTTTTTACTAAACTTTATCATTAAAAAATTTAGTGATGTAAAAATCAGTCATAATGAAAATTCAATATCATCACAATGCCGAAGCCAAAAAAATTTAAAAAAATATAGGGATGTTCCTTGAACTGTCCTCTTCAATGGTTTGGTTTTAGTTTGTTTGATAAGAGCCACATTTGAAACAAAATGAGCAGACAAAAACATGTGTCAATAATGTACCATTTTTTGAACATATGTTGATTCGATAAATAATAAAAAATAGTTCCCGACTCTTAAAAAATTCAAAATATAGTCCAGGATCAAGTTTAGCGTGTGTAGAATATGAACCTACAATTTTGTTCCCTAAAATGAATAACCATATATCAAAAAACCGTGGTCAGCATGGGTCACTCATTATCCATACCTAAAATTTTCAAGTATATGCCATTGGTTGACAACAAATTTGTCCCACGATATGTCCATAAAAAAAATTAAAAAAAATATGAGTAGAATGCTAATTCAATTCTGTAAAACCTTTGTGTTTACTTCAAGTTGAAATTCCTAAGGGATATATGGGTTTGAATAGGTCGAAGTTGAAAAACATAAAAATTAACAGTTTTTTTTTTGTCAAAAACAAGCCAAAATTGTTTCCCAACTTCATGTTTTCACCCCCATCTCTTCATGCTCCCTCTCTCTCTAAACAAGCACCATCCTGGCAAAAGAAAGTCAATTTTTTAGCCCTCGACACGTTTTTATCCATTTTCAGGGTTGTGCACTACTCTTCAAGCAAGACAGTCACGTTTGGGCGCTATTGTCCTTGAGGAAGAGTAGCGCACACCTCCAGTATGCCCTACTTTCCCTCTTAGACAGTAGCGCACATGCACTTCATGAGTTGAGCATGGCTCCAAAATGATTTTTTAAGCATAAAAATTGATAAATAAAACATCAAAATGCAAGTTGGGATGAAAATAACTTACTTGGTGGAGGAAAGAGGTCGATTGGTTGCTCGATTTGATTGCCATGAATGGATGAAGATCAAGGGTTTGCTCCAAAAACTTGCACTACAATTCCAAATGTGATTTTTGAGTTTTCAAGTTGAAATTACATATATGAATTTGAATTTGATTTTTTACCCACTTTTTTGAAAAGTCTATAGTTTCAAATTGCATAAAAATGTTCTATTTAATCATTAAATACCTACAAATATTGGTAGAATGATTTCAACCTATGTCTCTCAAATTTTCACTAGATTTTCATAGCATCGATCTATTATGACTTAATTTCTTTACCGACAGATCATTTCAGTACTTTATAGTTGAATTGTTATGTCATTTAAGATTTTTTGTCATTAATACTAACTTGGTTGTTGAGATCATAGTCTTTAGCAGGTAATGAATCGTGATCCTAGAAGCTGTGTTTAAAGTCATTTTAAGGTCTTGTTTGGACTATTGAAACCTAAACAAGATTGCCGAGCAGACTTGTCCTCTTCAAGCTCGTTAAAGGAATTGAAGGCCCATCTGCTTAAGTATAAGTTTAACCCTTTTCTGGACTTTTGCAGATTACTTACGAAAAATGAATACTCTAGTCATACGTGGCTAGAAGAGTTTTTCTTCCATTGTTTTACACTTGTTTGGTGTAATGACCCTTTTTCAAAATTCTATTAAAATACCAACTTTTCCACTTGTTCCCCAATTTCGACCTTTGACTAGTTTAACTGTTTTGACCTCCAAATCAACCCAAATGCTCCCAAATCTTCTGTAGGAGTGTATGAATGGTATTTAGACTTGAATATCAGGTTCAAGGATGTTTTATGGCCCTCAAAATACTGCTGCAAACTTGGTTTGTATTCTGATCAATATATGTAATTTTGACTAGTAATTTATTCATCAAATCCCCCCCCGGGGTAACACTGCAAATGGCCTTCCAAATGTCTCCAAACTCCCAAAAATTTATGAACAGAGGTATATAATGTGTTAAGTATGTGATTAAGGTCTCATATGCTCCATTAATTGATTTTTACTACTGTTCTAACTCTCTCACATTCAACAGCAAAAACCCCCAATTCGACCCTTGGGGAAATGGCATTATTTCACCTCCCAATACAACTAAACTGAGTAAAAATGCTTCAAATTCTCAAGTACAGCACATGAAACTTGTAGAATACATCCATGGCAGTCTATTTATCACAAATATATCAGAGAATAATCCATCCATTCGAAATAATCAACATTATAGTGGCATACATCAATGCATTGGGGAAATGGACATTCTTTGCTCATTAATCAATAGTTTTGCATACAACCAGTGGGTATTTTGACCTGATACTTTCAGAATATTAATAACAGAGGATATGAAGCTATTAAAATCATAAATATATAATTATAATCTCTCTCAAGAAGCACAAGTGCTCACCAAAAACACCCTCCCTCAAGGAGCATGAATATACCTTCAAAACTGGAAAAGGTGGAGAGAAAGTGCTGCACTAAACAAAACCATGAAACTACCTATAGATGCTACCTGCAAATACAAACTCCATTAAAGCACCATGAAATACCTGAGTGGCCTCTCCAAACACCAACTTGGATGGGAATCTTTCACCCTCGAAATTGGCTAAGGCAAGAAACTAGTCATCCACTAGCTCTCTCTTCACAAATACAATTTTTCTCAAATCATCAAAGCCATTCTCATACTTCATTTCTATATTTTATAACCAACATTAGCCTTCTAAGGGTCGAAATCCTCTCAATAGATTCAATAGATTTCCATTTAGGAAATATTCCACATTTGCCACTTGTCTCCTAGTTCCAACCTTCCATCTTCTCCCAAATTCGATTTTGAGTCTCTTTGGCTTCTCCAACTCCCAAATTCACCTTCCTTGAGCCTATTTTTGGTGCTGACATGTCATAGTGGTCAGATGTCAGAGGTCAGGTCTGCACTTTGTCATAGTTGTCATAGATGCTCCATCATTGGTGTCATAGGGGCTAGGGAATCTAGCCCAAGTGTCCACAAACTTCCACTTTGACTCTTTATCTTCCATCGAGGTTACCAATCCTTCCCAATTCGACCTAAGATGCTCAATGACATGTTTTATGAATTACAAACTCACCCAAGAGTGTTCACATTCCCATTAATTCGAATTTGCAAAAGAGAGATACCATGTATTATGTAAAATCAAGCTAGTGTGGGTCCCACCACCTCCATATGTCTCCAAAACCACTTGCCACTTAGAATTTATCTTGAATTTATTTATTCACCATATTTATTAAATGCTTGAACCCCTCTAATGTCTAAATATCATTTATTAGCTTCCTTATTACCATCTCACATGTGCCCATCCAACCTAGGAAACTAGTAGGATTGATGGGATTGTCTTACTATGCACTTATTTGAATGGGGACATTACAGTCCTCCCCACCCAAGATTGCTTGTCCTCAAGCAACTTCAGATTTGGATGCTGCAAAATATTCTCCTCTTCCCATGTGGCATCTTCATTTGGTAAGTCCTTCCATTGCACTAAATATTCTTTGATGGTTCTACTACTCAACCTTCTTTCCCATGTCTTCAAAATCTTTTCCAGAACAAGTGTGAGCAGACCTTCATGATCCAAAGGAGGAAGGATTTCTGAATTGATGATTTGCTGACCAAGAGCTTTCTTGAGACAAGAAACATGAAATACATTGTGGATTTTACTCCCTTCCGGAAGTTCTAGTTCATATGCTACTTCTCCAACCTTCCACACTACCTTGTATGGCCCATAGTACCTTGGTTTTAATTTTTCAGATCCATTCTTTTTTAGAGATGTTTGTTTATAAGGCTGCAACCTTAAATATACTAAATCATTGACTTGAAAGGTTCTTTGTTCTCTATGCCTATCAGCATATTGTTTTTGCTGATTTTGAGCAACCTGCAAATTGTCTTTCAAGAGCTTTAAAATTTCTTGGCTCTCTTCCACCCAATCTTTAGCCTTTGGGGCTCTACTATCACCAAATATAATGTCAGCAAATGTAAGTGCATCATAACCATATAATGCTTTGAAAGGAGACATTCCTATTGACATATGATAAGTGGTGTTGTAGCAAAACTCACCCAAGTGTAGCCATTTTGCCCATGCTTTTTGCTGCCCTCCCACATAGTTTCTTAGGTATCCTTCCAACCATTGGTTTACCCTCTCTGTTTGTCCATCAGTTTGTGGATGATAGCTGGTACTTGGAGTCAATTGAGTGCCTACCAATCTAAAAAGTTCTTGCCAAAAAGCACCCATGAATCTACTATCTCTATCACTGACAATGCTCTTGGGGAGCCCATGCAATCTGAAGATTTCTTTGAAAAAAATATCAGCCACTTGTGCAGCACTAAAATATGATGTAACAGCAAAGAAATGAGCAAATTTTGTCAACCTATCAACTACCACATAGATGCAATCCTTACCCAAGGATTTAAGCAATCCGGTGATGAAATCCATGGAAATATTGTCCCATTTTTGCTCCGGAATGGGCAATGGTTGTAATAGGCTGGCTGGACATGTAAGTTCTGATTTGTTTTGTTGACATGCTTTACATCCATTCACATACTTTTGAACATCTTCCTTCAGCCCCTTCCAAAAAAATCTTTCCCTCAACTGTCTATAAGTTTTCAAGATCCCTGGATGGCCCGCTAGTGGGGAATCATGTGCTTCTTGCAAAATTCGGTACTTGAGCTTGGAGTTATGAACTAAATAAATTCTTCCCTTATAATATATCAGCCCATTCAAAATCCTATAATTTTCATCCCCTTTGATTCCATCCAACACATCACAAGCAAATTTGTCTTTGGCATATTAAACTAGTAGCATGTTTTTCCAATCCTTGGCAATATCCATGAGAGAAAAAGAAGGCCTTCTTGACAAAGCATCTGCTACTATATTATTCTTTCCTTTGACATATTCAATATCAAAATCTTAAGCTTGAATCTTGCTTACCCACTTTTGTTTCCTTTCATTTAGATCTTTTTGGGTGAGAAAGTGTCTTAGACTATTGTGGTCAGTTTTCACCACAAACTTGCTGCCCACCAAGTATTGTCTGAATTCAACCAATGCATGCATAATGGCCAGCATTTCTTTATCATATATGGAGTAAATTTTTTCATGAGGCTGCAACTTTCTTCTCTCAAAGTCTATGGGGTGTTGGCCTTGCTTTAGGACAGCCCCTATTCCTCCACCTAAAGCATCACATTCCACAACAAAAGGTTTAGTAAAATCAGGAAGTGCAAGTATGGGACAACTACTCATTACCTCTTTCATATTTTGGAAGGCCTTTTCAGCCTCTTCATCCCAATTTAAAGCATCCTTCTTAGTCAAATTAGTGAGTGGAGAAGTCAACTTGGAGAACCCTTTCGCAAATTTTCTGTAGTAGGTGCATATGCCAATAAAGCCTCTCAATTCGATAATATTTTTTGGTGATGGCCATTCCAAGATAGCCCTAATTTTTTTCGTGTGTACCTTCACTCCTTCTTGCCCAATAATGTGCCCAAGATACAGTAGTTCTTTCATCCCAAACTCACATTTTGATAACTTAGCAAATAAGGACTCTTCTTGCAAGATTTTCAACACAATCTCTAACTGTTGCAAATGCTCTTCCCATGTTTTACTGTAAATGAGAATATCATCAAAGAAAACCAAAAAAAAAATTCTTAGTTGCTTGCAAAATATCCTATTCATACATGCTTGAAAGGTTGCTGGAGCATTAGTTAACCCAAAAAGCATGACAAGAAATTCAAAGTGGCCAAAATGACATCGAAAAGCGGTCTTTTGCACATCTTCATCTTTCATTCGAATTTGGTGATACCCTGATCTAACGTCAATTTTTGAGAAGTATTTGGCTCCATGCAGTTCATCCATGAGCTCATCAATCCTAGGAATAGGATACCTATTCTTGATAGTCTTTTTGTTCAAGGCTCTAAAATCTATGCACATTCTCAATGTTCCATCTTTTATCTTCACTAGCACTACTGAAGAAGCATAAGGGCTAGAGCTTGGTCTAATGAGTCCAAACTCTAGGATTTCTTGGATAGATTTTTCAATCTCATCTCTGAACCTTTTAGGATGTCTATAAGGTGGTATCTGAATGGGTGAAGTACCCTCCTCCAAAATAATACTGTGCTCAACCCCCCTATCCGGTGGCCTACCATGTGGAAGGTCTCTAAAAACCTTTTCATATTTTTGCAAAAGTCTCTCTATCTCCTTTGGGTGTTTGACAATATTTATAGTTGGCTTGGGAGATGTAATATGACATTCAACAGCCCATTCTATATCCCCATGCCTCAATATAGATCTCATACTATTGCAAGTTACTACTTGATTTGGATAAGCGTGTTGCCCTCTCACAATTCTTTGTACTCCTTTTGAATCTTGGAATTTCATTTCGGGAATTTGATAATTTACTGTATGCTCTCCTATTGAATACAGCCATTGCACTCCCAAAACCACATTAGTATCAGCAACATCAACCACATAAAAACTATCAACAAAATTATAGTTACCTACCGTGACTTGCAGCTTTGGAACCCATGTTTTGCATTGCATTGTGTTGTGACCGGGAATGACAATTGTGAAGCCATCAAATGGTTCAATAGGTATATTTATTTTCTCTACCATCTCTGCATCAATGAAGTTATGAGTGGCTCCTTCGTCTACCAAAACTGAAGTTCTTTGTCCTTGTACCACACCTTTGCATCGGATAGTATGATAGCGAGGTACTGCTGAAAGCACTGCCATTCTTGCTTTGTCCGGTGAATGCTGATTTTCTTCTTGTCTTTCCTCTTCTACTGCTGTCTCATATGCCTCTTCTTGATCTGAAATATGCCCATCTTCATCCATGCCCCCATCATACCCCTCATTGTCAAAAAATACTTCTATGTATTGAGCCTTCCCTTTGGTACGTTTGTGCCCCGGTGTCCATGGTTGGAAGCATGTGAAGCACAATTTCTTTTTTCTAAGTTCATCCCGATTTAGTCCCTCTTTTTTATTCCTCTCAAATGAATCTCTTTGCCAAGGTTTCTTATCATAACCATCCCTTTGCCAATGTTTCTTTTCAAATTTGTAGCTAGGCTTAGGAGGAAATCTCGTTCTAGGAAGCACATTTTGGAGATCCCTAGTCAAGCTCATTGCATCTTTTAATGTAGTTGGCTTGTGGGCTTTGACCAAACCTATTAAGGGTTCAGCCAAACCTTCAATGAACAGCAATACTAATCTTCCCATAGATACATCAGCCACCTTGACTGATAATTTTTGAAAGTCTAACATATATTCGGTAGGGGACCCAGTTTGCTTCAATTGAGCTAGTTCTTTGAAAGGCAATCCTGGATCTTTTTGTTGAAATATTTCTAATACCCTGTCAACAAATTCTCCATATGTTTTAACCTGATTATGACCCAAGGTTTTCAGCCCATGAAACCACCATTCATTGGCATCTCCTTCCAAATGCAAAATGGCCATTTTTAATGCATCTTCTTCCAACATAGGATTCAACTGAAAATATACATCCAATTTTTGCACCCAAGTGTTAGCAGAATTTTGAGAAGAACCATCAAAAGTAGGAAGTGACATTTTTCCAATAGCACTATTCAATTCTTTGTTTTGGAATGGACTCCTATTGTCTCCCTTTATTTTAATCTTTTGCATAGCATCAATGTAGTCACTGAGTGGTACACCTCTTTTACACTCTTCATTCAAATCATTCCAATCATTTACTAGTTTCTTGTAATCCAATTCAAGATTGGGCTCTTCTTTGGGTGTGATAAATTTAGCTGCAGTATGCCTTTGTGTGATTTGAAATTCATCAGGTCTATTATGAGGTCGTGTACTTGAGAAAATATGCTCATTCCCTTTCATCTTTTCCCCTGAGTGTGAACCACTATTATCTCCTATCATCCATTTGCCTGAAAGTTGGCTACCCAACAATTCGAAACCTTTCATCATTTGTTTATTCATATCTATCATAACCATGGTAATTCCTTCAAAACATGGTTTTAAGGCTTCAATAAATTCCTCCTTATGTCTTAATTTTTCCTCCTCCTCTCTACCCATTGTTTTAGAAAAAAACTATTTTTCTGCTACTATCTCTTCTTCAACCAAAACTTCTTCAACTACTGATTCAAAGGGTGGTGTTTTATTTGTTTGGATTCTTTTTAATACCATCAAGTTCCAATACCATGCTCTGATACCACTTGTAATGACCCTTTTTCAAAATTCTATTAAAATACCGATTTTTCCACTTTTTCCCCAATTTCGACCTTTGACTAGTTTAACTGTTTTGACCTCCAAATCAATCCAAATGCTCCCAAATCTTCTGTAGGAGTGTATGAATGGTATTTAGACTTGAATATCAGGTTCAGGGATGTTTTATGGCCCTCCAAATACTGCTGCAAACTTGGTTTGTATTCTGATCAATATATGTAATTTTGACTAGTAATTTGTGCATCAAATCCCCCCCGAGTAACACTGCAAATGGCCTTCCAAATGTCTCCAAACTCACAAAAATTTATGAAAAAAGGTATATAATGTGTTAATTATATGATTAAGGTCTCATATGATCCATTAATTTATTTTTTATACTGTTCTAACTCTCTCACATTCAACAGCAAAAACCCCCAATTCGACCCTTGGGGAAATGGCACTATTTCACCTCCCAATACAACTAAACTGAGTAAAAATACTTCAAATGCTCAAGTACAGCACATGAAACTTGTATAAGACATCCATGGCAGTATATTTATCACAAATATATCAAATAATAATCCATCCATTCGAAATAATCAACATTATAGTGGCATACATCAATGCATTGGGGAAATGGATATTGTTTGCTCATTAATCAATAGTTTTGCATACAACCAGTGGGTATTTCGACCTGAGACTTTCTAAATATTAATAACAGAGGATATGAAGCTATTACAATCATAAATATATAATGAGAAGCTCTCTCAAGAAGCACAAGTGCTCACCAAAAACGCCTTCCCTCAAGGAGCATGAATATGCCTTCAAAACTGGAAACGGTGGAGAGAAAGTGCTGCACTAAACCAAACCATGAAACTTCCTATAGATGCTACCTGCAAATACAAACTCCATTAAAGAACCATGAAAGACCTGAGTGGCCTCTCCAAACACCAACTTGGATGGGAATCTTTCACCCTCGAAATTGGCTAAGGCAAGAAACTAGTCATCCACTAGCTCTCTCTTCACAAATGCAATTTTTCTCAAATCATCAAAAGCCATTCTCATACTTCATTTATACATTTTATAACCAACATTAGCCTTATAAGGGTCGAAATCCTCTCAATAGATTCAATAGATTTCCATTTAGGAAATATTCCACATTTGCCACTTGTCTCCTAGTTCCAACCTTCCATCTTCTCCCAAATTCGATTTTGAGTCTCTTTGGCTTCTCCAACTCCCAAATTCACCTTCCTTGATCCTATTTTTGGTGTTGACATGTCATAGTGGTCAGATGTTAGAGGTCAGGTCTGCAATTTGTCATAGTTGTCATAGATGCTCCATCATTGGTGTCATAGGGGCTAGGGAATCTAGCCCAAGTGTCCACAAACTTCCACTTTGACTCTTTATCTTCCATGGAGGTTACCAATCCTTCTCAATTAGACCTAAGATGCTCAATGAAATGTGTTATGACTTACCAAATCACCCAAGAATGTTCACATTCCCATTAATTTGAATTTGCAAAAGAGAGATACCATGTATTATGCAAAATCAAGCTAGTGTGGGTCCCACCACCTCCATATGTCTCCAAAACCACTTGCCACTTAGAATTTATCTTGAATTTATTTATTCACCATATTTATTAAATGCTTGAACCCCTCTAATGTCTAAATATCATTTATTAGCTTCCTTATTACCATCCCACATGTGCCCATCCAACCTAGGAAACTAGTAGGATTGATGGGATTGTCTTACTATGAACTTATTTGAATGGGGACATTACAGTCCTCCCCACCCAAGATTGCTTTTCCTCAAGAAATTTCAGATTTGGATGTTGCAAAATATTCTCCTCTTCCCATGTGGCATCTTCATTTGGTAAGTCCTTCCATTGCACTAAATATTCTTTGATGGTTCTACTCCTCAACCTTCTTTCCCGTGTATTCAAAATATTTTCCAGAACAAGTGTGAGCTGACCTTCATCATCCAAAGCAGGAAGTATTTTTGAAGAGATTATTTTCTGACCAAGAGCTTTCTTGAGACAAGAAACATGAAATACATTGTGGATTTTACTCCCTTCCGGAAGTTCTAGTTCATATGCTACTTCTCCAACCTTCCGCACTACCTTGTATGGCCCATAGTACCTTGGTTTTAATTTTTTCTGCTCCATTCTTTTTTAGAGATGTTTGTTTATAAGGCTGCAACCTTAATTATGTTAAATCATTGACTTGAAAGGTTCTTTGTTCTCTATGCCTATCAGCATATTGTTTTTGCTGATTTTGAGCAACCTGCAAATTGTCTTTCAAGAGCTTTAAAATTTCTTGGCTCTCTTCCACCCAATCTTTAGCCTTTGGGGCTCTACTATCACCAAATATAATGTCAGCAAATGTAAGTGCATCATAACCATATAATTCTTTGAAAGGAGACATTCCTATTGACATATGATAAGTGGTGTTGTAGCAAAACTCACCCAAGTGTAGCCATTTTTCCCATGCTTTTTGCTGCCCTCCCACATAGTTTCTTAGGTATCCTTCCAACCATTGGTTTACCCTCTCTGTTTGTCCATCAGTTTGTGGATGATAGCTGGTACTTGGAGTCAATTGAGTGCCTACCAATCTAAAAATTTCTTGCCAAAAAGCACCCATGAATCTACTATCTCTATCACTGACAATGCTCTTGGGGAGCCCATGCAATCTGAAGATTTCTTTGAAAAAAATATCAGCCACTTGTGCAGCACTAAAAGATGATGTAACAGCAAAGAAATGAGCAAATTTTTTCAACCTATCAACTACCACATAGATGCAATCCTTACCCAAGGATTTAAGCAATCCGGTGATGAAATCCATGGAAATACTGTCCCATTTTTGCTCCGGAATGGGCAATGGTTGTAATAGGCCGGCTGGACATGTAAGTTCTGATTTGTTTTGTTGACATGCTTTACATTCATTCACATACTTCTGAACATCTTCCTTCAGCCGCTTCCATAAAAATCTTTGCCTCAACTGTCTATAAGTTTTGAAGATCCCTGGATGGCCCGCTAGTGGGGAATCATATGCTTCTTGCAAAATTCGGTACTTGAGCTTGGAGTTATGAACTAAATAAATTCTTCCCTTATAATATATCAGCCCATTCAAAATCCTATAATTGTCATCCCCTTTGATTCCATCCAACACATCACAAGCAAATTTGTCTTTGGCATATTCAACTAGTAGCATGCTTTTCCAATCCTTGGCAATATCCATGAGAGAAAAAGAAGGCCTTCTTGACAAAGCATATGCTACTATATTATTCTTTCCTTTGACATATTCAATATCAAAATCATAAGCTTGAATCTTGCTTACCCACTTTTGTTGCCTTTCATTTAGATCTTTTTGGGTGAGAAAGTGTCTTAGACTATTGTGGTCAGTTTTCACCACAAACTTGCTGCCCACCAAGTATTGTCTGAATTTGGCCAATGCATGCATAATGGCCAGCATTTCTTTATCATAGATGGAGTAAAGTTTTTCATGAGGCTGCAACTTTCTGCTCTCAAAGGCTATGGGGTGTTGGCCTTGCTTTAGGACAGTCCCTATTCCTCCACCCGAAGCATCACATTCCACAACAAAAGGTTTAGTAAAATCAGGAAGTGCAAGTATGGGACAACTACTCATTACCTCTTTCATTTTTTGGAAGGCCTTTTCAACCTCTTCATCCCACTTGAAAGCATCCTTCTTAGTCAAATCAGTGAGTGGAGAAGTCAACTTGGAGAACCCTTTCACAAATTTTCTGTAGTAGGTGCATATGCCAATAAAGCCTCTCAATTCGGTAATATTTTTTGGTGATGGCCATTCCAAGATAGCCCTAATTTTTTCCATGTGTACCTGCACTCCTTCTTGCCCAATAATGTGTCCAAGATACAGTAGTTCTTTCATCCAAAACTCACATTTTGATAACTTAGCAAATAAGGACTCTTCTTGCAAGATTTTCAACACAATCTCTAACTGTTGCAAATGCTCTTCCCATGTTTTACTGTAAATGAGAATATCATCAAAGAAAACCAAAACAAACCTTCTTAGTTGCTTGCAAAATATCATATTCATACATGCTTGAAAGGTGGCTAGAGCATTAGTTAACCCAAAAGGCATGACAAGAAATTCAAAGTGGAAAAAATGACATCGAAAAGCGGTCGTTTGCACATCTTCATCTTTCATTCGAATTTGGTGATACCCTGATCTAAGGTCAATTTTTGAGAAGTATTTGGCTCCATGTAGCTCATCCATGATCTCATCAATCCTAGGAATATGATACCTATTCTTGATAGTCTTTTTGTTCAAGGCTCTAAAATCTATACACATTCTCAATGTTCCATCTTTTTTCTTCACTAGCACTACTGAAGAAGCATAAGGGCTAGAGCTTGGTCTAATGAGTCCCAACTCTAGGAGTTCTTGGATAGCTTTTTCAATATCATCTCTGAACCCTTTAGGATGTATATAAGGTGGTATCTGAATGGGTGAAGTACCCTCCTCCAAAATAATACTATGCTCAACCCCCCTATCTGGTGGCCTACCATGTGGAAGGTCTCTAAAAACCTTTTCATATTTTTGCAAAAGTCTCTCTATCTCCTTTGGGTGTTTGACAATATTTATAGTTGGCTTGGGAGATGTAATATGACATTCAGCAGCCCATTCTATATCCCCATGCCTCAATATAGATCTCATACTATTGCAAGTTACTACTTGATTTGGATAAGCGTTTTGCCCTCTCACAATTCTTTGTACTCCTTTTGAATCTTGGAATTTCATTTCAGGAATTTGATAATTGACTGTATGCTCTCCTATTGAATACAGCCATTGCACTCCCAAAACCACATTAGTATCAGCAACATCAACGACATAAAAACTATCAACAAAATTATAGTTACCTATGGTGACTTGCAACTTTGGAACCCATGTTTTGCATTGCATTGTGTTGTGACCGGGAATGACAACTGTGAAGCCATCAAATGGTTCAATAGGTATCTTTCTTTTCTCTACCATCTCTGCATCAATGAAGTTATGAGTGGCTCCTCCATATACCGAAACTGAATTTCTTTGTCCTTGTACCACACCTTTGCATCGGATAGTATGATAGCGAGGTACTGCTGAAAGCACTGCCATTCTTGCTTTGTTCGGTGAAGGCTGATTTTCTTCTTGTCTTTCCTCTTCTACGCTGTCTCATATGCCTCTTCTTGATCTGAAATATGCCCATCTTCATCCATGCCCCCATCATACCCCTCATTGTTAGAAAATACTTCTATGTATTGAGCCTTTCCTTTGGTACATTTGTGCCCCGGTGTCCATGGTTGGAAGCATGTGAAGCACAATTTCTTTTTTCTAAGTTCATCCCTATTTAGTCCCTCTTTTTTATTCCTCTCAAATGACTCTCTTTGCCAAGGTTTCTTATCATATCCATCCCTTTGCCAAGGTTTCTTTTCAAATTTGTAGCTAGGCTTAGGAGGAAATCTCGTTCTAGGAAGCACATTTTGGAGATCTCTAGTCAAGCTCATTGCATCTTTTAATGTAG
The DNA here is from genome assembly GCA_027924585.1 of Larix kaempferi. Lineage (NCBI taxonomy): Eukaryota > Viridiplantae > Streptophyta > Pinopsida > Pinales > Pinaceae > Larix > Larix kaempferi. Next base: position 387,091 of record BSBM01000277.1, on the reverse strand, counting down.
TTGGCTTGTGGGATTTGACCAAACCTCTTAAGGGTTCAGCCAAACCTTCAGTGAACATAAATACTAGTCTTCCCATAGATACATCAGCCACCTTGATTGATAATTTTTGAAAGTCCAACATATATTCGGTAGGGGACCCAGTTTGCTTCAATTGAGCTAGTTCTTTGAAAGGCAATTATGGATCTTTTTGTTCAAATCTTTCTAGTACCCTGTCAACAAATTCTCCATATGCTTTAACCTGATTATGACCCAAGGTTGTCAGCCCATGAAACCACCATTCATTGGCATCTCCTTCCAAATGCAAAATGGCCATTTTTAATGCATCCTCTTCCAACATAGGATTCAGCTTAAAATATACATCCAATTTTTGCACCCAAGTGTTAGCAGAATTTTGAGAAGAACCATCAAAAGTAGGAAGTGACATTTTTCCAATAGCACTATTCAATTCTTTGTTTTGGAATGGACTCCTATTGTCTCCATTCATTTTAATCTTTTGTATAGCATCAATGTAGTCACTGAGTGGTACACCTCTTTTACACTCTTCATTCAAATCATTCCAATCATTTACTAGTTTCTTGTAATCCAATTCAAGATTGGGCTCTTCTTTGGGTGTGAGAAATTTAGGTGCAGTATGCCTTTGTGTGATTTGAAATTCATCAGGTCTATTATGAGGTCCTGTACTTGAGAAAATATGCTCATTCCCTTTCATCTTTTCCCCTGAGTGTGAACCACTATTATCTCCTATCATCCCTTTGCCTGAAAGTTGGCTACCCAACAATTCGAAACCTTTCATCATTTGTTTATTCATATCTAGCATAACCATGGTAATTCCTTTAAAACATGGTTTTAAGGCTTCAATAAATTCCTCCTTATGTCTAATTTTTCCTCCTCCTCTCTACCCATTGTTTAGAAAAAAACTCTTTTTCTCCTACTATCTCTTCTTCAACCAAAACTTCTTCAACTACTGATTCAAAGGGTGGTGTTTTATTTGTTTGGATTCTTGTTAATACCATCAGGTTCCAAGACCATGCTCTGATACCACTTGTAATGACCCTTTTTCAAAATTCTATTAAAATACCAATTTTTCCACTTTTTCCCCAATTTCGACCTTTGACTAGTTTAACTGTTTTGACCTCCAAATCAACCCAAATGCTCCCAAATATTCTGTAGGAGTGTATGAATGGTATTTAGACTTGAATATCAGGTTCAGGGATGTTTTATGGCCCTCCAAATACTGCTGCAAACTTGGTTTGTATTCTGATCAATATATGTAATTTTGACTAGTAATTTGTGCATCAAATCCCCCCCGGGTAACACTGCAAATGGCCTTCCAAATGTCTCCAAACTCCCAAAAATTTATGAACAGAGGTATATAATGTGTTAAGTATGTGATTAAGGTCTCATATGCTCCATTAATTGATTTTTACTACTGTTCTAACTCTCTCACATTCAACAGCAAAAACCCCCAATTCGACCCTTGGGGAAATGGCACTATTTCACCTCCCAACACAACTAAACTGAGTAAAAATGCTTCAAATGCTCAAGTACAGTACATGAAACTTGAAGAATACATCCATGGAAGTATATTGATCACAAATATATTAGAGAATAATCCATCCACTCAAAATAATCAACATTATAGTGTCATACATCAATGCATTGGGGAAATGGACATTGTTTGCTCATTAATCAATAGTTTTGCATACAACCAGTGGGTATTTCGACCTGAGACTTTCTGAATATTAATAAAAGAGGATATGAAGCTATTACAATCAGAAATATATAATGAGAAGCTCTCTCAGGAAGCACAAGTGCTCACCAAAAACGCCTTCCCTCAAGGAGCATGAATATACCTTCAAAACTGGAAACGGTGGAGACAAAGTGCTGCACTAAACCAAAACATGAAACTTCCTGTAGATGCTACCTGCAAATACAAACTCCATTAAAGCACCATGAAAGACCTTAGTGGCCTCTCCAAACACCAACTTGGATGGGAATCGTTCACCCTCGAAATTGGCTAAGGCATGAAACTAGTCATCCACTAGCTCTCTCTTCACAAATGCAATTTTTCTCAAATCATCAAAAGCCATTCTCATGCTTCATTTCTATATTTTATAACCAACATTAGCTTTCTAAGGGTTTAAATCCTCTCAATAGATTCAATAGATTTCCATTTAGGAAATATTCCACATTTGCCACTTGTCTCCTAGTTCCAACCTTCCATCTTCTCCCAAATTCGATTTTGAGTCTCTTTGGCTTCTCCAACTCCCAAATTCACCTTCCTTGAGCCTATTTTTGGTGCTGACATGTCATAGTGGTCAGATGTCAGAGTTCAGGTCTGAAATTTGTCATAGTTTTCATAGATGCTCCATCATTGGTGTCATAGGGGCTAGAGAATCTAGCCCAAGTGTCCACAAACTTCCACTTTGACTCTTTATATTCCATGGAGGTTACCAATCCTTCCCAATTCGACCTAAGATACTCAATGACATGTGTTATGAATTACCAACTCACTCAAGAATGTTCACATTCCCATTAATTCAAATTTGCAAAAGAGAGATACCATGTATTATGAAAAATCAAGCTAGTGTGGGTCCCACCACCTCCATATGTCTCCAAAACAACTTGCCACTTAGAATTTATCTTGAATTTATTTATTCGCCATATTTATTAAATTCTTGAACCCCTCTAATGTCTAAATATCATTTATTATCTTCCTTATTACCATCCCACATGTGCCCATCCAACCTAGGAAACTAGTAGGATTGATGGGATTGTCTTACTATGCACTTATTTTAATTGGGACATTACATTCGGGGGAGAAGACTAACTTTACGAAAAAGGACCTTTTGGAGCCTTTTTTAGGGTTTTCAGGCTCTCAAAACATGAGAACACCAAGCAAGCATTCACCTACTCGGGCTCGATGTGAAATCCATGAGAGGGTAAATAGAGGATTGCTTAAGTTTTTCAGACTCTATAAACAGGAAAACACCAGCGAGCATTAACCTGCTTGGGATCGATATTAAAATCCACGAGTAGGTGTATGGAGTTATTGTTTAAGTTTTTCAGACTCCTTATAATTGAAAACACCAATGAGCAAGAACAGATCTTGGCTCGATATTAAAATCCAGAGATCAGTATTATAGAGTATTCTTCTATCTCTTCTTCGAAGTCTATAAACAATGAAGAAGGTCCCGAGTCTTCCTCCCATGGGCTCGTTAAAATCTTTACATGGTTGGATCTACTTAGTTTTCATTCTTTCTTGGACTCATTAAAACAACAAGAAAGGTATTCTTTTATCTAAAAAGAATAAGGGATAAGAAGGGTATATCACATCTTGCAGTTTCAAAGGTAGTTCAGTCAATCCTATCCTTGAACACAACACCTATTTGAGTCTATCATTTCAGTTGGGTTTAGTTTTTGACCTTAGGGTAAACCTGATCTTCGAGTTGTTTTCTCTCCCGGTTGGTTATTCTTCCAACCATATGGAGGGTCTTTTAATGTCTCCTACATTGTAGGCTTATATCGCTTTCCCATCATGTTGAAAACTGCCTAAGTCACTTTGTGTTGTGCTTACTGTTCAAGGATACAGCCTGTGTCGGCCATTCTGCAGTTTATCTTGACCTCATGTGTCGGCCATCCTAGTGTCAATCTTATTACTTGTACTACTCCACATCAGCTCATACCATTTGAGTGTTCCTCGTGTTGGATGATGGAAGATGCCTTAAGGCCTCCCTTCCAATGGACTTCTTCCCATCGACATCAACTCATTTTTCTCTGGGAATGAAGTTTAGAGTTTCGGTTAGTACCTTGGGGATTGTAGTCATCAGTGGCAGTTTCCCTTGTTGTTGAATTATGATAATACACCAATGTCTCTTATTAGATAGGTTCCTCAAGTGTTCTACATCAAGACCACTTATTCACACTTGTTGGATCGTACTAGGTACCTTGGGCCCCATTATCATTATCGGTGGAAGCCCTTGCATTTGTTAACGGTATACATCAATGACTAGTAATCAAATGATTCCCCCCATGTTCGACTTCAGCTCATTTATTCACATGGTTAGGGTTTGTACCTTGGGTTGTTTGGATGAAGACCCTGGAATTTTTATAGCATTACCTCATTATGTTATCACCCAAGCTATGCAAGACTGAGCCTCACTCATTTTGGATCTCCATGAGACATAGATCCAGTTTGTTGTTATGGCTATGATCTCTCATTCACTTGTATTTCAGTGGCCATGCTATATATACATCTCCTAGTTATGTATCAGAAATCATATTGTATCATGCTACATATCTATATGATGTCAAGATTGTAATTGCTCGCTGACCTTGATCTTTATTTCAGGTACTTTTGTGACTTGGTTTTGTGGTTTCTTGTGCCTCCGCTCACTTGGAATTATAATGTATTTCAGCCATCGTTTCCCTCTGACCTCACACATTTGAGGGCATCTGTTATAGGTCAAATCTGCACTTCTCCGTCCATGATCACACAAAAGGACAACATGGATTGAAGAGCAAGATTGCCCTAGATGATACATGGACTTGATTTACCCATCAGTAGCTGACAAAACCCTGTTTTAACCTACCTTTTGACATGTGCGCTACCCTACAGGCATGATAGTAGTGCATTTCTTGAAGTGTGCCCTACTCTACAGTTATAATAGTAGCGCACACCTGTTAGTATGCCCTACTCTACTTAAGCAAACTAGCGCACACCTTAAAAAATCTTGCAAACGTTGGTTGTAAATAAGTGAAGTTGCATATTGTGCGCTACTCTACTGTGAAATAATCGTGCACATCTTAAAATGAAATAAAAAATATATTAATTTGACGAATTGGGATTAGTTGAAGTTGGTTTTGCAATTTCCCCAACTTCCCAATCAAACTACCTCTTGATCCAAACTGCCTACCTTGTCCCATAAATACAAGGGGGATAGATGAGAGAGGGGAGGAGAAACTATGCATTAAGGGTTGTTATGCTGGAGGAACTCCAAAGTTAGTGTGAAGAGCAGGAGCCCAGGATCTAGTTGCACAAGCACTCTGAATGGTCAGGTATAATTGTACTGATTATTTGCTTTTGACAATAAAGGTTGAAATACCGTTCCCGTTCCAATCAAATGTCTAATGGATTGCATATTTGTTTGGATTAAATGCTTGATTGTATTTTATGTATAAATTGTATTTCAATTTCATCATTGTTATATTAGTCAAGATATGCTGAGGAAGGTGTCTTTTGTATTGCAGGTTTGTCAAACGGAAGATCAAGTGGAGGATCGATCGAAGGAGCAAGTGAAAGCTAGGATCGAATGTCGTTAATAAGGTATGCCTTCAAGAACCTTGATCTCTTTCCTTTTGTAGAAGCTTATGTGATATGATCAATGTATTTACTTGTCACCCCAGAAGTTGGTAGTGTCCCTCTCCTCGCTATAGGGTAGATTTCCCGAACAACAGAGAGTGTTTCTCTCTATTTTCTCATTCACTCACTCATCCAACTCACATAGTTGAGAGAGAGGAGTGCGCACAAGTGGAGGAGGAGTAGCTGCTCAGGACATCTATCTTTTGGGGTTTGATATTTGTGAGCTTTGTATTCGTGCTCATTCTATCTCTGAGGAAGCTGCAGGGTTTTTCACCTTCTTGGTTTTCTCCAGTGAAATGCTTTGTGTCCATGGTCTCTTGTGATTGTTATGTTGTGCTTGTTATTCTCTTAGTGATCCTAAATAATATTGAATGAAATTATCAAAAAATTAACATGGTATCAGAGTGGAACTAAGAAGAAGACACTGTGCAACTACGGAAGCCAAGGCTTCTTAATTTTTGGGTTTCTCTCCACAGATCATCAAAGGTAGGAGGCTAGGCTCACTCTCCTTGCAAGGGCGCATCTTTCTATTGAAACAGAATTCAATTCTGAGCATTTTTCATTTTTTGGCCTTTCACTGCTGCGGGAAATTAGGGTTTCTGAGAAAGTTGGAATTTTTGGAATTTGATACCACGGCTGGATGCTCCTCAGAAAAATCCAAGTTTAGAGACCAAGATCGAACTTTTTGGTTGGGCAGAACCCCGGGCTTTATCAAACCCTAGTTCGGGATTTTGACTAGAAAACTAGAAAACCAGAAACTGCAGATCCAAAAGTTTCAAAGTCAATTTTGAGGGGTCAAATTTTTGCATATTTCAAAATTGAAGTATACTAGCTTGATCAGCTCAGCAAGGCGCATCTTTCCATCCAATCAGAAGTTTGAAATTCAAAGTTTGAATTTTTAGGGTTTCTCTGACAAACCCTAATCTAGCTCGAGATCCAGTTTCAGCAAATCAAGTGGTAAGACCTAAATTGTTTATTTCCATTTGAGTTTCTCATTAAGATGTCTCACCACACCAAGCTTGAAGATAAGCTTGAAGGGGATGATAACTTCCAAGCATGGAAGTATAGGATTGGTTTAATCCTAGAAGAGAATGAATTGGACACCTACATAAGTGAAGAGGTTCCAGTTCCCGAGGGAGATGACGCTAAGGCCTTACACAAGAAGAACTTGGTCAAGGCCAAGAGAATCATTCCTGATTCTATCAAAGATCATCTCATACCCCATGTGTCTTCCCTAAATACACCTAAGGATATGTTTGACTCCTTAACCAAGTTGTTTGAAGGAAAGAATATAAATCGGAAGATGACACTGCAGAACCAGTTGAAAGGTGTAAAGATACAAAATGGAGAGACCATCCAATCTTACTTTACTAAGGTCTCTCAAATCAAAGAACAACTTGAAGCTGTGGATGTAGTGGAGAATGGAAAAATTATGATGACCACATTGAATGGCCAAATTATGATGACCACATTGAATGGCCTACCTAGGTCACGGGACTCCATCCAAGGTATTTGTGCAAGAAACAAATTGATCTCCTTCAGTAGACTATGGGAGGAATGTTCACAAGAAGAAGCTAGACTTGTGGGCCGAGAAGAAAAAATGGGAAGTGAAGACCAAGCCCTCACTGCTCACACCAAGAGAAGCAAGTTCAAGAGGGAGGAATATCATAACATAAAATCTTCTCACCATCATCAAAGGGAGAACATTAAGAAATATATCTCTCATGGTAGATGCTTCAGATGTAATGAGAAGGGACACTTTACCTGAGATTGTCCCAGGAATAGAAGAGACTTCAACAACAATAAGAAGAAGAACAACAAGAAAAGACATCATGCTCACAATGCAGAGGATGATGAACCTCCCAGGAAGAAGGCTAGAGAAGAAAGTGAATACTCTTCAAGTGATGAAGAATATGTTCTAATTTCTGCTCTCACAGGTATTGTTATACATGGGTGTAATGATTGGCTTATTGATAGTGGGGCTTCCAAACACATGACAGGATTTAAAGAATATTTCATGGATTTATCTGAACATAAGTCACCTCATAAGGTAAAACTTGGGGATGACTATCAATACCCTATAAAAGGAAGTGGTGAAGCCTCCTACAAGCTAGACTCTGGGAAGTCTTTAAAGATGCAAGATGTTCTATATGTACCTGGACTCAAGAAGAATCTTCTCTCCATATCATTTTTGGATGCAAAAGGGATGAGAGTTGCATTTGTGGATGGCCAAGTACTTATGTGGCCAAAAGGTAAGACCATAGATGATGCAGTAGTGATTGGAGAGCAAGAGGGAGGGTTGTACAAATTGAAGGGAAAAGGAATCTTGGAAATTATCCACTCCGATGTATGCGGTTCGATGTCATCTAGTTCTCTGAGTAGGTATGTATATTGTGTTTCTTTCATTGATGATTTCTCTAGGAAGACTTGGGTTTATTTCTTGAAGAACAAGGATGAAGTGTTTGATAAGTTCAAGGAATTCAAAGCCTTGATAGGTTTTGCTTGGTAGTATATAATTTCACCTTGGGAGATCTTGCGGGGTGTGCTGGGCACGCAAAGTCCTGGGATGCTCTTGCTAGGTTTTGCTTGGTAGCATATAATTTCACCCTGGGAGATCTTGCAGGTTGTGTTGAGCACGTAACCGGTCCTAGGATGCTCATGCTAGGTTTTGTTTGGTAGCATATAATTTCACCCTGGGAGATCTTGCAGGTTGTGTTGGGCACATAATCAGTCCTGGGATGCTCTTGCTAGGTTTTGCTTGGAAACATATAATAGCTCCCTGGGAGATCTTGCAGGTTGTGTTGGGCACGTAATCAGTCCTGGGATGCTCTTGCTAGGTTTTTCTTGCCTGTTCGTATATAATAACTCCTTTGGAGATCTTGTAGGTTGTGTTGGGCATGTAATTAGTCCTGGGATTCTCTTTCTAGGTTTTGTGAGGTCACATGTAATAGCTCCCTGGGAGATCCTATAGGTTGAGTAGTAAGCTCGTAATCAGTCCTAGTATGCTCTTGCTAGGTTTTTTTTATGCACGTAATCAGTCCTGATATTCCACCAGATGGCATGCTTACAGAGATGATGAACACCTATAGGAGGCTAGGCCTACATCCAACATGAAAAAGGGCAGGCTCTGTAGAACTTCCTATGATGAGAAGAATTGATAGATAGCACCAGTGATCGAGATGACGAGTACAGCAGCAGTGACGATGATGCTCCATGATCCAATGACGATGATCCAGATCTAGAATTGAAGATTTGTGCCTATATGTATTGATTCCTGTGTCAAGAGAATACCTTCCTAGTTAAGAGGGAGTGTTGATTATTTGTAACTTCATAAGATATTCTTCTATGTATTACATTTGTACTTTATTGTATTCTTGATGAAGATGTATTATTCCTCCAATAAGAAGTGTCGTCATTTGTATTTAAAATGTCGCAAGTATTATTGTAAGTGTTGCAACTTATATTTGATGGGTTATTAGACCACCTTGGTGGGGTCAGGCCTACATGAGTCATGTGGATGGGTTATTAGGCTTCCTTAGGAAGTCAGCCCAGTTAGGGTTAAAGGAAGGTTAAGTTGTTGTATAAATAGAGAGTGTGTCTCTCTCTATTTTCTCATTCACTCACTCATCCAACTCACATAGTTGAGATAGAGGAGTACACACAAGTGGAGGAGGAGTAGCTGCTGAGGACATCTATCTTTTGGGCTTTTTTCTTTGTGATCTTTGTATTGGTGCTCATTCTATCTCTGAGGAAGTTGCGGGTTTTTTCACCTTCTTGGTTTTCCCTGGTGAAATGATTTGTTTCCATTGTCTCTTGTGATTGTTATGTTGTGATTGTTATTCTCTTAGTGATCCTAGATAATATTGAATGAAATTATCAAAAAATTAACAGTAAATCACCCATTATTGACCAAGTCATGACTATGAAATTACAACATTTTACAAGGCATTTTTTCCGAAATTTTCGCTATGTAGGCGCTGCCCCTGAATCCCCGCCAAGGTGGGACCCCTAAAATATATTCTTCACCCCCCTTTGGAAACCCCATGGAAGCTATAGTGGGGGGGAAAGACCCCCCATCTTGTCACAACTCCTCTCCTTCTAACTTTTTTTTTAAGTTACATTAAACAAATATAACATCATAACACAATTGTAATTATTATAAATCATATATATAAATTTGTATTTTTAATAGATTACAAAACAATATACAATTTATATTTTAAATAACTTATAGTTAAAATTTATTATTCATTTCACAAAGTGAAAACATTCAAGCATATAAATGCTTTCCATATTCTAATATATCATTTTGTATATATTCTAATATGAATATAAATAAAATTAACGTGAATGTGCTAGTATAAACCATAGTCCAAGGACTCCAAACAACATTACAATACTTTGCGTATAAATATATGTTGAACACATTAATAGCTTGCAAACGCATTACAATACCTTGCATTGATATATATTAACCAGTGTATGTTTATGATGCCACCCTGGCAGATTTCACACGGGTTTGAAGGCATTACCCTGAGTTACTTTGAACACGCATTAACCACGCCACTCGGGCTTGGTACCAGTTGGTCGACTCCAGCTATGAATCTGTACAGGATACAGTCGAACTGAAGTAACTGATGCCACGTTGAAAGGGTACTAAGTACCACAGAGTAATAATTAATTCACAGGTTTATACAACCGTTGATTACGATCCATGCCTCTCCAATGGGATTTTATGTGTTAATCTACGCCATTGATCACTGGAGTTTGGTGTCGATGGCCTTCGCGCCATATACCATGCTCAAGTTTACATTAAAGACATAACAACAGGCTTCAGAGGTAGCTCCACCATCTGAACCAGTGAATGCACTATGGAAAGGTATAGCCCTCACAGGACGTATCATTGTTAAGCTCCGAGCTTCTACGCAAAGCATTCCTGCTCTGTGCAGAATGCTTATGTTCTGTTCAAATTTGTGAAGTCTACTTCCTGTCTGAGTGTTAGCATTTGTAATGGAGGAATTCAGTGGTCTTATCCAAACGCGTGAATGGGTAATATAATCATTCATAATGTTACAGCATTTAACTTCCAGGAATTTGATTTGTTTGTTTAACTCTTTGCATTATTTAACTTCCAGCTTGTTTTCCTATGCATATGAAGAGTTTACATGGAAGAGGTTTAACGTGTTCCGGGTGAGTCTATAGTGATAGCCAACAAACAAGAAAATCAGGCGGCCAGGTAATACACCGACGCCTAAAGACTCGGGAGAAACCTACTCTATTGGTTAGAGATGTAGTTATGGACTCGGTTAGGGTCCTCGTTTCGCTAGGGTTTTCCCTTGCTAGCTGCAAGCCAACCCATATGGCCGTCGGCCTTGTTTTTTCTATTTAGATTGTATTAAACTCTTTCAAGAGGTCTTTATGACCAGTGGATGAAATTTATTTTTGAAATAAAGATTCTCTTGCAAGACTTATATCGTTCATGATTAAATTCATGCTATGTATAAATGCAGCTTGTAATGTGATAACCTTGCCGAATAAAATTTCCACACAACATTTGCATTATGCTTATGTTTTGAACTCTGTCTCAAATGTTTATGTATGCATTTAATATACAGGATTTTCATCCTTTGAAAAATTCAACTTTGTTTTGACTTGTAATTTTGTTTTTAATACAAATATACATCCATATTGGTAAACGACATGTATTGTAACCCCACCCTAAATTCGTTTTATATATAATACTGTGTATTTATGAAACAACGAGTGTTAAAACCCTAGCTGGTATTTCTATGCAGAGTCTGATTAATGGAAAACACATTATTAATTATTTCATCATTTGTATACTATTTTTTTTTTAATATTAATATGGTTGTCGAAACTCGACCATGGAGTTTGCACTCCCAAACCGAAAATAAATGGCATTACATATAGTATAGCTAGAAATGGATTCGAACTCCCATGCCGAAAATGAATGGCATTACATACAGAATGATTAGAAATACATATAAACTCTGTCGAGCATTGGAAATCAATTTATTCACATGTATAAAATACTCTGTTTATGATATTTTGTGTATCTATTAAAAAAATAGAACGAATAGATTTTCATTTTTAGTTCTTGTCCCAGTAATCTATACAAATGTTCCCCGTGTATTTTATATGTATATTGCACATATATTCCATGCAACACATATTTTCCATGCAAATTTATTCTTAACTATTTCACATATATTTAATGTCCTCACAAAGAACTCTATTATGTTCTCATACATTTATGAAATGATATAGTCCATATAGAATACATCTACAGGATTCTGATATTGTAAACCATTATTGTTCATATTTATTTATACAAATATCTCCATAAACAATTTAGTAATTATAAACAAAACCCTTTGTAAATAGTCAATAATAAAATTATTTAAATACAAATAGCATAACACTTATTTGTATTTTCTGAAGACCCGTGGAACACAGTCACAAACCTCCCAGCCTTAGACCAGCAAGTCCATCCTTGCTCTTGTGGTCACCCCCGAGCTGAGTTCACAGTTCCTTTGAGTCGGAGTTTATTTTATTCCCTTAACTTGTTCTCCAAGTTATTTATAAAAGTCTTATTACAGCAGACAACCCAACATCCAACCCAGTACGTCTAAGCTCTAGGATGCTCCAAGGAATTTTAAGTCTTCGCACTTAAGAAAACAACTAGTCAGCCTATACAAGGTACTTGTAGTGCTCCTAGAACTTGTGGTAGTACTCCTACCTGAAAACTACTTGTGTTCCAAGTTAATACCCAGCTGTTGTTGTTCCTTTTGCTAGTTCAGTTTGTGCTCCAAACTGCCCCCTTTCACTTTCTTGATTATTTCCAGTTATTTAGTTCTTTTGTATCTCTTTCTCCTATTATGTGTAGAGTTATCTCTTGTGTTTTTGTTGATAATAATGATGCCTTCTTTCTCTCTTGTTCCCTTTTTGTGTTTCTCTTTTATTTTTTATTTCTTTAATTCAATTATTCTCCAAAACTCTTCTTTAGGGTTTTTACAAGTGTCTCAATAATAATTTTCTCATTATTTACTTTTATTTTGTATTTATCCTCCAAACCCATAGGAACTGTGACTCCCATATCTTTAATGTTCTAGTCCACATAGGCATCAGAAATTAATTTCTCTACATTTCTAATGTCACATAAGTATAATGAAATAATACTTAACCAAAATAAAAAGGGGTTATAAATCCAAAATTTGGGGTATTACATTTCTCCTCCCCTTAAGTTTTTCACCGTCCTCAGTGTTAAAAAGGTTCAAAACAACAAAAACGAACATGAAACTTAATTTAATCTATGTCATGCACTTCTTCGAACATAAAAGGGTATGCTGCTCGCATTTCCCTTTCCATATCCCAGGTAGCCTCCTTAGGATTATAGTGCTCCCATTGCACCTTTACCTAGTTGATGATTCGATTCCGAAGTACCACCTCTTTCTGATCGAGTATACATATAGGATTTGTCTAGAAATGTCCTTCTGATTCCACCTAAATCACATGGCAGTTTACAATATGCTTAGGATAATATACATATTTTTTTAATAATGAAACATGAAGTTACACATCATGTACTTTAAAATTTGTTGGCAGGGTTAACTGATAAGCAACAGGTCCTACTCTAGCAAGTATTTGAAAAGGACCACAGTATCTTGGTGCCAATTTGGCAACCTTGCCTAAACTCCGAGAGCTTTTCTTTTCCTTCACCCTTAGGAATACATGATCACCAATTTCAAATTCTTTATGTTCTCTATGCTGATCTGCATAAATTTTTTTCTATCTTGGGAAGTTTTTAAATTGGTTTTAGCTTTCTGCACAATATTTTCTAGTTCTTCGAATAATTCAAGGCCCAACATAATCATGTTCACAGGATCATCCCAAGTCATAGGAGTTTTGCATTTTCTTCCATACAAAATTTTAAATGGGCTCATTCCTGCATAGGTTTGATACGCATTATTGTAAGCAAATTCAACCAAGTGTAGGTAATCTTCCCATTTCTTTGGATTATCCATGACATACAAACAAAGCATGTCTTCCAAAATCTGATTCACCCTCTTAGTTTGTCCATCTGTTTGAGGATGGTAGGTTGTACTAAAATTCAATTTTGTTCCCAAACCTGTAAATAACTCCTTCCAAAAATGTGAAGTAAACTTCGCATCCCTGTCAGATATAATTATTTTCGGAATCCCATGAAGCCTAAAGACTTCTTTCATGAATATATATGCAATATGTATTGCTTTGAATGTGGATTTAACTGGTATGAAATGAGCTTCCTTAGTTAACTTGTCTACTACGGCCATGAGAGCGTCGTGTTGTTTGTTATTTTTAGGCAAACCAGTGATGAAATCCATGGAAATAGTCTCCCATTTCCATTCTGGTACAAGTATAGGTTGTAACAAACAAGCTGAGTGTTGATGTTCTACTTTCACTCTTTGACATTCCATACACTTGTCTATATACTCAGCAATTTCAGACTTTAATCTAGTCCAATAGTACTGTTTCTTGATAGTTGTTATCATCTTTTGATAACCGGGATGGGCTAAATATGGCCTCTTATGAAATACATTTAAAATAAATTGCTTTAACTCCATCAGATTTGGTATATACAACCTTTTTTTAAACAAAAACAATCCTTCTTTTGTTAAACTATAGTCTATTATTTGTTGTTATGAATTTTCTGCATGGCATTTATGCATTAAATTCAGAAATTTTGGGTCTTTTCAACTACTGCCCAAATTTTTATTACCAAATCAAACTGAAAACTACTAACTGAATTCATCATTAACATGTGCATTCTCCTGCTAAGAGCATCGACTATTTTATTTTGTTTTCCCTTAATGTGCTGAATTTCAAAGTCAAATTCACTTAAGAAAGCCAACCACCTTGCTTGTCTACTATTCAAATTTGGTTGTTCAAAAATGTATTTCATTCCAATGTTATCAGTTTTAAGAACAAATATTTTCCCAAGTAGATAGTGCCACCACATCTTCAAGGCATGAATTATGGTAGCCAACTACAAATCACGAGTTGCATAATTTACTTCATGTGTCTTTGACTTTCTAGATTCATATCTAATTACACGACCTTCTTGCATTAATACACCTCCCAATCCTTCCTTACACGCATCCGTGCATACTACAAAGTCACCAAAAGGATCAACCACCTTTAACAAAGGAGCTGAAGTAAGTAACTGCTTCAGCTTCACAAAACTTTCTTCACATTTGGCTTTCAAAGCAAATTTGATTTCCTTTCTCTGAAGAAAGGTAATAGAATGAGCCACTTTGGAGAATCCTTCAATGAATCTCCGATAGTATCCGGCTAATCCCATAAAAGAAAGGACATCGCTTACATTTTGGGGAGTAGGCCAACTCATAATGGCCTCGATTTTGTCAGGGTCCACCGCAATATCTTGGGTTGATATTATGTGATCCAAATATTGTATTTGGTCTTTGTAAAAGTCACATTTACTTAACTTTGCATATAACTGATTTTCCCTTAGGATTTGCAACACTAACCTCAAATGTTCCTCATGCTCACTTTCATTCTTTGAGTAAATGAGCATATAATCTATAAACACCAAAACAAACTTATCCAGGTACTTGCTGAAAACATTATTCATAAGACACATAGACGTGGCAGGTGCATTCATCAAACCGAATGGAATCACCACAAATTCATAATGTCCATACCGTGTATGCAAAGTTGTCTTTTGGATATCCTCTTCTTTAACTATGATTTGATGATAACCCAACCTTAAATCTATTTTTGAGAAAACAGTAGCACCTCCAACTTGATCAAACAAACCATCAATTCTTGGCAAAGGATACTGATTTTTGATAGCTACTTTATTCAATTGTCTATAATCTATGCACAATCTAAAAGTGCCATCCTTCTTCCGTACAAAGATCACTGGTGCTCCCCGCGGGGATACACTTGAGCGGATATAACATTTTTCTAACAATTCCTGCAATTGCGTCGTCAATTCTATTAATTCAAGGGTACTCATACGATAAGGTTTCTTAGAAATAGGTACTGCTCTTGGGGATAAATAAATTGTAAAATCAAGTTCTCTCTTGGGTGGTAACCCAGGAATTTCCTTAGGGAATACATCTTAAAATTTAGCCAACATAGGGTATTTTGTTAAATCTGACACTTTACTTTTTTTATTTTCTACTAAGTAAACAACATATAATTTACACCCTTTTCTTTCACTTCTCTTCAATTGAAGTGCATACATGTGCCTTAATTTTACTGTTTGTACTACTACTTGAATCTTTCCAAATTGTCCATCATTATTCCCAAACATAACATTTTTATGATAACAATCAAGGATTGCTCTATGTTTTTCCATCCAATCCATACCAATGAGTAAATCATAAGATCGCAACAGTAGAACATTTAAATATGTTCTAGTATAGGATCCATTTAACTTTAAAGAACATTGATTTACTACTTCATAAACTTTTAGTTTTACTCATGTGGCCATTTGCACTAGCCAAGGCTTCATATACTTGTTTTTTCTTAGTTTGCAGGACTCACAAATTTTTGGGTCTATCTAACTTTTACATGCACCAAAATCAATAAATATAGACACAGGTATCCCGGAAATCATACCTTCTATTTCAATAATGGAGCCTTGATGATCTTCCTATTGATTATTTATCGCAGCATATATTTTTGGACTCCTTGCTACATCTTGAACTGTAGAAGCTTCTTGTAGATTATGCACTGATTTTTTTTTCTCATTTCGAT
Organism: Larix kaempferi; assembly: GCA_027924585.1. Classification (NCBI taxonomy): domain Eukaryota; kingdom Viridiplantae; phylum Streptophyta; class Pinopsida; order Pinales; family Pinaceae; genus Larix; species Larix kaempferi. The sequence continues at coordinate 370,944 of BSBM01000277.1, read as the reverse complement.
GTGGACACTCATACCATCTATGATTTTCCCCACATCCCTAGCATTTGATTGGTGGTTTATATGGTGCTTCTTCCGGTTTTCTTGTACTTTCAACATTCATCCTATTATTCAGTGGAACAACATTTGATTGTGATTTATTGCTATCAAACTTGTTGTTGAAAGGTACATGCGTAGGTTGATTTTTAAAATTATTGGGCTTATTACCCTTATGTCTACTTTTAGATTTTATTTTCTTCTTTTTGTTCCACTTCTTGGATACTTCATCTTTATTCTGACTTTGTTTGAAACAAAATCTAGCCTTTCGAGAAGCATCCTCCAATGTCTTTGGATCATCAAATTCTATCCGATCCTTGAAACCAAAAGGTAGACAATTTAAGAAACGTTGAATTCTGTCTTTCTCATCTTGAATATAGGGAACATACTTGATTAATTCCAGAAATCTACTAATCAATTCTTCCATGGTTTTCTGTCCCAATTTTAGATCATAGAAATATTTTACTTTCTTGTCATGATAAAATATTATATAAAACTTATAACAAATAAATATTCCTTAAAAAATTATATAGAAATTATAACAAAAATTTGAAAAGAACTTGTTCCGTGATGGTTGATTCCGTGTTTGTCGAAGTCCTCGAAGTAGTTACCGCATGATCCAAATCCCTCAATGCAATTACTGAAGGACTCCTCGATTGACCTCCCTACCACATTGGGAGTATTATTCTTCCTCCCAGTCCCCCGAGAAAATAGGGGTCACAAAGAACATACAAGCGTGAACCCTCAGATGAGATCTCCCAATCCCTAGAGCAGTTATCAACCAAACTCACATGGACCAACTTAATCTCAAACTTCCATTACAGAATCCATCCAGCATTAGGGAGCAAGAGAGAGAGAGAGAGATAATTTTCTATTCATTCTCCCTTCTTAAATAGCAAAGTCTTGGACGTCATGTGTCGTCTCATGCAAAATTTAATTTAATTTATTAATTCTCTAATATTCGTTCTCATGCAACAAGTGCCATTCTCACATACTAGTGCACATAAGTTCCTCAATTATCTTTTAGTTGTCTCTTAGTCTAAAATCCCAATCCCTAGATCAGTGGGTGCATGTGGAGTTAAGCTCTAGATATTTTCTAATTTAGATTTGCTCCAAATTCAATTATCTCTAATTTATTTATTTTTTATTTTAATCTAATGCGTGTCTTCCTAAATCAATTGATGTACATAATTTCTACCTCAAATATCCCGTTTCAATAATTTCTTAATTTAAAATACTATTTCATTCAATTATTCTCAATTTAACATTAACATATGAAAAATTTAATATATGCCTAAATGTTTTAGTGCAAGAGTGCAAATATTTCCATTTCATGTCATTGTCTGGGTACCACTTCTATGGGTCCTTCTAACAACTTCCTTGTCCTTGTCCTTGTGTGGGGAGTACTATGTAGAGATTAGGAATCGTTACCATAATATTCCAACTACATTTCCATGGAGACTAATGGATATTGAGGAATAATATCTTCTTTATTGCATGCCCCTCAACACATCATACACGACCAAATCCTTGTGGCCTCGCCCGTACAACACACGCTTCCTCGAGTAAGCTGATAGGGATTCCCGTGCATGGAATGCTATTTCAGGATCTATAGTCCATCGTCATACCCCTATGTATATTTCCTGTGTTTTACGACCCCATTTTATTCCATTAAGAGTCAATCGGTAATTCGTGTTACCTACTACTTCACACACTCAAAGCACATTTCTTTCATTCATTCATAACATCATCATATTTCTCAACCAATCGAGCATAATCATCATTTTCTTGTCAATCAACATATTTCACTAAAAATAATAATAAAGCATAACACCTTGTTCAAGTTTATTTAACATGGTCACCTCAACATCAGTGCTCTCAATAGTCTAGTCAATCAATTGTATTAAGGCGAGCGTTACATACACCACCCTCTTATTAAAACTTTGTCCCGAAGTAAATTTTTGTTCTCGTACTTTCGATGCTAGGATTCACTTTCATTTCCTAAGTATTATCTTCTTGTCATTCTCTTCTAGTTTTTATCAAACAAGCATGGCCATAAGCACTAGTGATTCTACTATAATTGGTTTTCTATTTCATCCAACATGGTTCCAACACATCCTCAGGAACTCAATCACAATTAAATTGCGTAATGTAAATCCAATAATACCTTCATAATTGTCAATACCAGCGTATATTTCCTACACATCCTGGTCATCCACAGAGGTCCACGATATCCAATTTTAACTACAATCTATGTTGCATCAATAGCCACACAATAGTTATCAAATAATCTTTTACATAACAAAATCCAAGCAAGAGTTAAAATATATTTGATTATGCTTCCCTCTGTTAGGATATCTCATCATTCAGTTATGTACTTTGCATGCATGCATTTACATGCATCCGCATGCATCCCAGACACCAGTTTGATGCCTCCAGCACCTAGTCCCTAGTCTGCCAACACCCGAGAGCTTCCTTCCACTCAGTTTTAGCCCTCCTAGTGCTTAGTGCATCCAACATGCACCTACCACTTGAGAGGGGCGCCTTTTCTCACCTACCACTCCAGTTCACTTCAGTTAGCTAGTTGTATTTCCTTGATTTGAGGCTAGACTGACTCCTAATTGCTGTTATCACTTCGATGGACCTCCAGTGAGACTTGACTACCTATTCTAACTCCATTTAGATCCTCATGTGCCCTCCACTGAGCATCCTTCCCTACATTAGTGCTATATCCATCAGTTACACTTATTACACTCAGTTAGACTCAGTTTGACACCTGGCTAATAGTTACTTGTGCATTGATGACCACCACTGATTAATGATGAGGACTCCTAGTTAGAGACAAGCTATTACATGCACTATATTCGAATGACCTCCTTGGCTAATTCGAATTGCTCACTCATTGTGACAGTATTGTGTTGTAATTCTACTATTCTGAGTTATAGAGCACTGATGCATCTCTCTTGCACAGTTTTTACTTCAATTTGTTTTACATCATTGTGATTGATTTACTTGTTCAATAGATCTATTGTGACTAATTTTACATGGTATCAGAGCCATGGCAGGGACAAGATCTCTCTTCTATAGGTGTTCTACATGAAGATTTGAGTGAATTTGCTCAAAAATACTGCAGTTTTGGCATGCAAAACTCCTTTTGTATTTGCTAATGCTGAAATTTTATCTCCAATACCACTCTAGAAGCTTGAGTTTTTAACAAAATTCCTAGAATTGATACATTGGATCTTCAAGCTTTCTTGATCTCCAATCCTAGGTGTGATGCAACTCTAAAACGGTGGATTGTTCGACCTTACGGTTCTTGTTTTGATTGTGATTTGCAGGTTTATCTTCTCCATCAATTGCATTTGTTATCTTGCGATTTGCAAGTTCTTCTTCATCAATTGCACTCCCTATCAGTGATGGATTACTCTTATTCAAAGCCTATGATAACTCCTTTCAATTATTTTGGTTGGAAAGATGACATGGAGATTATATTGCGCTCAAAAGGGTTCTATAGATTCACCATGGGCCTCGAATTGGAGCCAAACACATTGCTTGAGTTTACAAAACACTTCAACAAGATTGATGAAGCTTATGGTCTTCTTTGCCTCTCTATTTCCAAGGATCTTCATTTCCATCTCATTGGATTGAACTCTTTAAAAGTAGTATGGGAGCAACTTGACAAAATTTTTGGCAAGCAGGGCGAGCTTAGAGATTTTCAATTGGAAAATGAATTGATTGCTCTTAGTCCTGAGAATTTCGAGATTATCAATGAGTTTATCACAAGATTCAATTATTTGGCTTTGCAATTGAAGAACAATGGAGTTGTCAAAGAGGATAAACAATTGATCCTCTCCATTCTTTCAAAGCTTGGTAAATATTTCTTGGTATTTGTCTCTACTTTCAATTCCGGTCGGCTAACTACCCCAAATTGGAAGATGCCTACCTTGAATGCCTTCATTGAGTCCGTTACCAAAGACCATGATAAGCTAATTCAAATGGGGTCCATAAGCTCCAAAGATTCATATCTCTTTGTTAGAGGATCCAAGAATTAGAATGGAAAATGGAAGCAAAAGAAAGAGAAGCCTAAATTCGAACCTTCCAAGCAAAGAAAGAAAAGCAAACCATCGGATGCACCATCCGGTTCAACGAACAAGCAAAAGGGTAAAGAGGGTAAGGAAAAATATAAATGTTCTTATTGCAACTGTGGCTTTCATCCTGAAAGTTCATGCATGAAGAAAACAATAGATCAAATCGCCCTCCTTTTGGAAAAGAATAACATAACTCTTCCCGACGGTGCACGGAAGAAGGATAGAAATGATGATCATGAAAGAGGTCAAGCACTCATGGAAACTGTTTCGAAACCCACCACTCTACTGATAGATTCCGGTGCCTTGAATCATATGGATGCAAATATTGACTATTTTTCCTCATTTGATCCAAACATCTCCATCCCCATCCATTTGGGAGATGACTCAAAAATTTCATCAAAGGGTAAAGGTACCATCCATTTAGAGCATGGCAGTTTTCATAATGTTCTTTATGTGCCTTCCTTGGCTTTGAATATTCTTTCGGTGTATCAATGACACACACTGGTGCACCGAAGCAAGTTCTATTCAGCCCAAACAAAGTTGAAATTTATGATACTGAAAGTGGAAAACTTATTGCAGTCGGAAAGGAAAATCATACTGCAAAATACTATGAGTTTTCACACTTTGTGCCACTTGAAAAGCCCACTGCTCTTCTCACTCATGGCAATGAGGTTAGTAGGATTTAGCATGAAATATTTGGACACCTTAATTACAAGTATTTTCTTCTGTTACAAAACAAATCCATGGTTGATGGTCTTCCGCACATCCGTTCCTCGAAGGGAATTTTCCCATGTTGCATCATTGGGAAGCACCCCGAGCACAAGTTCGATCGCAACAAAGCTAGCAGAGCTTATACTATTTTGGGTCTCATACATTCTGATATCAGTGGTCCACTACCCAATATGTCCATGAATTGTTCAAGGTATGTTTTGACATTCATTGATGACTTTTCCCGCTTTACTTGGGTCTTCTTTCTCAAACACAAATAAGAAGTGCTTGGAAAATTTAAGGATTTTAAGGCTTCTGTTGAGACTGCCACTGAGAGAAAGATCAAAGTTCTTAGATATGATAATGGTGAAGAATATATCAAGACTAAGTTGCTGCAATTTTTTGCCGAAATCAGAATTCAGATCCAACATATAGTTCCGTACACACCCCAACAGAATGGTGTAGTAGAAAGGAAGAATCGATCACTGAAAGAGATGGCTACCTCTATGCTTCAGTCAAAAGGTTTGGCTGCAAATCTTTTGGATGAATCCATGAATGTTGCTGCATACATTCAGAACCGAGTTCCACATTCATCCATGAAAGGTAAAACTCCTTTCGAAGCATTCACTGGTCACAAACCAAATGTGTCCAATTTGAGGGTTTTTGGCTCCACTGCATGGGCTAGAATTCCTTCTGAAAAGAGAAAAGCTTTGGATCCACAAAGTAAGGAATGCATCCTAATAGGATATGGAGAAGAATCAAAGGCATATAAACTCATGAATATCAGATCCAGAAATATATTCATAGAGCGAAGTGTGAAGTTTGAAGAACTGCTTCCATATCTGAAACTAGTTGAGGAAAACACTATTGATCCGCAGTCTCTACAAGAAGAAGTTTCAAGAGAAGATGAAGAAAGCATTGGATCTGATATCTATGATATTTTATCAAAATTTTATGGCCATGACATATCAGGTTCAAAATCCGACCATAATGATCCTCCTCAGTTACCAAAGTGGGCCCAAAACACTCTACAATTTGCTGCTCCAAACATTGGAAATCCTGCTGATCCAAGGAGAACAAGAGCAGACTTTCAAAGAGCAGGTATGGCTCTTTCATTTTCTGATCCATTATTATCTGAGAAATTTTATTTTATGGTTGGTTCATATCTCAAATCATACTATCATTCCCACCGAGACCCAAGATGGCAAACTGCCATGGATGAAGAGTATAGTTCTCTTTAAAAGAACAATACATGGGAGCTAGTTTATCTTCCACTTGGAAGCAAATTAGTTCAATATAAGTGGGTGTACCGCACGAAGGTTTTTTCTGATGGATCTATCAGAAAATACAAATCTAGGCTGGTGGAAAGGTTTCTCCCAAGTCCAAGGAGTGGACTACACTGAGACTTTTGCACCGGTTGCAAAGATGGATTCCATCCACCTAGTTTTGGCTATTTCCACATCCAAGCACTAGGAAGTGCACCATATGGATGTGAAGAGTTCTTTTCTACATGGAGATATCGATGAAGAAGTATATATGAAGCAGCCAGAAAGATACATATCAGATCCATCATTAGTTTGCATATTGAAGAAATCTTTGTATGGATTGAAATAGGCCCCAAGAGCTTGGTACGCAAAGATGAACCCCTTCCTTCTTTCTCAGAATTTCAAAAGATGAAAATCTGATTTGAATGTGTATCTAAAACAAGTTAAAGGTAATTTGCTAATTGTTGTTCCTTATGTTGATGATCTTCTCATTACTGGTAGCACTCTCCTTACAATCAACAAGCTAAAAACTGCCTTAAATCTGGCTTTTGACATGAGCGATTTGGGCTTGCTGAAGCAATTTTTGGGCTTGGAGATAGCTCAAAATTTTGATGGGATCAAATTATCTCAGTAAAAGTATGCTTTCGAATTGCTATTAAAATTTAATATGGCAGAATGTAAGGCAACTTCGTTCTCATTCCTCTCAGGAATCAGTCTTGAGGAGGGAAATTCTACACTGCTTGCAAATTGCATTATGTATCGAAAGTTGATTGGTTCACTACTATAATTGACACACTCAAGTCCTGATATTTTTTATGCCGTGAGTGATGTATCAAGGTATATGAAGCATCCCCATGAGCTTCATTGGAGGGCAGCCAAAATGATCTTTCAATATGTGCAAGGTACGAGACATTTTGGCATACACTATGCTGCAGATTTTGAGCTAGATTTCATTGGTTTCACTGATTTAGATTGGGCGGGTGATAGCATTGATCGGAATTCCAATTTTGGATATGTTTTCATGATTGGCCATGGCCCTATTTGCTGGTCAAGCAAAAAGTATGCATTCATTGCACTTTCTTCAGCAGAGGCAGAGTATCAAGGGGTAGTGAATGCCTACATTCAGGCAGTTTGGTTGTAGGGTATTCTTTTCGAGTTTTATTTTGGTAGCACTACTTCGACTGTCATATTTTGTGACAATCAAAGTGCTATTAAGATATCCACAGATCCATTTCAGTGGCAGAGGACCAAGCACATTGAGATTCACATGCACTACATTTGAGAGCTTGTGCATGATCGCACCATCATTCTACAATATTGCCCTACTGATGAGCAAATTGCAGACATCTTCACCAAGAGCTTCATTGAGAAGAAGTTCTCTTACCTCCGTTCACTGTTGGGGGCGAGTTCCATCATGGTGGAGATAGATTAGATCCATTTTATGTTTAGCTTGAGGGGGGGATTTCTTCCCACTGGGTTTCCCCTCTTTCCTCACTTAGCTTATTTTCAGGATTTTTGGATTATTGTATTGGGGTGACCTTTGGTCTCAGTAACCAGGGCCCTACATCTTATTTTTTACATCATAGTATAGCTTGAGGGGGGGTGTTAGGATATCTCATCATTCAGTTATGTACTTTGCATGCATGGATGCATTTGCTTGCATTTGCATGCATCCGCATGCATCCCAGTCACCAGTTTAATGCCTCCAGCACCTAGTCCCTAGTCTGTCAGTAACCGAGAGCTTCCTTCCACTCAGTTTTAGCCCTCCTAGTGCTTGGTGCACCCAACAAGCACCTACCACTTAAGAGGGGCACCTTTTCTCACCTACCACTCTAGTTCACTTCAGTTAGCTAGTTATCTTTCCTTGTTGAGGCTAGACTGACTCCTAACTATTGTTACCACTCTGATGGACCTCCAATGAGACTTAACTACCTATTCTGACTCCAGTTAGCTCCTCATGCGCCCTCCACTGAGCCTCCTTCCCTACATTAGTTCCATATCCACCAATTACACTTATTACACTCGGTTAGACTCAGTTTGAAACATGGATGACAGTTACTTGCGCATTGATGACCACCACTAATTGATGATGAGGACTCCTAGTTGGAGCCAAGCTATTCCATGGAGTATATGCGAATGACCTCCTTGGCTAATTCAAATTTCTCACTCATTGTGTCAGTATTGTATTGTAATTCTACTATTCTGAGTTATAGAGCACTGATGCATCTCTCTTGCACAGTTTGTACTCCAATTTGTTTTACATCATTGTGACTGATTTTCTTGTTCAATAGATCTGTTGTGACTAATTTTACATCCTCCAAGATGAGATGGTAAACACCATATAATATTCAATAAAATTACAGATGGGTAAGTTATAAGAATGGATTCATAAATCAATAACGACCATCAAAAAGTCCAAAAACCAATTCCCATAAGACTAATTCCAAACCCCTAAATGTTTTAATAATGTTGGTTCTCCATTTGATAGGATTTCCAAGTGTTGAAACTTAGCAACTTAGTCGAACATATTAAACTTTACCTCTTAGTCCTTTCATAAGTAACATCATGTCCTAGTCAACCAACTTATCACATCCTTAACTCATTTCATCATTTTTGTTGTCTTAGGAGCATTTCGACATAGTCATCAAGTCGCACTATGTGTTTTTTCTTAACCTCATCGTGTTCCATCTCGAGGGATAGTCGTCTTTTCAACAAGGTTTCACCATGTCAGGTGGTTGGCATCATTCCATTTATCTATTTTTGTTGATCATATCCATACTTTGTTTTACAAAAGTCGTCTACATTTGGCCTTTTCGCTAGGTTTTCCAGTTACACTTTTTCCATTACCCTATCATGGTTGAGACAAGTTGAAGCTATTAATTTTTAATGTATTAATTACAATTTCATGGTTCTCAGCTCATCACCTTGGTCAAATCGATATCTTGTTTCCCATATTTCGATTCTATTTGTCCCTCTCGATAGTCTTTCGAATTCTTGGCAAAAAGTGTCTTGTCAATTAAAATTTATCAAATTCCCATCATTAAATAAATTCACCCAATGCATCCATTCACTAGTCCTCTCTTCATGGCTATGTAGGGAATGTTAAAAATATCCCCATAGACATCTATTGCAAGAGAGCCAATGTCCTCCATTTTTAAAACAAAAGAAATCTTCCCTTTTTGAACTTACCTAGGGATGAAAATTTTTGTACGTCTAAATTGGTGCTTTCATATCCTCAAATGTTTCTAGGTCACTTAATATTTAACCTATGACACAGTGCACATAATCCCCTACCAATTCTTGCACCCCTCCCCCCATCACTAGGAAGCGTTGTCATAAGTATTGTTTTATACCTTTCTATGGGATGGTGGTGGCTGCATAACTGATTACATACCTTGTCTCGATGGCACCTTGATGTTGTCATTGCCAATAATATTACCCTCCTTTATTCCTAGTTGTATAATAACAATGCACATAGTAATCCCTCATCATTAACAACACACCTGACACTTAACACTACACCTATCAATCTTTTAATCATTTAAGTCACCCCTGAAAATCTCATATATACCTAATTAACTATGTATTTAATTAAAAACACATATGACAATGGTCTATTACACATGTCCATCTTCTAAGCCAACCCTTTAATCAAGTCACTTCAAAGGATTCTATACTATAATTTTTCTATGGAAGAAGGTTTATAATAATAGCAAGGAAGTGATATCATCATGTGACATGCTCCATCAATCGTGACCATGTAATCCTCAGGTGTTAATCCACCCTCAATCTTAAACTTTCTAAGTTTAGCAGTTTCACAGGTAGTGATGTCATTAGGAAACACTACTTGTAAATTTCAAAGAAGTTTACACTATGCTTTATCAATGTAACAATTTAGTTGTATCACCCTTCTCTTTTCTTTTTAGTCTAAGAAAACCCATAGCATTTGATTATGGCAGGCATAAATCAACTTGTGAGTGACACATAATTTCATGTTTATGGGAAATCCACCTCATCGGCCATAATTCATATTTTTATATTAACACAATACCCTAACATAAATCCCTTCATTATATAAACCCCCATATAATAACATAAGCCAACTTATTATCTACAATACTATGTAGTAGCTTGAATTTATCCATTATTTAATAAGATTCATAAATTCACTCACTAAATAAGAGCACCCTACATCCACATATAATTTTGTCACCTAATAACATAATCTATGAACTTAAATTGATTGATCACCTAAGATACAATACCTTACACCTTACCTAAGTCTAAACCTCAATCCATCCATTTATATACGAATCTAACGCCCTTAAGGTAATCGAATCATTATAAAACACAATATATAATGTATCGACATAGTCCATCATAGTCCATCATTATATAAAACATAATATCTTAACCTAAACTACATAATATGATAACATAACAAACATATTATGTGAAACACAATGTAGTATCATGAGCTAATTGATTGTGTGATAAGATACAATACATCCACATGGACCCCTTCCTAATTTTATACAATACACTAGTATACATAAAACTTTAAATACATCAATGTACATGCATGAATTAACATTCATTCATGAACTAACATACATCTATAATTTAACCTACAACTATGAATAATCATAAATTCATGTAATCAATTTGTTATATAAAAAAATACTTGATGCATTATTCGTTTTTTTTCCACTCATTCATTCAATAGACCTCAACCCTTGTATCCACTACATAATGTATAAATCCATTGTTATATGATACCCCAATGCATTGACATAATCCATTCTTAATATAATAATTTCATAAGAACTAAACCATTATATAAACCAGACAACATTAACGTAACCATGTATAGACGATATAAATTAACCCGAGTCCAACCCTTATATAACAACGCAAAACTCGATAACCAAATTTAAATGAAATTTATTTCCAGATTGTAAATATTCAGGAAAGTAGAGTAGAGGTATAATTTAAGTAAGAATTGGACTTCAGGATTTAAATTCTTAGAGGGATATAAGTGACCTTGCTACATATCATTGATCTGTATGATGTTTAAGGTAAGAATTACTACATGAATTTTATATAAGTAGGTACTCAACAAATGCTTTTCCCTCACATAGAAAATAACCCAAGTAGATACGATTCTTGGTACACAATAATTGAAGTACAACACAAAGGTATATAGGTCTCGACAGGGTTAATAATTCTTTCACTAAAATTCGGTCTACATATTTTCCGAATGGATATCACTATCATAGGATATCTTTAAAAACAAACATAAACACATAGTAAACTTCATTGCTCAATAAAATTAGCGGTGGAAACCTTAACTCAAGGTTATTACCCTATTCTTCGAATATGCAGTAACATGCATTCGATCATACATCAATTTTTTTTTTCTCTTTTCCTTTCAAATATAAATTACATCAAATACAAATTTATGCGTGAATGAATTTTTAAAATAAATAAGAATCGACCGGGTTACATATGTAACCAAAAAGCAACCGATAACATGAACAAAAACAATCACTTAGGAGTTAATCAAGGTTCACAATGTTACCAACAATCGATGTGTTTCCTATAGATCAAGATTAGACAGAAGTTTAAGTAAATCCCCCCTCATCAACAAAATTCAATGGGAGGTTCTGTTGCACTAGTCTTCCATATATATATTAATATTCCTGAATCCTGAATTGGATCTCATTAAAACAAAAGCAAGCAGAAAATCGGATTGTAATCCACATTTAGTCATAGAAATAAATAAAAAAATGTAAAGGATCCCGATCGTATACAGAGTTTTCACACAGAGATCTACACATAAACAAAATCCAAATCATGCAAAAATTTCACGCATAGAAAATCGAAAATGTAATATACCCATATCGTATGCCAAAATCACATGTAGAGGTCGAATGCAGTGCCTGATATCAAATTCAATACTAAGTCGAGAGACTACAACAAGGAAGCTTTAAATGAAATTAAAACTATGGTTCTATCATAACCATAAAATTACACAGAGATGGAAATTCATTTTATCCAAAGAATTCAAGGTTGTATTAGAAAACAAACAATCGATCCCTTAACAGACAATGCAGGCATGTTACAAAACTATACAGAAGGCATACTTTTTTCTTTTTACAAAGTTTCAAAACGTTCGATATAAACACAGAGTTCTTTCAGTAAAAAAAATAAATAGATTTGGTCTGTCATATGACAGAGTTAAATATTTCAAATAAAATCAATACAGAGTTTATCCCCTTTTCAAAATAGATTCGATACAGCCATTTGATGTAAAACCGAGTTCTTCCGATTGAAATAGGTTGGAGTCGTCATACGACAAAGTTCAATATTTCAAATAAAATCAATACATAGTTTATCCCTTTTTAAAATAGATTCGATACGAGTTATTTTCATCATACAGGTACACAAATTTAAAGATTTAAGTAGAGTTCCTTTACATCCATATAGCATGCTTAGATTTCAATTTTGTATAAACCCAGATTTGTTATAAAAATAAATGCAGAATTTATCAAATAACAACCTGGAGAATCAACTCAAATTCTATAATCAATTTTACAATTTGCGGAAGTAATGTGTGTGGTTCTGTACAGCTCTAATACCAAATGTAGAGACCTCCCCGGGACCCTAGCTAGAACTTTAAACAAATATATAGTTTACCATAAGTAAAATGTAAATTGCATCATCATATAAATCACTACAATAAATCTTCCTTAAAAATTTATTTAAAACTTATAACAAAAATTTGAAAAGAACTTGTTCTGTGATGGTTGATCCCGCGTTTGTCGAATTACTCAAAGTAGTTGTCCCACAATCAAAATCCCTCAACGCAACTACCGAAGGACTCCTCGTTTGATCTCCCTACCACACTGGGAGTAGTCTTCTTCCTCCCTGTCCCCCGAGCAAATAGGGGTCACAAAGAACATACAAGCCTGAAACCTTAGATGAGATCTCCCAATCCCCAGAGCAGTTATCAACCAAACTCATATGGAACACATTAATCTCAAACTTCCATTACGGAATTCATCCAGCATTAGGGAGCAAGAGAGAGAGATCCTTTTCTCTTCATTCTCCCTTCTTAAATAGAAAATTCTTAGACGACATGTGTCATCTCATGCAAAATTTAATTTAATTTATCAATTCTCTAATATTCATTCTCATGCAACAAGTGCCACTCTCACATACTAGTGCACATAAGTTCCTCAATTATCTCGTAGTTGTCTCCCAAGTCTAAAATATCAATCCCTAGATCAATGGGTGCATGTCAGGGATAATTTTAATGAACCATACTTATTTAAAAGTGTATAAACCTTGGCCAATCTTACCAATTCTTAAAATTTCAACTATAAAATATTTGACAATATTTTTCTAAAATTATTTCAATTTCTAAGGATTCTATATAGTTGATATAACTATTTGGCGATTTTTAGAGTGAACAAATTTTACCCCATCAAAATTGGGCGAAATGGGGTTTCAAAAGATGCAAATTGACGAATATTTTTTTAGAAAAAAACATGGAAAAATAGCCCATGGGCTAAATTTCGCCCCTAAAATTATCCTTGGTGCATGTGGAGTTAAGCTCTAGATATTTTATAATCTAGATTTGCTCCAAAATCAATTATCTCTAATTTATATATTTATTATTTTAATCTAATGCATGTCTTCCTAGATCAATGGATGTACATAATTTCTACCTAGAATATCCCCTTTCAATAATTTCTTAATTTAAAATACTATTTCATTCAATTATCCTCAATTTAACATTTACATATGCAAAATTTAATATATGACTAAATGTTTTAGTGTAAGAATGCAAAGATTTCCATTTCCTGTCGTTGTCTAGGTACCACTTCTATGGGTCATTCTGACAACTTCCTTGTCCTTGTCCTCATCTAGGGAGTACAATGTAGCGATTAGCAATCGTTATCGTAATATTCCAACTACATTTCCATGGAGACTAATGGCAATTGAGGAATACGATATTCCTTATTGCGTGCCCCTCAACACATCGTACGGGACCAAAGCATTGTGGCCTCTCCCATACAACACACACTTCCCCGAGTGAGCTGATAGGGCTTTTGACCCATGCATGGAATGCTATTTCAAGGTCGACATTCCGTCGTCATACCCCTGTGTATATTTCTCATTCTTTACGACCCCCTTTTATTCCATTGAGAGTCAGTCAGTAATTTGTTTTACTTGCTACTAGACACACTCAAAGCGCACATTAGTAGTATTGCACCATATAAATTATATCATCGTGCATTTTCATCTTTATACAATTCTATTTAAATAAACATAATTTATTCACATCTATGGAATCAAAAGCATTGTTTCTCTCATTCATTCATAACATCATCATATTTCTCAATCAATCGAGCATAATCATCATTTGGTTGTCAATCAATAGTTTTCATTAAAAATAATAACTAAAACATAACACCTTGTTCAAGTTTATTTAACAGGGTCACTTCAACATAAGTGCCCTCAATAGTCCATTCAATCAAATGTATTAAGGAAGGCATTACACTTTTTATTTGTGTCCATTACATTATATAGTAAGCCACATTCTTTGTATTACCATGTGGTGTAGTGATAGAAAATACATCACTTATAGATCCCCAATTCAAAATATTAATTAATCTATAATTATCCCATTAATCAAATCATGTGTACTTTCCTTGACAACATCTTAAGATTTATCATAACCTTCTGAGGCCAAAGCCTCTTTGGAATGCATATATTTCCATGTTTGAATTATATGTGTCCCTTTGGATTTAAAGGGAAATATTTCCATTGTTTCAGGTACCCATTGTTTTCACATTGATCAAATTCACATCCCTCTACACCAATGAAAAATTCACAAACATGTGTACTTTCTCGTCTCAGTGTAAAATACGCCACCCATGTCTTTACTCTGAATATGATGTAATACCTTTGTGCCAAGTATAGTTTCACGATACTAAGACATGTATTTATTCACATTGCTAAATGAAACATTCCAAAAAAATCTTCATCATGAAGATCAAATTTAATTTTCTATTGAGCATGTGTTTCAAAGTATGTTGAAAATTTGAGCTTCAAATTTTAGACCATATTCATTTACTTGTGCACCCGCCTTGCCTATTCACAACCTTCATGGTTTAGAAAACATTTTCACTAGTAAATGACTTCAATAGATGATTTGAGTCACACTCCATTATGACACATTTGGTACCTCCTTAGTGCTCGTTTAACATAAGCACCTACACCATCATGTTCACATTTTCCATGCCATATTTCAATACATCTCCAGGTATGTTGGAATATTGTATCCTTATGAAGATAAATTAAACAATAAAAATAGCATGTTAATTTGAACAAGCCCACACACCCATCTAAGCAAATCATTTTTTGTATAAATGTTATTTTTTTTTCTTTCTAAATGATTTTTAGATCACCCGAAATAAATTTTGAACAAACAAAGTGTCATGCTCACATCGTTGCTAACATAAAAATGTCACTCCTCTATCAAATCACATGATTTTGTAGTATTATCCCTACCATCAACTCTCATCTTGTGAAATCAGATCACAAAATGATCATAAGATTGAATAACACTTCTCACACAAATTGCTAGTCTAGAATTGTCAATAACACTTAAAATCAAACTCGGAATTATGCACAATATTAAACTGTATTAGCATAAATTTACATCATCCAACCATGTACCATCAAGTGTCTGCAAATATATAGAATTACATCATAAAATCGAAATTCTTTGGATGCACTCAAATAGCTCACAAAAAGCAGGCTTACGAAACTAGCTAAACCCCCCAAGGTAGAAACATCTCTCTCCAACTCACTCAATATGTTCACAAATTGGCTAAAACACTTTTGGAATGTGATGTAGACTGAAACTAGAAAAATATTATAGATTTTGGAGTGAAAAAGAGGCAAGGTGTGTTGGCCACAAAATCTAGCAGTTTCCAAAGGCACTAGAGTGCCTAGCTTTAGTCTTATCCATCCAAAAGCAGGAAAAAGATGTGAAAGCACTAAAAAAGTAGGATACACATGTTACACCTAAATATTGTCATCATGAGACCCATGTCAACTCAGTTACTTGATCCCTAAAGTCTTCCTGATCAAGTAATCAATTAGAGCAAGTTGTTGACCTTTGTCCACAATTTCTAGTTTGGTCGACGCAGGTTTCCATCTAGCAAGGAGTTCCCAACTAGGTCAGGTGCAGACTTCCTTCAGGTAGACTGCGTCGGAGGCTTAGGTTTTCTTTGTGCAACCTTCATTTTCCCTCTCAGGTGCAATTTTCCCTCATACATCTTGCGCAAGATTTGGTTAAATTGGATAAAGGTGGCTTTCGAGCGAATTCTAGAAAGTGGATGAGGTGGATCTCTATCCCTAACTTGTAGGTGAGCTATCCTACAGTTCCCTAACCTCAAGGGAGGATCCCTTAGTCCTATCCCTATAATACTCAACCTACTCTACCCACTTGGTCTTATAAATACAAAGCTCCTCTCCATTCCAAAGAGAGGAAATCTATAGCACTTTTATGCTAGTGGAATTAACCTAGGTGATCCTTATCCATCCGTTGGGAAGCATACATTTCCTTTGGAGGAATTGGATTGGCTTGTTGGAGGAAGATTGCAGCGTTAAGGCTTGGGTTGTAATCATCACTCTTCTATGTATTTCTCACTCATTTACAGTAATATAATCTCTTTCCATAAATATATTTGCGTTAGTGATGTTTAGAGTTCACTTCCTTAACTGTTTACTTAGATCAGTTAGTGTTTAGATGCACTTTTACTACTCATTTGTCTCTATGTGCTTTGAGAAGCTTTACAGCTATAGATCTCACGACCACAAGGCTTGGAGCAACGAAGAGGAGAAAGATCTACGAATCTGAAGGTAAGGCATCTAATTACCTTGATCTCTAATTGATCTAGGAAAGTATTTTTATATTTTGTTTCTATTTGTTCTAGATCCACCTGGACTAGGGAGATCATGCTTGCGTCCGCTCGAGTAGATTGTCTGGAAACAAATATGGAGACTATACTAGGGAATAAAGAATAGCTTTGATTTCAGTTTAGTTTGATTTCTTAGTCATCCATTTTCTAGCCTCATAAGCCCCTCCCATCATTGGATTTTTTTCATTAAAGAGTTTCTTGGATTCCCTTGATTCTTTTTAGGATCAGTATTAGGCCTCTTGCCCTTCTACCTTAGGAGATCTAACCATTTTGCTGCTTTTAATTCGATAGGAGCACCTAGGCTGAGTCTTCCTTGCGCCACTATATGGATGGCTCACTTTGCCTAAAGACAAACTGCACCACTAGCTCAACCTTCCTGTGAACAAGATGCGTCAGCCCCTCTCTGGCGCTCTGGTTCAATGTCCTAGGGTGCACCAACCCCTTAAATATTGGGGATCAGTAGGTATTTCCTTCATTTCTGGATTTTGGTCTGATTGATTGTGATCTGTGTGCTACATATTCAGTCACAGAACCCCTAGACACAACATACTATCATTTTCCTCCATTTTTTTGGGTCTTTTGAGTTTTGGATCCATGTTTGGCCCTTTAAGTCAAAACTAGTGTTCTGCTTGAGCCTAATGGATTCTATTTTTGAAAAAAATTCCCCCTCATGCTCGGGGGGGGCATGAATCGTGTATCCTACAATCGTTTTGACCCATATTAAGGTTTTAAGATAAATTTTGGTTTGGTGTGATTGGCTTATTTTATAGACTTGAAAAGTGTGGGATATCCATGCCTTTTTTAGCCCCTTTTTCTTGGGTTATGCATCTTGTTTCCTTTACATGCTGAGCTATCCAGTGATTGTTGGGATAGATTGATTCCTTGTCTCCACTTTAGGTCAAAGAAAAGCTTAATTTCATCCCTCTTTTTCTATATTCACAAATTTGGAAAACATAAATATTCTTCTTGCTTTAATTTGATAATTCCACATTCTTGGTCTTACACTCATAAGAAGAAGAAAGGCTTCTTTCAAATTTGTGTGCATTTCAGTTAGATAGATATTATTAAGTGCTTTTCTTTGTATTGAATTTGATTGGAAATGTTTGTGGAACCCTTCTTTCCATAACTTAGATGTGTCTTTTTCGAATGTAAAGAGATAGGAAACGCATTATAATTATTGCATTTGGTGTTCGTGAAAATATCTCTTTTATCGCTTCAGGTTAGTTTTGGGTGTATCTTTACTTCTTTATATCATTTTGAAAAGAGTTAAAATTGCATTTTCATTGGGTTGTGCATTTGGGAAGAAAATATATCTCTCTCTTCTTCTTAAGTAGAACTTCATAGAAACGAAGACTTGCATTTTCATATAGATCATATTTGAATCTTGTTTAAATTCCAAGTCCTCACTTTATGGATTCACTTAACCATACAAGATAAAATCAAGCGCTAGTTAAAGTTAAAAACTTTTAGCAACTTGTGTGTTGGGTTAGTGACGTGTTCCAACATCGTTAAGCATGGCAGCTGTCATTATCTTCTTGCACTGCATTTCAAGGGACTACAATTCTTCCACGTACCAACCGGTATATCGAAGGATCTTTCATGTACCCTTGGGTATATCGAAAGGTACTTCACGTACTTGGTAGTATATCAAAAGGCTCTTGTCGTACGGTTGTGCATTAGACAACACCACTACGGATTGGCGCTCCCACCTACGTTGAGTATATCGAGAGACCCCATTAGGATTCCTGGAACCATTAGAGAAAACCTTTTGACCATCTTGTTGTCGCAATACACTAAGAACAACACTCAGGGAGATTACTACGCACGTACTGTTAGGTAGTCAGGTTATACAGACAAGGGTACAGTCCCAATCCTCCTTGGTTAATGCTCTGAAGAATTGGGCCGAGTATAACTGTTGGATCCTACAGTGGTATCGTGAGTTGTGATAGCTTGACACACTCGTGAGGATCCAACTTTTACATCTCTCCTATTCACAATTTTTCATGATGCTTTTAGTTTGAGTAGCGTTTCTTGTGTGTGATAATTAAAAGGACTTAGAGAGTTTATATATGGCAACCTCTTCTGGGACTACCAATCAAGAGGCCCCTTTTCAAGGCGTACCTTTTGTCTTTCCTCCAGTTGGAGACATTGGTCCTCCCTTTATTGCCACTTTAAATCTTCCTAGATTAACCATAGGATTACCGGTATGGTTATTAAATCCAGTGATTCCAGTTGTACCCAATGTTTCACATGTTAACTCTCAGACACGAGAGTGTCAATCCCAAATTGATCCTTCCCCTTCTTCGTCAGATGCTTCTTCTTCTGTTTCTTCTTCCTCGCCTGATCAAAGCAGTAGTGTTAGTAATCAAGAGGATACGAAGAAGAAAAAAAGGAATATAAAGAAGAAGAAGGATAAGAAAGAGACGAAGCATCAACCATCTTCCTCCGATGGCACTCATCCTATTCGAACACCTCGCAGACCCAAGTTCCCTTGCAATATTTGCAAGGGTGATCACCTTCTCAAGGATTGTGTCGATCTTTCAAAAGTGTTAGAAGAGTGGTCTAAAGCTTCCAAACCACCTATATCATCAGTTTCTGGACATCATACTGATGATACCGCATCAACTAGTGACTCTATGGTTAAGGGTCGGAAAGGTAAAGTGAAAAATTCATGTTTGTTATGGAAGGGTATTCACCTTACTTAACTTTGTCCACGCATGGATGAAGCTTCTCATTTTTTGGAAGACATTACTCTATCTCATAAACACCTTCCAGTTGTTCGTCGTAAGTCGTCCCTTGTGTTAGAAAAACAGGATCGCAGAGCAATAACAATAAACATAAATGCAAATATAATCACACATACACATTACAAGAGACACATAGATACATCATGGTTCACCCAACTTGGGCTACGTCGACACTGAATTTGCTAGTCCTTATTATTATTATTGTCCAGCAAGGTGAAGGGATACAACCTGCAGCACAACCGCTGCACTTCCTCTTCTCTGTTTCACAATCTCTCTCCTTATCTTAGAGATCTTTACAATGCATAAAACCTAATACATCATCCTCCCTAGCCGTATTACAATGTATTTATTTTATAAGGGAAATACAACGGAAAAATACCACGGGATACCCAAAACCATGGGCCCACAAAACAACTGACGAAAACAGCCCCAAAATTTTCTTCGGGGGCATTGCCCCCCAACCCCCATTTCTCGGGGGCGCTACCCCCGGACCCCCCAACCAGGGGGGATGTTTCCCCCTAGAACCCCGTGGGGGGGCGATGCCCCCTCACACCCCCCCGTTGGGGTGATTGTACAGTCCACCTACATATCATATAAAACTGGGGTACAAACACGGCTGATACAATATCATCTATGAGACTAGAAGATCTGGCTCCACAACCAAGAATCTCCCGCTTGGAGACTGATCACAACAACTCCACCGCTGCTGCACTTGCTGGACTTGGAATTGGCAAATTTCTCCTCTTCACCTTCATGCTAGAAGGCCAACTGAAATCGAGCACGAAATCAGTTTCTCTCTGGTCACTACCTTTGTGAACATGTCTGCAGGATTCTGGCTAGTATGTATCTTTTCCAGCTTCAACAGTTCATCTTCCAGAACAGAGCGTATGAAATGGTACTTGAGCTGTATATGTTTAGTCCTGGAATGGAATGCTGAGTTCTTTGTAAGATGAATGGCACTCTGGCTGTCACTATACAATCTGCTATCCTTCTGCTTCTTACCCACTTCCTCCATAAACCTCTGCAACCAAATCATCTCTTTACTAGCCTTTGTAATGGCAACATAC
This sequence comes from Larix kaempferi, assembly GCA_027924585.1. Classification (NCBI taxonomy): domain Eukaryota; kingdom Viridiplantae; phylum Streptophyta; class Pinopsida; order Pinales; family Pinaceae; genus Larix; species Larix kaempferi. Next base: position 350,036 of record BSBM01000277.1, on the reverse strand, counting down.
TCTGCTTTTGTTGTTGAAAGTGCAACAACCTTCTGTAGTTCCGAAATCCAGCTTACTGTTGTTCCATCTACAGTAAACACATACCCTGTGGTGCTCCTCCTGCTATCCTTGTCACCTGCCGTATCTGCATCAACATATCCCTGTAGAACAGTGTCTGAACCTCCAAAACATAATGCCTCAGTGGTAGTACCTCTCAAATACCTGAGAATCCACTGTACTGCCTTCCAATGTTCTTTACCTGGATTGTTCATATATCTGCTCACAACTCCCACTGCATGTGCAATATCTGGTCTTGTGCACACCATGGCATACATCAAGCTGCCAACTGCTGATTGATAGGGAATCTTGGACATGTAATCTGTCTCTTCTTGTGTCTTGGAACACATTTCCTTACTTAGACTGAAATGGCTAGCCAAAGGTGTACTTACAGGTTTTGCATTCTGCATTCTGAACCTCTCCAACACCTTTTGTATGTACTCACTTTGAGACAATGTCAATTTGCGATTTTTTCTGTCTCTCGTTATTCTCATATCAAGGATTTGCTTTGCAGCACCCAAATCCTTCATCACAAATGAATTAGCTAGCTTCCTTTTGAGTACATTTATATCCTGCATGTCAGACCCTGCAACAAGCATGTCATCCACATACAATAAAAAGATAATATATCTTCCATTGTTTAGCTTCTTGAAATAAACACAGTGGTCAGAATGACATCTACTATAACCTTGTTCTGTCATAAACCTGTCAAACTTTAGATACCATTGCCTTGGAGCTTGCTTCAAGCCATACAAGCTCTTTTTCAACCTGCATACCAGATCCTCCTTACCTTTGACCTCATACCCTTGTGGCTGATGCATATATATTTCTTCCTCCAAATCCCCATGAAGGAAGTCTGTTTTTACATCTAATTGTTCAAGATGCAAATCTTCTACCACCACTAGACTTAAGATAGTCCTAATTGAAGTCATCTTAACAACAGGGGAAAATATTTCATCAAAATCTATACCTTTCTTCTGTGCAAACCCCTTTACAACAAGTCTGGCCTTGTACCGCTTTTTACCTCCTTCTTCTTCCTTCAACCTGTAAATCCATTTGTTTTGCAATGCTCTTTTACCAGCAGAAAACTGAACCAAATCCCAAGTCTGGTTTTCTACCAATGAGTCCATCTCCTCATTCATGCCTTGCTCCCACTTCTTTCTAGTTTCCACCTGCATTGCTTCTTCATAACATTCTGGTTCACCAGAATCAGTCATCAATAAATAATACATTGAAGGAGAGTATCGTTCAGGGAGTCTACTTAACCTGGTAGATCTTCTTACAGTTGCAGGAGTTTCAGGTACTTGTTGCTGCTCTTGATTTTCTGGCACCTTCGGAATTTCATTTTCTTTAATTTCATCAAGCACTATGTACTCTGTGTTTTCCTTTTCCTGTTTCTTTCCCTGCAACTGATCTTTATACATGACCTTTTCATTGAATATCACATCTCTACTCCTGATGATTTTGTTATTTTCATAATCCCATAAACGATAACCAAATTCATCAACCCCATATCCAATAAAGGTACATTTCTTGGATTTAGCTTCAAGCTTTGTTCTATTTTCTTTATCAATATGGACAAATGCTTCACAACCAAACGTTCTTAGAAATGAGTAGTTTACCTTTTTATCTGTCCATGCTTCCTCTAGAATACCACCATCCAAAGCACTTGAAGGTCCTCTGTTTATTAAATAAACAACAGTATTTACAGCATCCGCCCAAAACTGTAAGGGAAACCCTGCATGGAGTCTCATACACCTTGCACGCTCCATGATCGTTCTATTCATCCTTTCTGACACACCATTTTCCTATGGTGTTCCTGGGACTGTCTTCTCTCTACGAATCCCATGGTATGAACAATAATTATCAAACTCCTTGCCGCAGTACTCACCTCCATTATTAGATCTGAGACACTTCAATCTTTTTTCTGTCTCATTCTCAACCAAAGCTTTCCACTTCTTAAAAGTAGCAAACACATCATATTTCTGTCTAATGCAATAAACCCAAGTTTTTCTAGTTGCATCATCAATAAATGTAACATAATAATGAGAACCACCAAGAGATTTTACCTGAGGCGGTCCCCATACATCTGTATGCACAAGCTTTAATTTTTCATTCTTCTTCTGTTTCCCAACCCTGAGAAATCTGACTCTCTTCTGTTTTCCATAAACACAGTTTTCACAGAATTCCAAACTTACCTGCTTCAAATCCGGCAACAAATTCCTTGAGTGGAGAATCTACATCCCCTTATCACTCATGTGGCCAAGCCTATGATGCCACAATGTTGTATCTGTTCCTATGGAAGCTAAAGAGATAGAATGGTCAGTATTATGAGGACATAAATACAACATACCTACTCTGTCTCCTTTTGCTATCACCATTGATCCTTTAGTGATCTTCCAACACTTTTCTCCGAACGTAGATAGACAGCCGCCATATCCCAACTGCCCTGTTGAGATCAGATTTCTTTTCATAGCAGGAATATGCCTAACTTCTTTCAACAACCAATCAGTTCCATTCTTAACTTTTATCCATACCTTACCCATTCCAACAATTTTACATGGCTCATCATCACCCAATAAAACATGTCCAAAGTCGCCAGGAACATACTCATGAAAGTATTTCCTATGGGGTGTAGCATGACATGAAGCTCCTGAATCTACTACCCAATAATCACTAGTATTATCTAATGCAAGAATCAAAGCATCTTGTAACACATCACCTGCTACATTTGATTCCTGGGTAGTTTCCTTATGTGCATCTCCTTTCTTCTTTAGAGATTTGCAGTCTTTCTTCAGATGTCCTTTCTTTCCACAGTTCCAGCACTCTATCTTTCCCATTCTGGACTTGGATCTGCCCGTTTTAGACTTTCCATGATTACCTTGGCTCTTTCCTCTCTCCTTTTGTCTTCCCCTTCTCTCCATGGTCAATGCATTACCTGATGTCTCACCTGTGCTTTTTCTTCGCATTTCCTCGCTAAGAATAACACCAATAACATCATCAAATTTCAAGGTGTTTGAACCAAAGACAGAGTTACTTACAGCCATGACCAAGCTATTCCAACTTTCTGGCAATGAATACAAGATTAGAAGAGCCCTAACCTCATCATCAAAGTTCACACTTACAGAACTTAGCTGATTTGTAACCATATTAAACTCATTTAAATGATCAGTAATAGATCCACCTTCAGACATCTTCATATTAAATAAATGCTTCATTAGAAATACCTTGTTGGAGGCCGAGGGTTTTTCATACAGCTTACCCAATGCGCTCATCAAACCCTCTATTGTCTTTTCTTTTGAGATATTGAAAGCCACCGACGAAGCCAGGCTCAACCTTATTGTTCCCAGAGCCTTTCTGTCAAGAACCTCCCATTCTTCGTCCTTCATAGCCGTCGGCTGCTTTGCTTTTCCTCCCAACGGTAGGAAAAGATCCTTCTGGTACAGATAGTTCTCCATTTGCATCTTCCATAACTCAAAGTTTTGGCCGTTAAACTTCTCGACCTTAAACTTTCCTTCTTCTGCCATTGCTCCCACTCGAACCAGAAACCCTAGCTTCCTGCGGGTTTAACTTCCAAATAGACCTTTGGCTCTGATACCAATTGTTAGAAAAACAGGATCGCAGAGCAATAACAATAAACATAAATTCGAATATAATCACACATACACATTACAAGAGAGACACAGATATATCGTGGTTCACCCAACTTGGGCTACGTCCACACTGAATTTTCCAGTCCTTATTATTATTACCGTCTAGCAAGGTGAAGGGATACAACCTGCAGCACAACCGCTGCACTTCCTCTTCTATGTTTCACAGTCTCTCTCCTTATCTTAGAGATCTTTACAATGCATAAAACCTAATACATCATCCTCCCTAGCCGTATTACAATGTCTTTATTTTATAAGGGAAATACAATGGGAAATTACCACGGGATACCCAAAACCATGGGCCCGCAAAACAGCTGGCGAAAATAGCCCCATAATTTTCTTCGGGGGCGTTTCCCCTGAACCCCCATTTCTCAGGGGCGCTACCCCCGGACCCCTCAGCTAGGGGGGATGTTCCCCCCAGGAACCCCGTGGGGGGGCGATGCCCCCCCGCTGGGGTGATTGTACAGTCCACCTACATATCATATAAAACTGGGGTACAAACACGGCTGATACAATATCATCTATGAGACTAGAAGATCTGGCTTCACAACCAACACCTTGACCCCCCATTGGTTGATGAAATGGTCGATCCAGCTCCATCCTTGGTCGATCCCACTCTTTATTCAAAGAGAGAAGCTGAAGTGATCGAGTCGATATCGCCTCCACTCGATCCCACTCTTTTATTGGAGAATGCCCAGACTGATGTAGTCACCATGATAAAATCTTCATCTCATTCTAGTATTCTAGTTGAGAGTGAATTAGAAACCGTTGATGTTTTCCTAGTCAGTTCAGATTGTTCTACGCAAGGGGAAATCCTGTCCATTTCCACAGGAACCCCTCCATGTACTGAGGTCATTTCCTTTGACTGGAATGGTCTACCAGAATATCGTCTTCCTTCAAGTGTTCCTTTCCAGATATCTGTAGGAGTTTCTGATAAGGAAATATTTCACACTATAGTGGATGAGGGAGCTTATGTTAGTATTTTGTCCTCAAATGCTTGACAAGCTATAGATTCCCCTCATCTTGTGCCATTCACTGAACAGATATTGGCTTTTAATAGAAGGTGTATTGGACCTTTAGGTATCCTTCCTCAGTTACCTATCACTTTTGGAGGGAAAATTGTCTGTATTGATGTTATGGTAGTCCAAGGTCCAATAGATTTTAATTAACTCCTTGGATGAGACAATGTTTATGCAATGAAAGCCGTAGTGTCCTCACTCTTTCGAGTGATGTATTTTCCTCATCATGGGAATATGGTTACCATTGATTAGCTTTCATTTGTGACAACCACTCATTGCATGACTCCTAGTCATCATACTTCCCTGAATGTTCCACATGTTTTAGTGGTTTGTCCCCCCTAGGGATGGGGGGCATGTTTCTAGCCTCTAGACATCATGCTAGAGATATTCACCTAGCTTCTTATGCTATGGGGCACACTAACAACCTCTGGATATCATGTTGGGTAGGAACTAGTCCCAAGCATAGTTTACCTATGGTTTCAAGATTGTGTAAAAATGAAACCAATCTCAAGCATAGTTTCCCAATGGTTTTGAGCTTGTGTAAAAATGAAACCGATCATGATCATTTAAACTCGTTAAAAAATAAAATGGGTCCCTTCAAGCATAGTTATTGTCTATTTCAATCTTGTGTAAAATGAAATAGATCTTCCTCCCATTGAGTCGAGTCTCCCACTAGATTTAGGACTTGAACCTTCATTTCATCTTCCTATGTCACTTGATCCTCATTCTTCCTACCCCCCTGGTGAACATATTCATATTAGTAGACAAGATTTTAAATTGGGTATGGAAGAAGAGTAGTCAAACGAAACGAATCTTGGGGGGCATGTTAAGCCGCTAGCAATCATGTTGGGGGCATCTACCAACCTATGGATATCACGTTGGGAAGGAACCTATTATCCCTAAAGTTTGCACCCTGACTGCTTGGGTCAAAGCTTAAGGAAATCTTGAATGTAGATATCAGACATCTACTCAGTAATTCTATCAGTTTTGGTGACAGATGAGTATATGACAGAGATCAAGAAACTCAATAATCAGGTAGCAGGGAGTACATTGGTTTCAGTACTTAAACAAGGACAAAGAATGAATTTATGAATGTAAAAACTCAGGTTCCATCTTAGGATAGTGGCATAGTTGTATACTATTTAGAAGAATCACAACATGAAATTTAGACCATGTATAGACAGAATATTGAAAGCATATACTTCATAGATTAAAACAAGACAAGGCTCTAAGTTCATAATCCATTGCAAAAACCAGTCATCTCTGATCAATATGAAAATAAAGACCACTTAGAGGCATACAAATATTTGTATCAAACTATACTAACCCATGCCTTAGCCCTCTCGGCTGGAACTCTGCCTTCGTGCATGCTAAAATATCCAATAAATAGACCATAAAGGGCCTCTTGCAGATAAGGATCAATTACAATAAAAGAGGATCGAAGATCCTTCTTCACTTGAAATAGAAGTAAGCAAAATATGATGTGTAACTGGAGAATAGGTAAATTTGTTTCCAGATCCTATTTTCATGACAACTAATTTGACCAAAACATATATTTTATTCTTCCTTCAATCTTGAAATGCCATGTGCTCTACTTCCTTATGCTATTCGAGCTATTGCTTGAAAATGTTGATTTAAATTTGATCAAATCCTGATATCAAGCCTTCAATGAAGTTTTTAATACTTTAACTGCTGCCTGGAAATCTAGGACAGATCACTTGAAAATCCTTTGCCACCTGTAGATGCTAACCATACTGATGTGATCCTCAGAAAGTGTAACTTTGCTCAAATTCTTCCATCTATATTTGAATGTTCATAAGCTTTCAAACTCCTTGCTGGCAGCTATTATGTATTAGTGGCGCACTTAACATTGGGCATTTGTCATTTTATGTCTTCTTGGCATCTTCTCAATGTTTTAAAGGAATCCATTTGCAACAGCCAAACAATCATTTTGTCAAATCTGATGAAGAACGCTAGAGCATAAATTTGTACAAGAGCAGCTCGGGACTGAACTGTTTCATGGATTTCATTACTCCATCGTCTCACTATCTCTGGATTGGTGTAGAGCAAGTGAATTCCATTGTTGGCCTCTGCGCCATCTAGCTTCGTCTCATCCGTTATCTATGGCAGATTATAGACATATTTGATGATGAATTTGTATTGGTAGACTTCTGAGGGGATGCTCTGTCTCTTAGCATTCTGCCACTTCTTTTCGATCAAGATGAAACCTGCATTAAATTGCTAAAACATTTGATTGCCTTTAAACCGGGAAGTATTCGACCCATTTGACCTCAATACGGTCTTGTACATCCTGATAACTTATGCACCCTTCTTAAACACCATTACAATATATAAATTGTCCATCTTTAATATATGAATATGGACGCGCAGGGTAAGACACGGGGCCAACATCCTGAGGAAATTGACAGCTTCACAACATCTATGATCCATTTAACAGCACGAATGCCCATGTCAAACAAGAATTCCTGATCTCTAGAAACTGCAAGTCCCTCCTTTAAACTTAATTGAAACTAATCATGGCATGTTACTCTGTTTCCAATTCAGTTGTGGAAATACTCAAAATAGCAGCTTCAGGTCAAATTTTGGTGACACCTAGAACATCGAAATCATGTTTATCTTATCTTCATAAATACAACCCTTCCTGTAGATGCTTTAGACAATTGTAGCACAGAGTATTTGGATGCTTTTGGCATTCTTTGAGGCATCGAGTTGTAGTATTTGGAGCTATTTCATCATTTATTTTTATATTTGTCATTACATTAGAGTCTTAGACACTTGGCTAGCATTGGCATGCTCTTCGATCTGTGTATCATTGTGCATGTTGGGTTCCATCATGAGCTCCTCCCTTGGCACACTTGAAACCTTCCTTCTTGGGTGCTTGGCAATTGGCTTGGTTGACTTATGAATGCTTTGAGAGTAACAGTGGGTGGGAACTTTCAGTTGGGACCAAATATTGGTTACAAAACCCTTTCCCAAAAACTCATAATTTCAATCAATCATGGAGATTGCACTGCCAGAATCCAAAAATTTGATGGGCAAATATGGAGATAACAGAACCCACCAATGGGCCTTAACCATGAGCATTGTTCCCTTTCTGTGTCAAGCTCGTTAAAAAATGAAACAGGTTCCCATGAGCACATATTAGTCTTTGATTCCAATCTTGTTAAAAAATTGAATAGACCCCTACAAGCATTGTTTACCTTTGGTTTCAATCTTGCATAAAAATAAAACAAGCTTCATGAGCATAGTTCCCTTTCTATGTCAAGCTCTTTAAAAAATGAAATAGGTCATGAGCAGAGTTCTATTCCTGTGTCAAGCTCATTAAAAAATGAAACAAATTCTTTTCCATTGAGTGGAGTCTTCCCATAGACTTAGTACCTGAACTTTCTTTTCATCCTCCTATGCCATTTGATCTTCGTCTGTCTTTGGTGAACATATTCATATTAGTAACCAGGAGTTTAATCGAGTGAATATGTAGATTAGGAGAATGAAGTGAAGCTTGGGGGGGCATGTCTTCAACCTCTGGACGTTATGTTGAAGTCAACTTGATCACCTCTCCACACCATGTTGGAGTTAAGTCACTTACTTCTAGCAATCATGCTAGGGACATGTACGAACCTTTAGATATCATGATGGGAAAAAATCCACCAATGTGAATATTTTCGAGCATACTTTCTTTTGGGTTTCGATCTCGCTAAAACATGAAAAGAATCCCGAGCATAGTTCATTTTTTGTTACAAGCTCGCTAAAAAATGAAGCAGACATCATGAGCATTATTTTCACATGTCTTCGAGCTCATTAAAAACAGTAATATGGTATTGAGCTTACTTTTCACTTTTTCGTGCTCTAGTTGAAACATGAAAAATGGTTTGAGCTTAGTTTTTACTTTTTTGTGCTCTGGTTCAAACATGAAAAATATTTCGAGTGCTTTTGATACCATTGTCATGCTCGTTAAAATTTGAGTAAAAAGGTGTGTCTAACTAGTGTAGGTTTATCACTTTATCCGGCCTCGCTAGACTATTTACGGAAAATGAGCTGTGCTGAGTTTACTTTTTCCTTTGTCATACTTAGTCACCAACCATGACAAAGTTGTTCATGGAGTCCCCTTTAAGATCTTTTAGGGCTCCCAAAATAGGAAAAGATCTCCAAGCGAACTTGATTCTTTTATGCTTGTAAAAGAATTTGAAAGGTTGTCCTTCTAGTGATAGTTTATCCCTTTTTTGGACCAGGAGGTACTATTTACAAAAAATGAGCACTCCAACCAATCATGACTGGAAGAGTTCTCTCTCACGTTTTTTTACCCTTTTCCGGGCAAAGAGACTAAATTTACGAAAAAGGAACTTTGGAGTCTTCTTTAGTTCTTTTCAGACTCTTTAAACATGAAATGACGTCGAGTTTACCTTCTATGGACTCGTTAAAATTCAACATTGAAGGGCCCATCATGGAACGAACCCCTCCTATCCTATGTTCATAATGTTAAGATTTAATATGCTAAGACTGAAAATAGCAGCATTACATTCCATTTCACAATAATAGCATATACAGGATCACTGAAGAAACAACAAGCACAACATAAACACAAGAGACACAGATTTATCCTGGGAAACCCTCATGGGATAGAAAACCCAGCAAAGCTTCCTCAATATAGATGACTAGCAATATACAAAGATGCAAACCAAAGACATGATCTCCTCCTCCACCATAGCAGACCTCTCCTCCACAAGTGCGCTACATTCTGAGTGAGGGAAGTGTGTGTATAATGAGGAACACACCTCCTCTATTTATACACACCTCCGACTTGTACTTTATATTAACTAGGTCGGACCCAACTTTACCACTGGGTTAAACACCCCACTACAACTAACTGGGCCAACCACACTAGGGTGGTCTAACAACCCTTTGACCCACATAACACATATAGGGCCGACCCCCACTAGGGAAGTCTAATAACCCAAGTTACCACATTCCAACGGAGGAATAAACATCTCCGGATATACATAAGATCTTCACGGAGGAATGAAACATCTTCGGAATAATAAAGTAAAAATATAATATTCTTAGAAGTTACAATATCTCAAAACTCCCCCTTAACGAGAAGGATATTATAACAACATCTGCAGGAGCAAGGAGTCATCAACATGATACATCTATAAATCATTGGAAGCTTTCTCAACATCATTAGTAGCTCAAGCATGTTGTTGGAGCAACATATCCCCCCAAAATTTTGTACATATTGGGGCCCCTACTTTTACTTTTTCTAGAAAGACTGCCTAAAGAAGTTAGTTCTCCTTCTAACTTAGTTTTTGTTTTCAACTGAGGAATCTGCTTTAAAAAATTGAAGTTTCTTCTTCTAAGAAATTCAAAAAACTCTCTCGAAATTGGGGAAGCATTAATGATTCTCTCCCGAAACTGCGGAAGCAATTCACGAAACTCTCCCGAAACTGTGGAAGCGATTTAAAAAACTCTCCCGAAACTACGGAAGCATTCACGATTCTGTCCCAAAACCACGAAAGCATTCACGATTCTCTCCTGAAACTGCGGAAAGACTTAGTGTTTTTTGGAAGAACTTAAGTTTCTCTTCCGAAACTGCGGAAGAAGCTCAAGTTTCTCTCTCGAAACTGCGGAAGCATTCATGAAACTCTCCTGAAACTACGGAAGCAATTCACGTGTCTCTCTCGAAATTGTGGAAAGAAATTCAAAAAACTCTCCCGAAACTGCGGAAGCACTCACGATTCTCTCCCGAAACCGCGGAAAGACTTAGTGTTTTTTGGAAGAACTTAAGTTTCTCTTCCGAAACTGTGGAAGAAGCTCAAGTTTCTCTCTTGAAACTACGGAAGCATTCACGAAACTCTTCCGAAATTGTGGAAGCAATTCACGTTTCTCTCTCAAAATTACGGAAAGAAATTCAAAAAAACTCTCCCGAAACTACAGAAGAATTCACGAAACTCTCCCGAAACTGGGGAAGAACTCGGCGAACTCTCTCAAAACTGCAGAAGCTTTCGTCAAATGTTGCCGTAGTAATTTGTTGATAAGCTTGAACAAAGTTATTTTTTAAGTTGCGGAAGGATATCCTGAATCTTTCTGAAACTATGGGAGGACTCGGAAAAACCGTTCACGAAAAGCTTCCGAGAGACTTCATTTCGAAAAGATACGCAAAGCGCTCCCGAAACGCCGAAGCAATTGAACATCTTGTTCCGCAATTGCGGACGAAACTCATAATTCTGCCCCGCAACCGGCGGTCGCGCTTAAATGCCGAGATGGCTTGAAATGACCGGACCGTACAAGGCATTAAAACCCCGTTTTAATGACACCACCTACCCATTTAATGCCGCACATGTCTAACCTTTTATAAGGACGGTGGGGGTTTCATTCATCGCATTGTTAGTTTATCGTTCAAAGAACGCTGTTGGGAAGACCATGCCGGCTCGCTCTAGCTCAGCGCATCCACGACCACGTCCACCTCACTCAACCACTGTCTCTTCTCCAAGTAGGATTTTTAACCGCCATCTTTGTTTTATCTCCACGTCGAGTCACTTTTTGGGTTTTCTCGTTCGTAATGTGGCCGATAGACATTGGTAGCAGAGGTCATTTTTTTTGCTTATTACGGTGGCCATGACCCCTTAGGTTTCTCATTCCTACCAACTAAAAGCCATAGCCATGACCATCTGAGTTTTTCACCAGCCGCATTCTGATCATTTTCCTACCCTGATTCAAACTTCATACCGGCCACACACCGTTTCGCAAGTATTATTAAAAATAGTAGTGGTCGGTTGAGATACTCAATCACTGACCTTTTTAGGCTCAGTTAGTGAATGTGGAAAACAGTCCCTTGTTTCATCGTTTATTCATAGGATTTTTTCACTCCAGGCCGACCCACCATTGACCACTAGAAGTGCTACGATGAAGGGTACCCTCTCTCCAAGGGCTAGGAGGGAAGCCGTTTTTTTCCACGTCATATGCTTACCTTTTCAGAATCATTCCAAAATCTCCTGACTAGACATTGTCTCCCTAGAATAACCAAGTCTCAAGACCATTTTTCATTTTCTGAAGTGATCTATTTTGCTTCCCCAGCATGCAGCTTCATAATTTGTCTATATTTCTCATTAGCATGTTAAATTTGTCCTTCTCTATGCTATACTCTCATAACATGTTGCAAATTATTATAATGATTCACATTTGGTTCCTAACAGGGATAAGCCACGATGCCAAAATGTGGTAGAAAGAAAACTAAAGTGATGGAACCAAAGCCAGTGCAACTAAGGACTGAAACTATGTTCCAAGACACTAAGTGTACCATCCGCATTCCTCCCGAGGTACGTTGGGGAGATGTTTACAGGATGATCAGGGACCAGGATATCCCAGATGTATTATTGGAAGAAGAAAAAATCTACCTCAACATTAGAACTTCCGGCATAGCTAGGGATTCTACCCGCCCTGAATTGTTCCCATGCTCTCAAGTGATCAGGTGGATACTGGACCGCCTTTCGCTTCATTCCATCCAGCTTATATTGCTGCAGCCTACAAATTCTCACGCCCCCAACAAGCTCTAAGTGATGAATGGTTGGGTAAGATGAATAATATTGAGATGGCCAAAAAATTATTGGTCACAGGAAAGCACTTGAGAAAGAGAGGTAATGATGACTATGATGTTCAGAACCTAAGACCTCCTTTTAGGTTAATTGCCCTGATGCTATGCAGAATTTTCGGCATGCCCAATGGTACTGTATATAGGATACAGTGGGCCCCCATCATCCACTTCATAGCATTAAAAGGAACCATGTTTGACTGGGCTACTATCCTTTCGAAAAGTTTGGCATCCACAGTGGTCGCTGCAAGAGAAGGTCTGGCCTTAAAAAAGTCAGAATTTTACATGTCTTCCTATCTCATTGAGTGCATCTTGGCCAAGCTCTCTTTCCCCAGGCTAGGTTGCACATGGGATAAAGCCAACACCCTGGTCTACATTGATTATAAAATAATGTGGGCTCAAAATTACAGAGCAAGCTATAAGTTCATCTGCGAAGAATTCATCATGCCTCTATATGAGCAGATGTTCAAGGAAGAGCCCAATTGTCTATCAGAAAATGCCATGGAGGTCCTGGAAAACTATGGAGATTTTATTTCTCAGAGCAGGGCACCTACATCAGGATGTTTGGAGGTACCAAAGCACCATACATTTTGCCAAAATACGCTACTGATTATGTAGTCCTCAAGGAAGTAGTCAGGCAAGTTATCCTTGATGGAATAGGAGGGGTGCTTAACAAGCAACATAAGGCTTCTTTCCCTCCTTTTCCCTTCTGCATAGGAGCCTACAAATTCTCAAGGGTTGCATCAGCTGAGGAATTCATTCAAGAGATGAAATATTTCCACTTCGGTGAAATGATCTTCCATAGAAATGATAGACGGGGCAAGGTTGCCGAGCATTGCAAAGAAGTTTATGCTCATTTTGAATATGCTCATTACTATGATGCCGAGGAAGAAGTGTTCAGAGGCATCAGCAACATGGATGAGTTGCAGATTTGTCGTCAAGGCAGTGGAGCAAGCTCTAGCTCTGCCCCAGCCCGAAAAGCCAGTCTGCAGAAAGAGAGAGAAGCAACTGATGCCCTATCCCGCGAAGAACAAAGATTGAAAGAGGAAGCAAGGTTGCAGAGAGAAGATGAGGAAGCAAGGCTACAATAAGAAGTAGAAGATGCAAGGCTACAACAAGAAGCTGAAGATTGAAGGTTGCAGAAGGAAGCGGAAGATCGAGAGCAGGGGGAAGAAAGTGAAAATCAACAGCAAGCTGAAGAAGAAGAAAGAAGGCGTAAAGCTGAAGAAGACCAAAATGCGAAGGAAGAACTTAAGACCAATGAAGATGCTCAAGAAGGTGTTCCCAGCACCCAAAATGTGGAGGAAGACACATCTCAACCAGGTGTTCCTGGCTCCCAAAATATGGAGACAAACACATTTCAAGCAAGTGTCTCCGGCACCCAAAATGTGGGAACAGACATGTCTCAAGTAGTACAGACCCCACCCATAGAAGCAGAAAAACATGTAATAGACCTCCCAATTGTCCCTTCACTCCATTAGAAGATCATACTGTGTCCTAATGGGATGAATTTGTGTATGATAAGAAGAGGAAGGCAGTAGTCTTGAAATCGGAAGAGAGGATAAAGAGACTCTTCCAAGAAGATATTGTTACCCATCAGGAGACCACGGTGATGCAAAATACAAATAAGGCTCCCATAGCCATGGCATCCGCCGCTGTGTCAGCAGCAAAAGCAACACAGGACAATGTGGTCGATATGGTTAGAGAATTTGAGTCAACAAAGAGATGAGCTCGCATGTTGCAACATACTGTGTCTAATGAGCAGGCTTACAGGGATCTTGTAGTGAATAAATATAATCGCCTGTTTGTTGAGCACAAGGAATTGTCAGATAAGTATCGCCATTTAGAAGAAAAAAAGGAGCACCTGGCAGTCCAAATGATGGTTTTAGAAGCATAAAAGAACGATTATGAAGCTAGAGTCTCTCATCTACAAGCAGATAAGCAAGCAATGGTTGAGCAATTAGAGGTGGCAAAGAGCAGAGCAATATATATGTCTCCCTTTCATGAGCTGTCCTGTGACATTCTGAGACAAATGCATGCCACACAGGAGCTGATTACCGAGGAAGTGTGCAGGCTCAAAGCCATGATGGTTAGATTGAAAGAAGTCAATGCAGAGGCCAATAGGCTTAAGGGAAAATATACTCGGGTTAAAGCAAACATCCTGAGCCATATGGAATGGAGAGAAGGGAAGGGTGATTTCTCCAAGCATCTCCCATTCAAGTCCGTAGATGATTTTAAAGAAGATATAGCCCTTTTGGAATTCTGCAGGAACTGTGGCCTTAAGCTAATGGCTAAGATACAAGGAACAATGGATAAAAGTAACAGCCTTTATAAAAAAATCCATGAAGTACATGATAAGTGCAAGATGAGTTTTCCTCAGTCCCTCGATGAGTTCCCAAGCAAAGAGCAATGTTTATCACACTTGAAGGAAGAGCTAGGAATTCAAATAAAATATGTAAAGAAGATTGATGTCTTAGCCACTAATGATCTCCATCACTATATTGGACTGTCATCAATTTACAGTCATTTGCTTAAAGAAATCCACCAAGCAGCAGTTGTAGAAATTTAGGGTGTTGAAGCAGAGCTTGCAAAACATGTGAATTCCCATAAGATCTTTCTCCCTTCCGCAGCAAATGTGGTTATCAGAGACACTAGTATTTGGTTCAGTTACATAGCAGAGGAGGAAAAGAAAGCAGCAGTAGCTGGTCCAAGCACCTCTCTCGCAGCAGAAGCGCCTTCCCAAGGATGAACACACTGATCCTAAGACATTGTTCCTATTTTTGTATTTTGGTCTCCCTATGTTTAAAGCGTGGAATCACTGGACAACTGTCCTTTTCTTTTTGAGAAATTTTATGTTTTAAGAAAAGGGCCACGACTTGTTTATTAAGAGGAAAAGTCTGTAGAGGACATGTGTAAAGAGCCAAGTGGCAGCCAAGAGGAATTTTGTAAAGATATAAATAGAAGGTTAGGGAACAGTAGAAGGGACTTTTAGAGGGAAAATAATTTTCTTAACTTGTACGAGCTATCTTGCACTTGCTTCAAGAAAATGACATTTTCCTAATAACAGCTTGGAGAGGACGTCTTTTGCATGGAAATAGATGTTGGATGCCTGCTGGATTATTCTTGTGAATTTCATATTCTACAGTGAGATCTTTCTTTGTTGTGTTGAATTATTTCTCTTTATTGAATGATCTTACTGTTTCTTGTGCAAATGGATTTTCTCCTACATGAGTAATGGAATACGTTATATGTAAATTGGAAGCTATCTTCTAATATATGTTGCTTTCTTGTTGTAGATGTATCTTTATGATTTAATGGCTGTCTGTTGATCTTTAGATAACTCTTCTAGCACATTACTCACACTTATAATTTTGCTCCTTGCAGGGATAGTTTAGGTTTATTTCAGTTTTAAATACAGATTTGTTTCGAGTTCTTCATTTAGATTAAGTTAGCTTAGGCACTTGCATATCATTTTAAACCATAAAATAAAAAAGAACGGTGGATCGGGCCATAACCGGTGTAATTGAAGCAAATCTCCAAACCCAACAGTTGCCAGAACCAATAACCGGACGGATTCCCCACACCAAACGGTGGACAATCTAATTGGGATAGTCTACCGGGGAGAATCCCTTTCTGCTTGATGCTGCGATCTTCAGGGAATCAACAGTTTTTGGCTCTAGAAGGAGGGCCTGAAAGTGCATGGATGATAAAGGAAAATCTCCCACTGTCAAAAATGTTATTGAAAACCCGCTTAAAAGAGAAATTTTAGACAGCCCAAATCTTGAAGTAGCAAACCAAGAAAACTTCGTCTCTGATTCTAAACCTAAAGAAGCATTGTATGCTATGCCTTTTGCATAAATAGAATATTTAAGGAGACATACACGATCTTATGTTAGACAGCTAGGTGGTTTAAACACAGTAAATTTCCTCCCTAGGAAAAGTTCTTTTAGAAAAGAGCGATAGTACACCCGTGATTCGATTCTTGTGCAAAATTTTGAAGAGCTTGTGAATTTAACCTTGGAAGAAATTGCAGAACCCCTGAACAAGGTCGATCTTGAAAACCCATAAAATATTTCAGATCAAGAAAGTCTTGGGGAACTTATTACTCTAAAGAACACTCCATTGAATTAACCATACAATTCTCCACCAGATTCTCCACATAGAGACATGGCCGTACCTGCTTGGAGAGCAAGGGGAGCATTGAATCTGGCTGGGCCATTCCACAACCTTCGAAAAAATCCAGAGAAAGTCTTGCCTAAATTCGACCCAGGGAAAGCCATTTCGGCCGAAGATCATTTCAAGAGTTTTTATTTAGCTCTTAATCTTTTGAATGTGCAACATGAAGATGTAGTCTGTAGGATTTTTCCATACACATTTGAGCCGAAAGTATCATCCTGGT
The DNA here is from genome assembly GCA_027924585.1 of Larix kaempferi. Taxonomy (NCBI): domain Eukaryota; kingdom Viridiplantae; phylum Streptophyta; class Pinopsida; order Pinales; family Pinaceae; genus Larix; species Larix kaempferi. Next base: position 333,326 of record BSBM01000277.1, on the reverse strand, counting down.
ATTTTAGCCTACAACCTAGCTCGATCTCAAGTTGGGATGAATTTGAAAAATGTTTCTTAAAGAAATATGGAAACCAAAAAACTATAGCTACGCTTATGAAAGAATTATTGTCCATGAGAATGGAAAAGAAAGAAAAGGTTCAAGACTTTAACCAAAGGTTCACGACGCTCTTAAATAATTTCAGTGAATCAAATAAACCAGTAGAGGAGTCTCTGGTTGAATATTATACAACAGCTCTTGAAGGACCCATAGCAATGTTTGTTAAAAGATCTAAGAAAACCACCCTGATAGAGAATTTCGAAGAAGCTAGAAAGGTGGAAGAAGAAGCGGATAGCATTGCTAAACATGCCTTAGATGCATAAACAAAACCAGTAGCCAGTAAAAAAACCTTGCTGCTCACCAGAGGTAAAGAAGAGTCATCAACATACATGGAGAATGTAGTTAAGATGATGCAGAAGTTGTCCAATAAAATTGTAGACCTCGAGAAAGATAAAGCTACTAGTACATCTAGGAAACCCTTCAAGCCATTTTACAAAAAAAGAGAAGACATCGATCAACCTCATTCACCCATGAATACTTCCCCTATTTTAAACCTCAATGAAATAGGGATGGAAAAATTCTGCACCTTTCATCAAGAACCGCATTCGGAGAAGAGCTGCCCACAATGGATTAACTCTATGAGTTTAGTCATGAACCAAATGCTGGATTCACAGATTCCAGATCAAGACGATCCTCTAGAGGAATCGAGCCCTGAATTAGAAGAACCACCTCTGGACACCACCATGGTGCTATGGGATTGGGTACCTTTAACTGAATTAGTAGAAGAAGATCCCATAGAAATCTCTCTCTCTGCTGTGAACATTAATACTCGCAGTAAAGGCCCTATTACGGATCCTATGCCAGACTCGACTCCTCCCAAGCCTAAAGTTTCAAAAGAACTACCTAGAAGACATATAGCAATCATTCCACTGCAACCTAAAGCTAGCCAAACAGCGGCCAAACAGCCAAACATTGACACCATAGTTCAACAACCCAAGGTCACAATGAATAAAACAGACAATCCGGCCAGAATTGGGAATGATTCTGATATAGGATATGACATTATTGAGGATATAAAGAAAGTCAAAGAAAATGTGTCAATATTCGATATGTGCAGTTTGCCTCAGCAACGAGATAAGTTGTTTCATGCTCTGCAGCCCCAGCCCAACATTAACGGATACTCAAGAAGATCTCGACATTAATGAGGCTAGTATCGACGAGAAATCTAAATCTCAGACGTTGCCATTCCTGTTGACCTTTGAAATTTTCAATCATAATGTTCACAATTGCCTGGTAGATTCTGGAGCATCTTCAAATGGCATGCCGCTGTCAATTTGTAAAAAAATTAATGGGCTACCTATTCCATATCCAGCCCAAATTATTCAGTTAGATAGAACTGCTGTCAAAGTTATCGGGGAAATGAAAGATGTCCTCATTAGATTATCAACCGACTCTAGAGTCTGTCAGTTTATTGACATAATGGTAGTTGATATTCCTGAGGCCTATGGTTTGAGCCTAAGTAGGGATTGGTCCACAAAGCTCAATGGTTACTTTTCAACTGATTGGTCTCATCTGTGGTTGCCTTATCAAAATAGGCAGAATCAGATCAAAGTCCTGAGAGAACCACACATGAAGCAAAATGTAACTCAACTAGAGGGAAAGAATGAGGCTGTAACCTTCTCATCCTCGGTTCCGGGGAATTATTTCTTAGAAATTGATCTGGGTAATTATCAGTCTGAAACCATCAGCCCCGAATTAGATGAACATTCTGATCTCCTTCATTTCTCTCGGACTGAAAATGTTGACTGTAATATAGTTAGTTTAGTCACTGACTTTGACCATAGAGATACTAACTTAGCTAAATCAAAAGATTTGTTTTGGACATTATACTTTGACGGTTCTAAAACTCTGAAAGGATCCGGAGCCGGTTGTGTTCTGATGGATCCGGGAAGAAATAAGTATTTTTGTCCTGTAGGTTAGAATTTGATTGTACTAACAACACTGCAGAATATGAAGCTTTGGTACACGGATTAAAGAAGGCCATCGATTTAAATGTTAAATACCTGAAGGTTTTTGGTGACTCAGAAATAGTTGTGAGACAGGTAAGAGATACCATTCACTGTCTCTCACCTCATTTGAAGGGTTATCAGGCTGAGGTAAGGGATTTAATTACGCATTTTGATGCTTTCAATATAAAGTCTATTCCTAGATTGCAAAATTCTACAGCTGATTTGTTAGCAACATCCGCTTCTAGATTGGTGCCATCTAATAACAAATGCTCAATTGAATTAATTTTCAGGCCCTCCGTCCCTGGAAACGTCACAAACTTCAGGGTTTTCGATGATGATGAACAGATTATCAATTTTCTAACGAATGAAGACATTTTCCAAGGAGCTGTGATAGATGAAGAAGAACACGATTCTGATTTGCTAAAGAAAGATGCGAGTAAAGGAAATTTCATCCCCAGCGGGGTAAGGTCACTCGAAATGTTGTTTGATCTTCAAAGTAAGTTCAAAAGGCCAGCTAATACCAAAACTAACAATTCATCAATGCAGCATGAGTTAGTTAATTTAGGTACCGAGGCTGAACCAAAATTTTTTAACCTTGGCAAATGTTGTTCATCGGGAGAAAGAGATAGGTTCATCAAACTGTTTAGGCAATATAATGATGTTTTTGCATGGACCTATGAGGATCTGAAAACGTATGACATCCGCATTATTCAGCATGTTATACCAATGAAAGTGGGTGTCAAGCCATTTCAGCAGCAATTAAGAAGGATGCATCCTACTTTGGAACCTCTGATTCAAAAGGAATTAAAGAAACTCCTGGACGCTAAAATAATCTTTAAGGTCCAACATTCTGAGTGGGTTTCTAACTTAGTTCCCGTAAGAAAGAAGTCATGAGAGATAAGACTATGTGTGGACTTTCAGAAATTTAAATAGAGCTTTGGATAAAGACAACTATCCCGTCCCTTCAATGGAACAAATTCTTCAAATGGTGTCGGGATCTGAGCTATTTTCTCTTCTTGATGGTTTCTCTGGCTACAATCAAGTATTAGTAGCCGAAGAAGATCGTATTAAGACTACTTTCCGCACTATGTGGGGAACATTCGCATATAGAAGGATGCCATTTGGCCTGATAAACACAGGAGCTACATTCCAGCGAGCAATGGATATCGCCTTCCGAGGATTGGGTGGGTAGTGTGTTGTTGTCTACCTAGATGATGTGACAGTTTTTTCAAATAAAAGGGAAGATCATGTTGTCCATTTGAAGCATATTTTTTATTGTTGTCAGAAATATGGTATTTCATTGAATCCCAAGAAGAGTGTGTTCGTTGTTCCCGAAGGTAAACTCTTGGGCCATATCATTTCCAAAAGAGGAGTGTCAATATATCAGGAAAGAGTACAAGCTATCAATAGAATTCCAATGCCTCATAATAAAAAATCTATGCAGTCTTTTATGGGCACTATCAATTTCGTCCGAAGATTTGTTCCAGATTTCGCGCAAATTGTTAAACCTTTACAACAAATGGTTAAACAAAGCATACAGTTCAAGTGGACAGATTTAGAAAAGGATGCGTTTAGAGACATTAAGGAATCTATAGCTAAAGCTCCTTCCTTAAGAAGCCCATATTTTGATAAGGATTTTATCTTGTATACCTTTGCTTCGGATGACTCCCTCGCGGCTGTACTCATGCAAAAGGTGGAGCTAGGGGATGAATACCCAATCTCGTTTATGAGCACTGGTCTGCAAGGGGCTGAGCTAAACTATCCCGTGGTTGACAAGCATGCATATGCTATCTTCAAAGAAGTCAAACAGTTCAAACCATATATTCTTAAGAACAAAAGTAAAGTTATATTTCCCCACCCAGCTGTTAGATCCCTCTTCGTCCAAAAGGAACTAGGAGAAAGGAGGGGAAACTGGGTCACATCTCTTCAAGAATATGAATTAGAATTTAAACCGGCAACTATCATCAAAGGACAAGGCCTGTGCAAATTGCTTACAGGAAACTTGACTGATGAAGAGAAACATTGGAAGAATGAAGCTGATCTAAACTCAGTTGAAATATGTCCTATCTTCACAACTCCTCAGTCATGGTATAGAGATCTGGTGCATTATTTGCAGCAAGGATACCTACCTGAGCACTAGAGCTCTAAGCAAAGGAGGGCACTTCGTTTGAAATCATCATCTTATCAAATCATTGATCGGATACTTTTCAGAAAGAATTATGATGGAATTTTTCTTAGATGTCTAGAAAAGGAAGATGCAAGTAAAGTTGTTAAGGAATTACACGATGGCCCCACAGGTGGACATTATTCAGGGGAGACAACAACTCACAAGATACTTAGAGCTGGATATTATTGGTCCACTCTGTTCCGAGACGCCCATGCGTATGCACGAAACTATGATATATGCCAAAGAAGTGACGGGAAATTACCTAAGGCAGCAGGACCCTTGCAGCTGGTTATTATCTCTGAACCTTTTGAACAGTGGGGTATAGATGTTATTGGAGAGATAAATCCAAATTCTTCTTTGCAACATCGATACATCCTAATGGCTACCGACTACTTCACTAGATGGACGAAGGCTATCCCGTTGCGCAAGATAAATGAAGATACGGTCATCAGTTTCTTGAAGGAAAACATCATAACCAGGTTTAGGGTTCCAATTTCCCTTGTTTTTGATAATGCTCCCTACTTTTCATCTTTTAAGATAAATGAATTTGTTTATGAATGGGGGATTAAGCTGCATTATTCAGCCAATTATTATCCTCAAGGAAACGAATTAGCTGAATCTTAAAAAAAAAACCTCATTCAAACTCTCAAGAAGACTGTGATAGAAAATCAGTGAAGTTGGCATATAGCTCTCCCAAATGCCTTATGGGAAGATAGGGTGACTCCAAAGAATGCATTAGGGGTTTTACCTTTCACTCTTGTCTATGGCAAGGAAGCCATCCTTCCCCCCAACATCTTGCTTCCATCCTTACAGTTGTCCCAAGCCTCTCGAGGGTCTAGTAGCCAAGTCTTACAATCCAGGATCAATACCCTGCTTCAACTTGAAGAAGCCCGACAAAAAGCTAAAGATCGATTCCATCAGCACCAAGACATAGTCAAGAGATGGTACGATGAGAGGAAGTCCGGTAAAAGAAGTTTTGAAGTTGGGGATTTAGTCCTGAAATGGGATCATAATCATGAAGGAAAAGGGATGCACACGGAGTTCCAACATGTATGGATAGGCCCTTACCAAATTTGAGCAAAGATAGGCCCATCCACTTATAAGTTGACAAACCTCAAGGGAGAAGAAGTAACCTTTCCTCTCAATGTCCTCGCCCTGAAACAATACTTTCCGTAGTCTCACTAAGACTTTCTGTACATAAATAAAATTTTATTTTTGCTTTAGCCCTTTGTTTTCATTGTTTTCAGCTATGATTGTTTCTTTTCTCATCATTTGAACCTTTTGTACAAAGTTTGTTTTCTGAAAGCTCCTGCGGTTGAGTTTCTCATCAAGATAGATCTCTCAAATAAATCTCACAACTCATGAATCCGAAACTACGCTCGGATGAAATTTTATCTATGTATTGTGCTCTTGCTGAACTTTCTTCAGAAGGAAGGAAGCCTACTCTGCTAGTCACACTATTCCTGTTTAAATAGCAGAGATCTATGACTATCTTTATTACTATCTTCGGGCTCCATCCACTCTCACAATTAAAGGCATCTCAAGAAGGTCATTGAAGTTGGACCCACGGAGAGTAGCACATCCCGAGGGCATAGGATATTGAAATGACTCCATGACGCAAATTTAACAGCCAAAATGGCTTATAATCAAGGGTCTATTTTCCAGAGATTCTCGCCTCCATTTAAGCATGGCTGAGACAAAAGCAAAGCGTGTAAGTCAAGAAGGCTGTCCAAAAGACTCAGCTCAAAGTAGGCTCCTCTTCGTCCGTGAGGCTTGATCAAATCAATAAAATCTCTCACTCACACAAAAGGACATCTTGGATTGAGGAGCCAAAATCAAAGATCATGTCTAAAGAAAATATTTCTGGAAGGCTCAAACAACAAAGTTGTCAATAGTATAAACATCCAAAAGGATGCAAGCGGCATGGGAATGAGGAACAAGAACAATAATGTCCATGGGAAGGTGTTGTAAATCCTGTGGAGTCCGATAGCAGTAGCCATATGAAAGATGAATCTTCTAAAATGAACCCCATATGTTGGCCCTTTGAGAGTTTTGAAGATGTCTCTATCAAAGCTCCCCTTTCCCCAATGGCTAGCAGATAAAGTGACTCTTTCCTTCGCCGAGATTCAAGTGTTCAGCAGAATATTGCATATAAAATGGATATCTTTTAAGAAGGTTTCAGATCATCGAGAGGAATTTTTTCAGAGATCTATAATCGCCAGCGACTCGCCAATTGTTGTTGGAGCAACATCTCCCCCCAAAATTTTGTACATATTGGGGCCCCTCCTTTTACTTTTTCTAGAAAGACTGCCTAAAGAAGTTAGTTCTCCTTCTAACTTAGTTTTTGTTTTCAACTGAGGAATTTGCTTTAAAAAATTGAAGTTTCTTCTTCTAAGAAATTCAAAAAACTCTCTCGAAACTGCAGAAGCATTCATGATTCTCTCCCGAAACTATGGAAGCAATTCATGAAACTATCCCGAAACTGTGGAAGCGATTTAAAAAACTCTCCCGAAATTGCGCAAGCATTCACAATTCTGTCCCGAAACTGCGGAAGCATTCACAATTCTCTCCCGAAATTGCGGAAAGACTTAGTGTTTTTTGGAAGAACTTAAGTTTCTCTTCCGAAACTACGGAAGAAGCTCAAGTATCTCTCTTGAAACTGCAGAAGCATTCATGAAACTCTCCCAAAACTGCGGAAGCAATTCACGCGTCTCTCTCAAAATTGCGGAAAGAAATTAAAAAAAACTCTCCCGAAACTACGGAAGCATTCACAAAACTCTCCCGACGCTAGGGAAGAACTCGACGAACTCTCTCAAAACTGCGGAAGGTTTCATCAAATGTTGCCGTAGTAATTTGTTGATAAGCTTGAACAAATTTATTTCGTAAGTTGCAGAAGGATATCCTGAATCTTTCCGAAACTGCGAGATGACTCGGCAAAATCGTTCGCGACAACCTTCCAAGAGACTGTATTTCGAAAAGATACGCAAAGCGCTCCCGAAACGCCAAAGCAATTCACCATCTTGTTCCGCAATTGCGGACGAAACTCGTAAGTCCACCCCACAACCGGTGGTCGCGCTTAAATGCTGAGACGGCTTGAAATGAGCGCACCGTACAAGGCATTAAAACCCTGTTTTAATGACACCACCTACCCATTTAATGCCGCACGTGTCTAACCTTTTATAAGGACTGTGGGGATTTCATTGATCACTTTGTTAGTTTATCGTTCAAAGAACGTCGTTGGGAAGACCGCGTCGTCTCGCTCCAGCTCAACGCATCCACGACCACGTCCACCTCACTCAACCACTGTCTCGTCTCGAGGTAGGCTTTTTAACCGCCATCTTTGTTTTATCTCCACGTCGAGTTACTTTTTGGGTTTTCCCGTTCATAACGTGGCTGATAGAAATTGGTAGCATGGGTCTCTTTTTTTGCTTATTACGACCACCATGGTCCCTTAGGTTTCTCATTCCTACCAACTAAAAGTCGTAGCCATGACCATCCGAGTTTTTCACCAGCCGCATTCCGATCGTTTTCCTACCCTGATTCAAACTTCATACCGACCACACACCGTTTCGCAAGTATTATTAATAACAGTAGTGGTCTGTTGAGATACTCAATCACTCACCTTTTTAGGCTCAGTTAGTGAATGTAGAAAATAGTCCCTTGTTTCATCATTTATTCATAGGATTTTTTCACTCCAGGCCGACCCACCATTGACCATTAGAAGTGCTACGATGAAGGGTACCCTCTCTCTAAGGGCTAAGAGGGAAGCATGTTTTTTCCATGTCATATGCTTACCTTTTCGGAAGCATTCCAAAAGCTCCTGACTAGACATTGTCTCCCTAGAATAATCAAGTCTCAAGACCATTTTTCGTTTTCTGAAGTGATCTATTTTGCTTCTCCAGCATGCAGCTTCATAATTTGTCTATATTTCTCATTAGCATGTTAAATTTGTCCTTCTCTATGTTATACTCTCCTAACATGTTGCAAATTTTTATAATGATTCACATTTGGTAGAAAGAAAACTAAAGTGATGGAACCAGAGCCAGTGCAACTAAGGACTGAAACTATGTTCCAAGACACTAAGTGTACCATCGGCATTCCTCCCGAGGTCCGTTGGGGAGATGTTTACAGGATGATCAGGGACCAGGATATCCCAGATGTATTATTGGAAGAAAAAAAAATCTACCTCAACATTAGAAATTCTGGCATAGCTAGGGCTTCTATCCGCCCTGAATTTTTTCCATGCTCTGAAGTGATCGAGTGGATACTGGAACATGCCAACCTAGAGACAAGAGTGTTGCATGACAGCAAGGGACACCCTTTCGCTTCGTTCCATCCAGCGTATATTGTTGCAGCCTACAAATTCTCATGCCCACAACAAGCTCTAAGTGATGAATGGTTGGGTAAGATGAATAATATTGAGATGGCCAAAAAATTATTGGTCACAGGAAAGCACTTGAGAAAGAGAGGTAATGATGAATATGGTGTTCAAAACCTAAGACCTCCTTTTAGGTTAATCGCCTTGATGCTATGCAGAATTTTTGGCATGCCCGATGGCACTGTATATAGGATACAGTGGGCCCCCATCATCCACTTCATAGCATTCAAAGGAACCGTGTTTGACTGGGCTACTATCCTTTCGGACAGTTTGGCATCCACAGTGGCTGCTGCAAGAGAAGTTCTGGCCTTAAAAAAGTCAGAATTTTACATGTCTTCCTATCTCGTTGACTACATCTTGGCCAAGCTCTCTTTCCCCAGGCTAAGTTGCACATGGGATAAAGACAACACCCCGGTCTACACTGCTTATAAAATAATGTGGGATCAGAATTACAAAGCAAGCTATAAGCTCATCTGCGAAGAATTCATCATGCCTCTATATGAGCAGATGTTCAAGGAAGATCCCAATTGTCTATCAAAAAATGCCATGGAGGTCTTGGAAAACTATGGCGATTTTTATTTCTTAGAGCAGGGCACCTACATCAGGATGTTTGGAGGTACCAAAGCGCCATACATTTTGCCAAAATACGCTACTGATTATGTAGTCCTCAAGGAAGCAGTCAGGAAATTTTTCCTTGATGGAATAGGAGGGGTGCTTAAGAAGAAACATAAGGATTCTTTCCCTCCTTTTCTCTTATGCATAGGAGCCTACAAATTCTCAGGGGTTGCATCAGCTGAGGAATTCATTCAAGAGATGAAAGCTTTCCACTTCGGTGAAATGATCTTCCATAGAAATGATATACGGAGCAAGGTTGCCGAGCATTGCAAAGAAGTTTATGCTCATTTTGAATATGCTCATTACTATGATGCCGAGGAAGAAGTGTTCAGAGGCATCAGCAACATGGCTGAGTTGCATATTTGTCGTCAAGGCAGTGGAGCAAGCTCTAGCTCTGCTCCATCCCGAAAAGCCAGTTTGCAGAAAGAGAGAGAAGCAGCTGATGCCCTAACCCGCGAAGAACAAAGATTGAAAGAGGAAGCAAGGTTGCAGAGAGAAGCTGAGGAAGCAAGGATGCAACAAGAAGTAGCAGATGCAAGGCTGCAACAAGAAGCTAAAGATGCAAGGTTGCAGAAGGAAGCGAAAGATCGAGAGCAGAGGGAAGAAAGTGAAAATCAGCAGCAAGCTGAAGAAGAAGAAAGAAGGCGTAAAGCTGAAGAAGACCAAAATGCGTAGTAAGAACTTAAGACCGATGAAGATGCTCAAGCAGGTGTTCCCGACACCCAAAATGTGGAGGCAGACACATCTCAAGCAGGTGTTCCCGGCACCCAAAATATGGAGACAGACACATTTCAAGCAGGTGTCTCCGGTAACCAAAATGTGGGAATAGACACGTCTCAAGTAGTACAGACCCCACCCATAGAAGCAGAAATACATGTAATAGACCTCCCAATCGTCCCTTACACTCCATCAGAAGATCATACTGTGTCACGATGCGATGAATTTGTGTATGATAAGAAGAGGAAGGCAGTAGTCTTGAAATTGGAAGAGAGGATAAAGAGACTCTTCCAAGAAGATATTGTTACCCGCCAGGAGACCGCGGTGATGCAAAATACAAATAAGGCTCCCATAGCCATGGAATTCGCCGCTGTGGCAGCAACAAAAGCAACACAGGACAATGTGGTCGATATGGTTAGAGAATTTGAGTCAACAAAGAGGAGAGCTCGCATGTTGCAACATACTATGGCTAATGAGTAGGCTTATAGGGATCTTGTAGTGAATAAATATAATCGCCTGTCTGTTGAGCACAAGGAATTGTCATATAAGTATCGCCATTTAGAAGAAGAAAAGGAGCACCTGGCAGTCCAGATGATGGTTTTAGAAGTAGAAAAGAACGATTCTGAAGCTAGAGTCTCTCATCTGCAAGCAGATAAGCAAGCAATGGTTGAGCAATTAGAGCAGGCAGAGAGCAGAGCAATAGATATGTCTCCCTTTCATGAGCTGTCCTGTGACATTCTGAGACAAATGCACGCCACACAGGAGCTGATTACCGAGGAAGTGTGCAGGCTCAAAGCCATGATGGTTAGATTGAAAGAAGTCAATGCAGAGGCCAATAGGCTTAAGGGAAAATATACTCGGGTTAAAGCAAACATCCTGAGCCATATGGAATGGAGAGAAGGGAAGGGTGATTTCCCCAAGCATCTCTCATTCAAGTCTGTAGATGATTTTAAAGAAGATATAGCCCTTTTGGAATTCTGCAGGAACTGTGGCCTTAAGCTAATGGCTAAGATACAAGGAACAATGGATAAAAGTAATAGCCTTTATCAAAAAATCCATGAAGTACATTATAAGTGCAAGATGAGCTTTCCTCAGTCCCTCAATGAGTTCCCAAGCAAAGAGCAACGTTTATCAGACTTGAAGGAAGAGCTAGGCATTCAAATAGAATATATAAAGAAGATTGATGTCTTAGCCATTGATGATCTCCATCACTATATTGGACTGTCATCAATTTACAGTCATTTGCTTAAAGAAATCCACCAAGCAGCAGTTGCAGAAATTCGGGGTGTTGAAGCAGAGCTTGGCAAACATGTGACTTCCCATAAGATCTTGCTCCCTTCCCCAGCAAATGTGGTTATCAGAGACACTGGTATCTGGTTCAGTTACATAGCAGAGGAGGAAAAGAAAGTAGCAGCAGCAGTAGCATCTTGTCCAAGCACCTCTCTCCCAGTAAAAGCGCCTTCCCAAGGATGAACACGCTGATCCTAAGATGTTGTTCCTTTTTTTGTATTTTGGTCTCCCTATGTTTAAAGAGTGGAATCACTAGACAACTATCCTTTTCTTTCTGAGAAATTTTTTGTTTTAATAAAAGGGCCACGACTTGTTTATTAAGAGGAAAAGTCTGTAGAGGACATGTTTAAAGAGCCAAGTGGCAGCCCAAGAGGCATTTTGTAAAGATATAAATAGAAGGTTAGGGAACAATAGAAGGGAATTTTAGAGGGAAAATAATTTTCTTAACTTGTACGAGCTATCTTGCACTTGCTTCAATAAAATGACATTTTTCTAATAAGAGCTTGGAGAGGACATCTTTTGCATGGAAATAGATGTTGGATGCCTGCTGGATTATTCTTGTGACTTTCATATTCTACAGTGAGATCTTTCTTTGCTGTCTTGAATTATTTCTCTGTATTGAATGATCTTACTGTTTCTTGTGCAAATGGATTTTCTCCTGCATGAGTAATGGAATGCGTTATATGTGAATTGGAAGCTATCTTCTAATATATGTTGCTTTCTTACTGTAGATGTATCTTTATGATTTAATGGTTGTCTGTTGATCTTTAGATAACTCTTTCAGCACATTACTCACACTTATAATTTTGCTCCTTGCAGGGATAGTTTAGGTTTATTTCGGTTTTAAATACAGATTTGTTTCGAGTTCTGCATTTAGATTAAGTTAGCTTAGGCACTTGCATATCATTTTAAACCATAAAATCAAAAAGAACGGTGGATCGGGCCATAACCGGTGTAATTGAAGCAAATCTCCAAACCCAACGGTTGCCGAAACCGATAACCAGACAGATTCCCCACACCAAACGGTGGACAATCTAATGGGGATAGTCTATCGGGGAGAATCCCTTTCTGCTTGATGCTGCGATCTTCGGGGCATCAACAAACTAGTTACTAGAACATCTTCAATACTGGAACATCAACATCTTCAATACTGAGTCTTTATTTTCTGCAACACTCAAACAGCTACAGCAATATCAACATCTGAATCCTCATGATCATCAGCATCGTCATCACACGATCATCAGCATCATCATCATACGATCATCAGCATCGTCATCACATGATCATCAACATCGTTATCACATGATCATCAGCATCATCATCACACGATCATCGTCATCACACGATCATCATTATCATCATCTCACGATCATCAGCACCATCATCATACAATCATCAACATCGTCATCTCACAATCATCAGCATCATCATCTCACGATCATCAACATCGTCATCTCACGATCATCAGCATCGTATACCCTGCAATACACATGATCATATTATAGGATGATCAATCCTGCTCTCTTTAGGACATAGGTCCATGGATGATGCAATCCTGTCATGTACTTTTTGAATCGAGGTCCAAGGATGATCCAGTCCTACCATGTACCTTTTGAACTAAGGTCTAGGGACGATCCAGTCCTACCATGTACCTTTTGAACCAAGGTCCAAGGACGAACCAGTCCTATCATGTACCTTTTGAACCGACGTTCAGGGATGATCAAGTCCTATCATGTACCTTTTGAACCGAGGTCCAGGGACAATCCATTCCTATCATGTACCTTTTGAACCGAGGTCCAGGGACGATCCAGTCCTATCATTCAATTCTCGGAGACCACATGTCTACGACTCTCTTTAGGACTGAAATCCAACCCTCATTCTCGGAGACATCATGTCTATGGCTCTCTTTAGGAATGAAATCCAAGGATGATCCAACCCTCATTCTTGGTGACATCATGTCTATGGATCTCTTTAGGACTGAAGTCCAAGGATGATCCAACCCTCATTCTCGGAGACATCATGTCTACGGATCTCTTTAGGACTGAAGTCCAAGGATGATCCAGCCCTCATTCTTGGAGACATCATGTCTACGGCTCTCTTTAGGACTGAAGTCCAAGGATGATCCAACCCTCATTCTCAGAGACATCATGTCTACGGCTCTCTTTAGGACTGAAATCCAAGGATGATCCAAACCTCAATCTCAGAGACATCATGTCTACGGCTCTCTTTAGGACTGAAATCCAAGGATGATCCAACCCTCATTCTCGGAGACATCATGTCTACGACTCTCTTTAGGACTTAAATCCAAGGATGATCCAACCCTCATTTTCGGATACATCATGTCTACGGCTCTCTTTAGGACTGAAGTCCAAGGATGATCCAACCCTTATTCTCGGAGACATCATGTCTATGGCCCTCTTTAGGACTGAAGTCCAAGGATGATCCAACCCTCACATGCCCACCAAGGACTTCATTCTCGAAGACATACGTCTACGGCTCTCTTTAGGACTGAAGTTTAGGGATGATCCAATCCTCACATGTCCACGAAGGGCTTCATTCTTGAAGACATATGTCTATGGATCCTTTTAGAACATGTGTTCAAGGATGATGCAATCCCCTTGTCAACTTAGACCCTGACTAAGGACCATCCACCAACCTCTCTGTCGGCATCACCAATATAAGTATCCACATCATCGACCTCACTGTCGATGCAGGAAATCTCATCATAAGTGACCACATCACTCCCCCTTTCGAGGAGGGTCCTTCTAAGCTTGGCTCGGAAATACTCAAACTTTTCTTGAGGTAGAGGTTTGGTTAGTATGTCGGTAACTTGTTCACTTGAGGTAGAGGTTTGGTTAGTACATTGGTAACCTATTACAAATTTGAACTTTATAGTTCCTTTCTGCACCATATCTTGTATATAGAAATGTCAGATCTCTTTGTTCTTTGACTTATCATGGAACGCTGGATTCTCTGCCATCTTGATACAACTCTGTTTGTCACATAGGATCACAGTAGGGTCCATTTCTAAGTCAAACAATCTTGAGGCTATACCGCTTCACAACTAGCAGAGCAAGCAGCCATATATTCCGCTTGTGCTGAGAGCCACACTATACTACTTCTTGCTAAACCACGAGATCATGGTTGATCCCAAACAATAACATCCTGTCGATGTGCTCTTCTTGTCTGATACACTTCCTGCCCAATCAACATATGTGTAGCTATTTGAAGTCATGATCTCCAAGATAACATAGATCAAAGTCTATCGTACCCTTTAGGTGCCTCATCACATGCTTTGCAACTATCAGGTGAACACATCTAGTTTCCACTAGATACTGACTCAAGGTGTTCACAGCAAGGCATATAACTGGCTTGGTATTCGTTAGATACATCAATGACCCAATAATATGTCTGTACAGAGTAATATCCACTAACTATGATGAGTCATATGCTAATAGCTTCAAGTTGGAATCCATGAGAGTGGCCATTCCTTCTGAGAAAGATTCCTTCTGAGCCTTGCCATACTTCCAGACCTAGGAAGTAATGCATCAATCTGAGATCTTTCATTTTCATTTCTGCAGCCATCTATCTGTGCCATCTCTCGTCAGATGGGTCTACTGATATATGAGCCTCAATCATTCGAACTCTGTGGTGATTTCCTTCTTGTATCCATGTCATCTGTGTATAGAAACCATATTCAACCTTGTAGCAAAGGTTGAGATCCACATCACCCATGGTGATCATTAAGCTCATCAATTGACTATCGATCCTAGGTACCCGAACAGAGCTTTCTTCAATTGAATCCTTGATTCGCACTTCTTCTTCAATTATATCATTAAGATAATGGTCTTCTCTAGCCACTTGGAGCAAACATCTCGTCATGATTCTCTTCCTCTTTCTAAGAGAATCTTCTAGCGACGAGCCTTCTATATTTTGTTTGGTTTGTAAATCTTCTTGTTGAACATCCATCACTTGTTCTGTGTTCATCATTCTTCATGATCTTTCCTACAAATCAAAATTAAGTACATGATTAGTAATACTTCATAATCATGAAATCATGTTGACATGATAACCTATTATGCATACAGATATCATTTACATAGTTATGCAACTATCTTGACCAATACTTTGGCACAACACTTTTCCATATCCTGTATGCATACAGTGGCTATCTAGATGCCTTCCATCTCTACCAGAACATACTATCGAGAGTGTGCACATCTCTCAGCATGTCAGCAAAGAGGTTTCATTCTAGACAAGCAACAATGGAATGTTTGTCCAATTTACCAATCATATGCATATTAGTAGTATACTATTCAATGCTATATGAATGCTTACACTCAACATGATATATTCTAGGAATGCAAATATGTATACAACTATTACAAGAAATATCATTTACTATTTCAAATAACAACTCAAATACTTATCTTTTATGTTTGTGTGGTTGCCTCCCGCTTGATCTTCTATATGTCTTTTGAACTTCTATACATTCTGTACCACTGTGCATGCTCAAGTGTCATCCTCATGATGTCATACACAAACACACATTCATTAGTATATTCTCAATATTATCAAAACATTATAATTCTAAATCATCTTGAATATGTATAGATAATAAACATTAGTATTCAAGGTTTCAGGAAAGTCTTCTTTTACTCATGCATATTCTTCTTTGATCATAGGACTCTTCTGGTTAGTTAAATCATCAATCAAGATAAGAGACATAATATGCATAAACCCTTTATTACTAGCTTTATGAATAAGCATAACCAATCATACCAAGTATACTTATATAAGGGATCCTAACACAAGGTAAGATTCTAACTTGACATAGGAAAACATACATGGATTAGTATACCTGCTTAGTTATGTCTAACATACCTAAACAATATCTTCTTTGATCTCTTCAATGATGTAGAGATCTTGTGCTAGAACCTACATATCTCATAGGTTAAGCATAATATAACAAAGTCATACATACCTCATAAGTAGAACAAAGATTATGGATGAGTCTTTGTCTTCATGTTGTCATGGTCATGGAACTTGATTTGTCTTTCGTGATGTACCTATATCTTGGTGGCAGACAACATCAACCTCATACAACACCACAGTGCATTAGTACAATCATATAGCCCTAATCAATGAATGTCTTCTATCATTCACATGCATTCATACTGTTACTAGGGTGATAAGACAATTTTAACATTAATCCAGATTGTACTAATAAATAATATGAAGACAAACATATTATGAACTTAATCAGGAATCATATTTCAAGACATACCTAAACCTCCTTAAGTCATACCTATCGAGACTTCTTGTAGTCTTCTTATGTAAGGCCTTTAGCCTCAACTCTCTTTGAAACTTGATCTGGAGCTTGACTAGGGTTTGCTAGAGAAACCCTACAAATCCAATCTTTGACTTTCACACTTCTGAATGGATGGAAGGATGTGTCTTGTTGAGCTGATCGAACTAGCATACTTCAATTTTGAAATCTCCAAAATTTGACCCCTCAAAATTGCCTTCGAAACTTCTGGATCTTCTAGGGAAGTCGAATAACCCAAGTTACCACATTATGATGGAGGAATAAACATCTCCAGATATACAATAAGACCTTCACGGAGGAATGAAACATCTCCGGAATAATAAAGTACACATATAATATTCTTAGAAGTTACAATATTTCAACACATAAAACGTTTGGGATTGGACTCATCCATGGGGTGAGCTATACTGAGCATCTTTTCACCCTCCTCAAGATCATTAAAATCAAAAGAGGCACTCATCAATCATGATGGGGAGAAAGGAAAGATTTTGTGTTACATTATAATTCATGGAAGTACGTAGTAACTCTTGAACATGTCACTCATTTGCATTTGCATTCGGTGATTGGGTAATCTATTTGTCTTAGAGTCCTGATAATTTCACGAGTCTTGTCACTGCTTTGGGTCATCCAAAGAATGATTCCATCATCAGTCGCATTGGGGGTTGGTATCATTCTCGTCACGTCAATACTGCCAAGTCATGCCATGCCCATGTTCAAGAGATGTTCATTACTCATCATGTTGGTCTACCTTGAGTCAGTCTTGCACATTACTCTACCGTCCGATATACTCTAAACATCTATTATCAAGTTTTGTGTCGATGATGGGGGATTCATCATGGCCCTCCTTCAACAGATTCATCCTTGTCGACTTCAACACATCATCCAAGGATTGAATCTAGAAACCAATCAAGTACCTTAGTCCTACATGCCTTAATGGCAGGCTACCTCTCTTTCATTATGAGTTTACATAATTGACTCTTGATTGAAATTATTTCATCAAGGGTTCAACCTCAACTCATTGATTCACGCTCGGTGATGTGTACTATGATACCTTGGGGATCATTGACATTAATGGTGATTTCCCTCGCGCTTGCTAACGGTATATATCAATGACCGGTAATCAAGTGGTTTCTATCATGTTCGACTCCAAAACATTGTAATCACACGGATATATTCATATCATTGCGGGTTTGGCTTGAATACCCTAGGGAAAATCATATCTTACCCAGGTTGCGATGGATATTATTTGGGTCATATTACACGGATCCACTTTGTACTAGCCATGGCTGTGTTATCATCTCATCATGGATCTACGATTGTGTCTAGTAGCCATGATTGTGTTCAGTCGGTCCTTACTACCATGGATCTGCATTGTATTGGTCGTCAGCCATGTTGTGAGTCATGTGAAACTTATATCCCAGAGTCAGTTGTACTGCAACAACATCTTCCAACCAACAAGTCCTTGCCATCCATCCTTCAAATCATTTCACCTATCTTGTTTTACCAGCTTCATGCTTTGGGGGGCATTCTGTTACACCTAAATCTCATCATCATGAGACCCATGTCAACTTAGTGCCTTGATCCCTGAAGTCTTCCTGATCAAGTAATCAATTAGAGCAATTTGTTGACCTTTGTCCACAATTTCTAGTTGGGCCAGTATAGGTTTCCTTCTAGCAAGGAGCGCCCAACTAGGTCAGGCGTCGGCTTCCTTCAAGTAGACTGCGCAGGTGGCTCAGGTTGCCTTTTTGCAACCTGTGATTTTCCTCTCGGGTGCAAGTTTCCTCATACAGCTTGCACCAAAGTTGGTTAAATTGGATAAAGGTGGATTTCGAGCGAATTCTAGAAAGTGGATGAGGTGGATATTTATCCCTAACTTATAGGTGAGTTGTCCTACGGTTCACTAACCTCAAGGAAGGATCCCTTAGTCCTCTCCCTATAATCCTCAACCTACTCTACCCACTTGGTCTTATAAATACAAATCTCCTCTCCATTCCAAATAGAGGAAGTCTATAGCACTTATTTGCTGGTGGAATCAACCTAGGTGATCCTTATCCATCTCTTTGGAGGCATTGGATTGGCTTGTTGGAGGAAGATTGCAGCGTTAAGGCTTGTGTTGTAATCATCACTCTTCTATGTATTTCTCACTCATTTATAGTAATATAATATCTTTCCATAAATATTTTTTTTTTAATGATGTTTAGAGTTCACTTCCTTAACTATTTACTTAGATCAGTTAGTGTTTAGATGCACTTTTACTGCTCATTTGTCTCTATGTGCTTTGACAGGTTTTACAGCTACAAATCTGACAACCACAAAGCTCGGAGCAACTAAGAGGAGAAATATCTACGAATATGAAGGTAAGGCATGTAATTACCATGATCTCTAATTTATCTAGGAAAGTATTTTTATATTCTGTTTCTATTTGTTCTAGATCCACTTGGACTAGAGAGATCATGCTCACGTCTACTCAAGTATATTGTCTGAAAACAAGGCACCCTTTCCATTCTGGATATCTAGTAAACAAGGAAGGATGACCATGGATGCGCTCAAGTGGATAAGGATGGCATGTGGTGGACCTAGGAAGGAAAATAAGTGGCCAAAACATAGTAAAACTACCTAGGAAAGTAATAAAAGTGAAATAAATTATATCCTAAGTATTAAGTGGGTTTTAATGCTCTAATACCTCCCTTAATCTCGACTGTATGTGACAAAAAATATCAGAAATATTAGGGACCAAAAACAAAGTCTTGGTCACACTTTACATATCCTTGTCCAAAAACCAAGGAAACGGGGAAAACCTCATGGGACAAAACCCTCCCTCAAGATGAACAAGAACAAAACTTGAAAATTGATCTTCAAGAAGCCTTCACTTCATGTTAAGCCACTCCAAGAAACAACTTAAGATGGCTGAAATTATTCTCTGTGATGAACCTACAATAATTAATTAATGCAAAGTCACAAGATATCAGAAATAAAAGAACTCAGAATCACTTTTATATTGATCACAGGCCACTTTGAGGGGGAAACCTCCTTTGAGCAAGCTCAATACAATTAACTTCACGGTGCCTTCAATGACCTCAACACACACGTATATACTAAGTCTATGCCCAATACTATGAGTCAAAACCATGGGACATATAATACTACGGGACGACTTACAAAGCATATGCGTCCAATACTATGGGTCAATACCATGGGCTAATATAAACTATGGATCAACAAATATTACGGGACGACTTACAAAGCATATGCGTCCAACAATAATGTACTAACAAAGTAAAGAGAAGGGTTGACACGGGTTCCTAACATCCCCTTTCCCTTAGAAAAATCTTTGTCCTCAAAGCTTTGGTTGGGGAAATTGATGCAGAATCTGAATGAATGGTTCCTCGGTAGCATATTCGGGTTGCATTTCGGGCCACTGACACCTTTGGAGTTTCAGGGAGGATTGCTTGGAAGGCTGTAGACGAAGAAGAACCATATCAGCTACGTGAAAAGTGGGCTCAGAATGGTGCTGGTCGGCTTGTTGTTGCAGTCGAATTCTGGCCATGTGAAGATTGTCCTGCAGAATGAGAAGAATCTAATCGCGGTTTCGAAGAACCGAGTCAATTGCCTGAACTGGGGAGCTGCTAAGGGTGTATGGAAGAAGAACTGGCGGTGTCTGTCCATAGACTGCTTCATATGGTGTCCTTGTAGATGTGGTATTGTACCACCAGATCGCTTCTAAGAAATCCATAGAAATAGTTGGACAAATCTATGTAGGGATGGGCAAGGGTTTAAGCAGTCCCGAAAGGAGTGTCGTTTCACCCTTGTTGACCTGGAAAGTATCACAGTTAGCCACCATCTGTTGAATTGCCATTTTCAGTCCCTGCCAAAAGAAGTTACATTGTTCTCGGTCATACATTCTGAAGAACCCAGAGTGCCCTGCTGATGAAGAAGCATGGAGTTCATAGAAGAGATAGCCCTGGTGAACATATTGCAACCAATTTGGAACAAGTAGAGAAATAGCTGTAAGAGAAACTAGGTCATCAATCGTGCAAGAAGGAGCATCTGCCACCATATTTTCCTTACCCTTATTATAAGTGATAGGATAGGGATAACCCATGAGTTGGATAACCCATTTCAGGTGTGTTGGGGAGGATACCCATTGTTCCAGGAAATTTTCCAGACCCTGGAGATCAGTCTTAATGCAGAAATAACTCCCTAATAGGTATGGCTGCCACTTCTGTACTGCATGCAAAATAGCCATCATTTCCTCCTGAAAGGTAGGTGCGGCTAAATTCTTACCGGAAAGGTCTCTTGAAGGAAGCAAGCTCATTGGTTCAACAAAGACACCTGCATATCTATCCAAGGAAGTAGTGGAGACTATTGATGGGTGCATCTGAATGGAATGGAGCTGAGCGATGACACCATGTGAATTCTTCTTAAGGATTTTTTCCAGACGATGTGAACTGATGATGCAGAGAGACCCTTGTTGTAAGCCCATAAATTCGTGTTGTGCCCCATTGACTGAAAACTGCATCCAAAGTTCAGCAAAATCCCATAAGATGGGGCCAAGTGTGCATAACCATTGAACGCCCAAAACCACATCACATCCGCCTAAGGACAAGGAAAACATGTCAGAGCGCAGGTTATAATCTTCCATAGAGATACGCACATTGTGACACTTCCCCTTGCAAGGTAAGGTGCCCCCATTGGCAATGATGACTTCAAAGTGGGAGCAAGGATGGACAAAATAATCAGCCTGTTTGGCAATCCGAGGGTCAATGAAGTTATGAGTGCTACCAGAATCAATGAGTATGGTAAGAAGGAGCTTCTTGAAGTATCCCCTGACCCGCACTGTTTGTGGGGTGGTGACACCGGTTACAGCATGGAGAGAGATCTCGGGTGGTTCGTCCTGAGATGGGGTGTGAACAGGTGGGTGCTGAATGTCAACCTGATCATCTACTGTATCTAGAGCTTCTTCACCAAGTTCAGAGGCAGGCGGAGAATCCACATCCAAGAGATAGATCTTTTGTTGAACACATCTATTTCCCTAAGTGAATTTCTCATCACAATTATAACAAAGCCCTTTTTCTCAGAGTGCCTGCATCTCTGTTTCAGACAAATGCTTGATAGGAGTTGGTCGAGGAGCAGGCATGATGGGAGGTCGTTGGGAACCCATATTTCTGAAGGGAACAAAGGTGGGTTTGGAGCGTTTTTGAGTTGCAATCTTGTCCTCCGCCAGCTTAGCCAACCCTAGGACTTCCATCATTGTGCTGGGACAAAACATTTTGACCTCTGAGCGGATTTCATCCTTGAGACCACTGATAAAACAACTGCTGTAGAATTCATCAGATAATCCTTCTATGTGATTGGCTAGTTTCTCAAATTCCGTCTGATACTGTCTCACTGTGCCAGTTTGGTGAAGTTTAGTGAGTGCTCCTGTGAAGTCGTCAAAAGCACTAGGACCAAATCGTGACAAAAGAAGTTGGCAAAAATATGTCCAGTTTGGCTCGGGATGAGCTTTGATGTACCAATGGTACCATTGAAGGGCTTCCTGTTCCAAATGAAAGGATGCAAGTGGAACTTTTTGGACATCAAAAGTATTATGCAGACTGAAATATTGTTTTGCTCGGTATATCCATCTAGTCAGATCAGTACCATTGAAGCGAGGACAATCAAGCTTCGGCCCACGAAAATTGCTGGAAGAAGAGAACCCGGAAAATATTCTGGCTGTCGGTTATTGTTCATGGTTGAATGCTGAAGATGGAGGTTGAGAAATTTTTCATCCATATCTTGGAGTTTGGTTTGGATGGCTGCAAGTGCTTCTTCCATGATTTTTTCTCCTACGCGGGTGACAACCACAACCAAGAGTTTTTTGTTTGTTTGTTTGGGAAATGGATAGAAAAAAACAAACAAAAGCTTATTTAGTAAAGGAAAATTTGGATTTGGGAAAAACTTGGATTGGTAATTGGGGTTTGACTAGGATTTGGACAATTTCTGATGGACGGGGAGGCAAGAAATGGGGATTTCAGAAGCGGAGTGAAAGAAAGGGAAAATTTGGCAGAGAGGGACAAAGAAGCAGAATTAGGAAATGAACTCTGTGATAAAATTTGAAGGTGATTGGGTGAAATCCGAGGAAGTTATGGCAAACCCTAAAAATAGACAAATGTGGGATTTTGGGCTTTGGGAAGTGGAATTGGGGGTAGGGTCCTCAGGAATGAAATATGCATAATGGGAGTACAGGGGTTCCCAGGAAATTTCAAGGGAAACAGAGTGAAAACAAGGGAGATATGGAGAAAAAACTGATTTTATTTTATTTTTTTTATTTTATTTTTTCAGAATGGAGTGGCTAGGGCTCGAAAAAGATCTGAAACAAATAGATCTGCAACGGCTCGGAAGTGAGCGGAAACAGAGGGATCTGAAACGACGCCGAATGGATCGAAAACGGCTGGATCTGAAATAGATATGAAATGGTTGGATCTAGAACGAATTTCAGAATGGATCTGAAACGGATGGATTTGAAATGGCGTAGCAGTGATTGGCAATAGTTCCGCTGAAAATAGATATGGACCCCAGGTATGTGCGGCTTCCTAACAGTTCAGGGGTTTCACTTGGCCACCAATGCTGTCTAACAGCTTTTGTATTGGGGAAGTACCCCTCACTCCATGGCTCAGGTAAAACTGATAACCGCTTTGCCAAAAACGACAACTCTTGGTTTACCTCACGGGTGGGAACTAGTTAATCAGGTAGGGGTCGTTTCCCTTTTCGTTGGCAGGTCCTCTCAATGGGCCAGCGACTTCGGGGTTCCTGTGGTAATCTTCAAATTGCGTTTTAGGGCTTATGCCCAAGTACTTCCCACAGTTAAGCGGATAGGGATTATTCCCAAATCCGAACCTGCAACAAATGCGAAAAAAAAAATTGGCAGAAATTTCACCCAGCGAGCCCAAGAAAGTGCTCTGATACCAGATGTGATGAACCTGCAATAATTAATTAATGCAAATACACAAGATATCAGAAATAACATAACTCAGAATCACTTTTATATTGATCACAAGCCACTTCGAGGGGGCAACCTCCTTTGAGCAAGCTCATGGTGCCTTCAATGACCTCAACACACACTTATATACTAAGTCTATGCCCAATACTATGAGTCAAAACCATGGGACATATAATACTATGGGACGACTTACAAAGCATATGCGCTCAATACTATGGGTCAATACCATGGGCTAATATAAACTATGGATCAACAAATACTACGGGATGACTTACAAAGCATATGCGTCCAACAACAATATACTAACAAAGTAAAGAGAAGGGTTGACACGGGTTCCTAACATTCTCTGTGAAGGATTTAGTGAAAATGTCAGTAGTGGGGCAATACTCCAACACAATCAATCTATCATGCACTAGACTATGGATGTAATGCATGTGCACTTCAATGTGCTTGGTTCTTTGTCTGAGTACTAGATATGAGGATATCCTTATAGCACTCTGATTATCAACCCAAAGAAAAATGGGAGTGCTAAATTCAATTCAGAACTCAGCAAGAATTCCTTGCAAAAAGTTGCACTGAGTAGTTGCATTCACTACTCCTCGGTACTCTTGCTCTGTTGAAGAGAGTGAAATTTCACTTTGATTTTTACTATACCAGCATATAGGACCTCCTCCAAGAATTAATAAAAACCTAGAATTGGACTTCCGATCTGTGCTATCTCCATCCCAATATGAGTCAGAAAATGCAACTAGATCCAATGAGGAATTGGCAACATAGTGGATCCCATGTGTCTTGGTTCCTTGCACAAATTTAAAGACTCTTTTTGCAGCCCTCCAATGGATCTCATGTAGCTTCTCCATATACCTTGCAACATGACTTACTGCATATTCCAAATCTGGTCGAGAGTGAGTCAAGCACAACAAGCTTCCAATTAGTTGCCTGTAGAGAATGTTGTTCACCAAGGGTGTAGAATCCCCTTCTTCTAGCCTGACTCCTAAAAGGGAAGGAGTATTTTCAGGCTTACATTATACCATCTTGAACCTTTTTAATATATCATAACCATATTTATACTGACATATAGTGATTTCGTTGGGTGACTGATTGATATCAAGTCCCCAAAAATACCTGAGAATCCCCAAGTATGTCATGGAAAAAGCTTGGTGCAAATTTATCCTTAGTGATGAAATTTCATTAGTGGAAATTCCTGTGATTAGTAAATCATCAACATGTAATACTATAATCACAATATTACCATTTATTTTCTTTATATACACATTTAGATGAGATTTGCACTAGTGGAAATCTTGTGTCAAGAGGAAAAGGTCCATTTTTGCATACGAAGCTCTAGGAGCTTACTTGAGTCCATACAATAATTTCCTTAGCCTAGACGCAAGTGATGGATCTGAAACATAGCCTTCAGGTTGAAGCATATAGATCTTTTCCTCTATATTACCATGAAGAAATGAAGACTTCACATCCATGTGATGAACTTCCCAACACTTTGTTGTTGCAACTGACAAAACTAGTCGAATAGAATCCATTTTTTTCCACTGGGGAAAAGGTCTCATTATATTCCAAAACATGGAATTGTGAAAATCCCTTGGACATCAATGTTTCTTTTTTCTTTTCTGCATCGGAATCAACATCCATCTTAGTCTTGTAGATCCATTTTCATTTTACTAGCTTTCTGCTCGATGGAAGCTTGACTAACTCCCAAGTTCCATTCTTCTACAAGGAGTGGAACTCCTCATCCATAGAAGATATCCATATTAGATATTTTGAGGCTTATTCATATTTTTTAGGATATGATTCAATCATGTGAAAAAAATTCTCAGCAAAATTTGGATCCCTTAATGAAAGTGCTTTATCATATTGTGACCTTGTCTTCCTAGGATCTTGTGGATTCCCAACAAGTTCACCAGCAGCTTCTATGGTTTTTTCTTCCCACTTTGGACTTGTTGGTGAGATTGGGTCTGCAATAATATCATCAAAATAATCATCTGAATATGAATCTGAATATTCATCATCACAATCCTCATTCAACTCTTCATTTTCTTCTTCCGGTGGTGGTCGATAAGACTCTCCAATCTCAACTCCTTGTAGTGGTTGTTCCTCAAACTGAACACTTCATTCTATGAATGCTTTATGGGTGATCATATCAAGATTTTTTTACCCCTTTGAATCTTCTGAGTAGACAACAAACAAACATGGCCTACTATGTGGCTCTAAGGCCCTTCTCTTCTTGGATGGCACTCTATCCCAAGCCTTGACACCAAAAATACTGAAATATGTAATCTCAGGCTTCTTACCACACCAAGCTTCATGAGGGGTAACTCCTTTCAGTGATTTATGTGGGGCTCTATTTTGTATGTGGGATACACATTTTATTTCTTCATCCCACAAATTTGGTGGTAAAGACATTTCTTCCAGCATAGAAGTTTCCATCTCCTTAAGAGCTCGATTCTTTCTCTTAGCAACTCCATTCTGCTGAGGAGTGTATGGCATAGTGTGTTGCATGTGGATTCCAGCCACTGCATAGATCTTCTGAAAATAATATTTTATGTGCTCTCCCCCATTATCATATCTAATTCCCTTTATTTTCCTTCCAGGATGGTTCTCAACCAAGGCTTTAAAAACCTTGAAATGGCCAAAAAATTCAGACTTAAACTGGAGAAAATAGACCCAGCAATACCTAGTATGATCATCAATGAAATTTAATAGGTATTTGGATTTGTTCAGTGACATGTGAGGTAAAGGACCAACAATATCACTATGGATCAACTACAAAGTTTCATAGGTTCTCTTAGGCCTTGATCTCTCAAACTTTCTCTCTAGGTGTTTTCCTAGAACACAGCCCTGGTAGACTCCCTTTGTGAAAGTGATGTTTGGAAACCCTAAAAACATGGTTTTATCATGAATTTCATGAAGGTATCTGTAGTTTAGATGGCCAAACCTCTAATTCCAAAACATGATTTCTTCATTATCATGAGAGAGGAGCGCTACTGGTGGAGAGATAGGAAAAAACTGTGAAAACTTGTAGACTTTGGTGGAATGATCCGTAGTGCCTAATGAAAAAACTCTTCTTGTGGATATATCATAGATCTCCACATCATTAGCAGTGAAGACAACTCTTTTGGGTGAACCGATATGGGTCATTTGGTAGACAGGAAATAAGTTTGCAGCTATACCAAGGACATAAAGGACATTAAAAAATGAGCCATTGTAAATATCTACTACACCTTTACCCTTTGAATATTTTTTTGAGTCATCTCCAAGAATAATGATAGGATCTAGGCCATCGGAAGAAATAAGAGTAGAAAATGATTCTCTAGTTGAACCCATGTGCCTTCAAGCTCTGAAATTAATGATGTAAGAAGTTGATGAAGATGTGCTGGCAGTTAGAGCATGGAATCACTCCTTGTCATCTGAGTGAGAACCTCCTTCCTTTTTCTTTGCACCTTCGGGAATGAGGATATGGTTCTTCTCAAGGAGTTGTGCGATCTGATCTATGGTCTTCCTCATACATGAGCTTTCAATACGGAATCCCCTTTGGAAATATGAGCACTTGGTTCGCTCATTCTTCTTCTGTTGATCCTTTCTGGAGGTGGATAGCTCCTCTTGTGGCTTAGATCTCTCCTTCTTTTTCTCAGAAGGCTTTTTGGAGTTTGACTTCTTCTTACCCTTTGAATTTCTTGAGTCACCAACAGCTAGAGCTTGATCTTTTGACGGCTTCAATGCACCCATCAAAATAAGATTATCTACTACTGAGTCAAAGACTCCATGAATTCGGACAGACTGGACTTCTTCCAATTATTTAAAGTGAGTTTTGTATCATGGAAAGTCGAGACAAAGACTGAGTAGTCTTGCCCCAATTTCCAAAGAATTTCCAAAACTAACTGCTCATCCTTTTTATCAATACCGCACTACTTCAACTGCAAAACTAATGACTTGAATTTGGAGAAATATTCCTATAGATCCTTGAAACTGCTCGGACTTAGAGAAATCAACTCATTCTCTATTTGATGTCCTCTTAGATCATCGATTTTACCAAACAAAACCTTCAATTTATCCCAAACTTCATTCAGTGAAGTGAGACCATCCAAATGCATCAGAAGATCTATCGATGCACTGAGGCAGAGAAGGCCATAAGCCTCATCACTCTGAATGTGCCACTTAGACTTATCCATAGCTGAAGTAGGCTCTGCTTTAGTGCCCATTGTTACTCTGTAGAGGCATTTCGACCTCAACAAAATTTCCATCTGTGTCTTCCATTGAAAATAATTAAATGGATTCAAAGCCACATTCTGAGATGGATCCATTAGAATGATATGTACCTGCAAAAAAATAGTCAAATAACTCTTTGGAGAATGATTCAAACTAAAGAGCTCTGCAATATGACAGTAGGCACTTTTAGGAGTTTGTCACACCCGAGTAGACCTCTTGAGCTAAACTCAAGAGTACAAGGCAATGATCTGCAGGACTTTTGTGGAAAATCCTTGCTTCTAGTGCGCTACTGGATGTAGTTGTGCTCCCCTAAACAACTCTGATACCATTTGAAATCACATCGCAATATGATCATAAGATTGAATAACACTTCTCACACAAATTGCTAGTCTAGAATTGTCAAGAACACTTAAAATGAGACTCAGAATTATGCACAATACTAAACTGTATTAGCATAAATGTACATCATCCAACTGTGTACCATCAAGTGGATGCAAATATATAGAATTACATCAGAAAATCGAAATTCCTTGGATGCACTTGAATAGATCACAAAAATAAGGCTTACTAAACTACCTAAAACCCCCAAGGTAGAAACATTTCTCTCCAACTCACTCAAGAATCTCACGAATTGGCTAAAAATATTTTGGAATGTGAAGTATACTGAAAATGGAAAACTGTGATAGATTTTGGAGTGAAAAAGAGGCAAGGTGTGTTGTCCACAAAATCTAGCAGTTGTCAAAAGCACTGGAGCACCTAGCTTTAGTATTATCCATCCAAAAGAAGGAAAAATATATGAAAGCACTGCAAAAGAAATATATGCTCTCTTTCCATTCTGTATAGCTAGTAAAGCAGGAAGGATGACCATGGATGCACTCAAGTGGATAAGGATAGCAGGTGGTGGACCTAGGAAGGCAAATAAGTGGCCAAAACATAGTAAAACTACCTAGGAAAGTAATAAAAGGTGAAATAAATTATATCCTAATTATTAAGTGGGTTTTAATGCTCTAACACATATATCCATGTATATACAAGACATGTATTAACATAGACACCTAGTCAGAATGATAGTACTTTCTCTATATCTCTTTCTAGGGAGAAAAGGTGTAGTTCTTAGCAAACACTACAATTGATATGATTGGTCCTAGACCTATGAGAGTGTTTGATATATTTATGAATCAAGTTTTTAAAATTTCCCATGAATTCTAAAATAGGTATGCTACTATTTTATTAAAACATTCAGGACACTACTATAATATTAGGATGTGCACACGACACTAAATGTCGTATGCATTTGATGCTTATTTTCTTTTTTTTGCAATAAATTTGTTAATAGTGCAAGTACAAGTATGTTGTAGGGTGCTATAAACCAATAAAACAACAATGTCATATATCATATCCATAATTATCACCAAATTATGCAACTATGATCACAATGAGAAGATATGTTCCATACACTGTATCAATATGTAGTGTAAATAAAGGAATGCAATACACTGGAGAAGATTTAGATATCAGTAACATTCATATGTATAATTATAATCAAATGAAATATGTGACACTATAACAACACAACTAGATTAATGTTCATGATCATAACCCTAAAAGTACTTATAACGCATGTCCTCAATCATAACCCTAAAATTACATATAAGGCATGCCCTCAATCATACCAATCTTATGTCTTTAGTGTAATTCAAGGATAAATCAGGATTTGGAGTTGTGAGGTACCATGCATGGGTATCCTAAGGATAGGTACTAGAATATTTAGTTTAGTCATGATTGGAGTTTTAGTTACACCTGGTGTGAGAAAGAAAAATGACATATGTGCAATGGGCTCCCCTTCGTGGAGAGAGGTGGGAGGTCATGCCTGTTGGGTGATACAAAGTGGTAGGTGATGGTGGCATACTTGAAATAGGAAATGAGGTGAAAGGTGCCTCATGTGCTAATAATATGGTGTATAAAGGTAAATAAACAAGGTTTGGTGGTTTGATTGGGTCGCCAAGGAATTCCCCCAATAATGAGGAATTTGTAGACCCTGGGATTTGTCTAGATGAAATATTTGGCTGGTTGACTAGTGTTAAGAGTGGATAAGATGGTGTTTGATTTTATGGTTGGATGGATCTTTTAGTGTGCAAGTTGATCAATCTTCAGATGACTCTCAATGATATTCCTATTAAACATGTCACTAAGCTTTCCAAAAGTCCAAACGATAGGGGATGAAGTCCCTCGAAGCTGACTAGTGAAGGTGTGATAGAGTCATTTATAGTGAAGGGGACTGTGGGCATATTCCAACATCTAATAGCTAGTTGTATCAGGTACAATCACAACCGATGAAATTAAAATTTGTGAGAATCGTAGGTTTTGGAAAAGTTAAGATACCTTCGTTAAGTGGGGATAGGATATTTGATCTCAAACGGTCATGGATCATAGGTAAGCAAGAATTGGTGTCTCAAGAAACCTTGGAGAAACATCAAACCTAAGCTTTAGCATCTTGGGTAATTGTGTAGTTCTTATCTTATGTTTTTCAAACTTGGTATAAAAGGATTTAAATCTTCCTATAAAAACAACTATGTTTTGAATGAGAAATGATTGAGGGACATTATTTGAATGCCTAACCCATCAATCTTGACTTGGAATATAATTTTTTTTATGACCTCAACAAAGGGAAAATAACTTGGTTAGTTGCATTGCTTGAATTAAGGTTTCTCTTTTACTTATTGAATTCCTCGATGGTTTTGAGTAAACAATTAAAGGAATCAACACATCAAGAATTATAAAATAGATGGGAAGTTTAATGGTAAAATAAAAAATTGAATAATTTTAAAATATATGTGCATTTTAATTGTTACGTAGAATCTCCTAGGGCGTAGACCAATTGGTGATAGGGTTCTTTGTTAAGGTATTCCTTGTGATGTCACAGGTTAAAACTTCATCTAGCCTTGTGTTCCATGTATGGGTCCATGTCATTGAGAATTTTTTCACAATAGATCTTTGAAAAAAATCAATCCTCACTTAGTTTCACAGAGATGCAAAGAAAAATTGAGAAGAAAAAATGAGAGAAGGAGGTCCAATGGAATAATTTTTATTAATATGTTATCCAGCAATATGGGGACAATCAAAATATATTACAAAGAAGGAAATTCATGATCCTTAGGAGGCATTCTAAATTCATGCACGTGGCAAGCTTACTTTGGAAGATTCACATCACTAATCATGCGTGCTAGTCCTAAATCCAATCAAATGGCCAGTTAGCTTATGGTAGGTGGACCTAGAGGATGCATGAGGCAGATAACTAGTGGTAGGTAGTCAAAGAAGGTGCGTGAGCGAGTTACAGGCTAAAAATAGTGGAGAGAAAATCTCAAGAGGGCACATGAGTGGGTTTAGTTGACTATCAATGGTATTCAGTGATGAAATCAAGGAGAGTTCTCTAGATCCCTAAATTTTAGGAGGCTACTAAAATTTAGGATATTAATTCAACATGTACCAAAAATCATGGAAGAGGGTGCATGTGTGGATCATGATTCCAAATATGACAAGTCAATAGTCTAGTGATAATCACAATGATGAGGATTATGCACTAGGAAGTCAACAACATGGTCTTTGCACTAGGTAAAACAAATAATGTTC
Source organism: Larix kaempferi (assembly GCA_027924585.1). Classification (NCBI taxonomy): domain Eukaryota; kingdom Viridiplantae; phylum Streptophyta; class Pinopsida; order Pinales; family Pinaceae; genus Larix; species Larix kaempferi. The sequence continues at coordinate 301,949 of BSBM01000277.1, read as the reverse complement.
TATACCTAATGTCTATGTGGGTAATATATCCCAACACCCCCCCCCTTAAGCCTGACTTAAGTGAAGAAAATCAGAAATAGGGCCCTGGTAACAAAGACCAAAGGTCACTCTTTACAAAAAAAAATGTATTTGTCCATATCAACTGAGGAAAGAGGGAAAACCCAATGGGAAGAAACCCCCCCTCAAAATGGACATGAGGAATATCTAAATTGTATTCACCATGGAATCGCTCACCTGTAGGAGTGATGTAAGATGAGTGAACTTATTTTTTGTAAAAGTCTTGGTGAAGATGTCTGCAACCTACTCTATAGAAGCATAGTACTGCAATGAAATGATGTGGTCATGCACCAATCCTCTAATGTAGTACATGTGGATATCAATATGATTGGTACTTTTCCTCAAAATTAGATCTATTGAGATATTTATAGCGCTCTCATTGTCACAAAATATGACAATAGGAGCACAGGATCAATCCCAAACTCAGACATAATGCCTTCCAACCAAATGGACTATGTGGTTGCATTAACAACACCTCTATACTCGGCTTCAGCGGATGATAGAGAAATGGATGATTGTTTCTTGCTCTACCAACATAAAGGATCAGAACCAATCATGAAAAAGTAACTAAAAGTGGACTTCTGGTCTGATCTATCACCAACCCAATCAGAATCAATGTACCAGACAAGATCTAGTGGAGAGTTAGTTGCATAATGAATACCAAATTATTTGTCCCTTGCACATAGTGAAGGATCTTGTTTGCTTCTTTACAATGGATTTCATGGGTCTCTTGCATGTATTTGGAAACAACAATGAGTGCATAGGAGATTTCAGGGTGAGTGTGTGTGAGGAACAAGAGACTCCCAATCAACCTTCTATATAGTGTATTGTTCACCAAAGATGAAGAACCACCATCTTCAAGTATGATACTGGAGAGGTAGGGGAATGTTTATGGATTACAATTTGACATATGAAACTTGTTCAAAAAAATATGATGCATACTTAGATTGGGATACTTTGATACCTAAATTCAACTGTGCTATCTCAAGTCCAATAAATTGATTCAACAAACCTAAGTCTGTCATGGAAAAAAATCTATGCAAAGTAGACTTAATGGAAGCAATACCTGTAGATAAACTCCATGTGATCAACAAATAATCTACGTAAAATATAATGAGTAAGTTAGAGTCACCGTAATAATTCATGAACACATTTGAATATTATTTTCATCTTTGGAAGTCTTGTAACAGAAGGAAAGAATACCTCTTAGCATACCAGACTCTAAGATCCTGCTTGAGCCCATAGAGAGAATTATTCATTCTACACACAAGTGAAGGATATTGAGTGTATCCTTATGGATGATACATATATATATCCTCCTCAATATATTCATGGATAAATTCACTCTTTACATCCATATGGTGCACCTACCAGTGCTTGGATACAACAATGGTCAAAACCAATCTAACATAGTCCATCTTGGCTACAGGAGTGAATGTGTTTGTGTAATCAATTCCTTGTAATTAAGAGAATCCCTTTGCCACCAATTCAGCCTTGTAATTTCTTGTGACCCCATATAAATCCATCTTATTTTGATATACCCACTTACATTGAACACGTTTTTTTCCAGGAGGAAGTGGAAAAAACTCCAAAGTTTCATTGGTTTGAAGAGAATGATACTCTTCATCCATTAAAACTTTCCATCTTGGATCTTCGGAGGCCTCATCAAATTTTTTTGGATTAGATCCAATCATCATGAAAGATATCTCAGGAAGAAGTGTATCAATAGAAGAGAGTGCAAGGCTTGCACTTTGAAAATGTGATCTTGTCCTTCTTTGATCATGTGGATCACCAACCAAATCACAAGTTCCTTCAATGGTCTTCTCAGCCCATTTAGGCCTTGTATTGGATCTATTGGATCAACTAGATTTGGATCAACATATTCATATTCATTATCAGTATCAAAATCTGAACCATCATATGAGGAGGCTTCACTTACTTCCTCATATTGAAGTGGTGGAGGAGGAATTGAGATTTTTGCTTCATCTTTTTGGATTCCTTGAAAAGGACCTTCTTCAAACTATACACTGCTCTCAATGAAAGTATTCATGGTGTAAGGATCCAACAGTTTGTATCCCTTAGCATATTCAACATATCCAACAAAAATTCATTAAAGACTCTAAGGCTGTAAGGCCTTTCTCTTATCTAGAGGAATCCTGGCACAAGATTTGAAACAAAAGATTCAAAAGTGAGACACATCAGTTTTGTGCCCACTCCAAGTTTCGAATGGAGATGTGCCTTTCAAATATTTGTGAGGAAATCGATTATGGATGTATGCAACACAGTTGATGGCCTCCACCCACATCTTAGGAGAGATTTGCTTTGGCTAAAGCATACATGTTGCCATCTCCTTTAGAGATATATTCTTGTGCTCTACCACACCATTATGTTGTGGTGTATAGGGAATAGTGTGTTGCATTTGGATGCTTGCATTAGCAAAAAATTGTTGCAAATAATTTTTCACATGCTCCCCTCCATTGTCAGTTCAAAGCACTTTGATCTTATTTCCAAAAATATTTTCAACAGAAGCCTTAAAAACTTTGAAACTTCATACACTTCTTATTTGAACTTGAGTAAATAGACCCAACAATATCTTGAATAATCATCTATGAGTGTCAAGACATACCTAGCATTACTCAAGGAAGGATTAGGAATGGGTCCAATGATGTCACTATGGATAAATTCAATAGGTAAGAAGTCTCTCCATGCCTTTCCTTTCTCAAACTTGTTCTCCATATGTTTGCCAAGCATGCAACCATACACTACTTGTGTAATTCTTGCAGATATCTATAGTTGAGGTGATAAAAACTCTCATGTCATATCCTACTGAATTCATTTTCATGTGTTAGGAACACATTTGAGGTTGAATAGGGAAGGAATCAGGAGAACTCATAGATCTTCGAATCATGATTTGTAGTACCAAGTGCAATGACTTTTCCAGTAGAGATCTCAGAAATTTCTACATCATTAGAAGTAAACACAACCTTATTTGGAGCTCTTGTGTGTGTCATCTAGTATAATAAAAGAATAATTGTAGCCAATGAGGGAACATACTGAATATTCATGAAGCTCCCATATTCAAGATTTATTCTTCCTTTATCTCTAGATGGAATTTCAGGATCAGCACCAATGAGGATAGAAGGACCACCAGTGGGTTCGAATGTAGAGAAGGAGCCTTTGGATGTAGACATGTGTCTGTATGCACCAGAGTCAATGATGAAGGAGGGAAACTTTCGAATGCCAGAAATCAGTGCATGACATCTCTCTCTTTAATCAGATATAGATCCATCTTCTTTTCTCCTTGCTCCTTCAGGCATAGCAATGTTGTTTTTCTACAGAAGCTACGCCATGAGATCAATGGTCTTATTAATGCATGATGTTTCAATATGTGCATTTGGTCCTCTCTTTTATCTTCTGCTTGTCCTTCTTTGAATTTTAAGGTTCTTCTAGAGGATTGGTTCTTCTTGTCGGCATTGTTGGCTGATGCGGAGATCGCTTCCTTTGCGGAGCCATCCAATGGTATAGGGTTGTGGGTGCGGCGTTGTCTGCAGCGCCAGGCGCTTGACAACCTCTGCTGAGATGAGATTCTTCTAGCTACTGCTATCAACGATGAAGTGCAACGAGTTCCTTTTACCCACATTTGTGAATGGAAGAGGCGTTCTCCTTCTTCTGGCTCGTCTGGTTCATCAAGTTGGAGCTTGGTGGTAGCAATGGTGGCATTGGGTTCCACATCAATGATCCGTCTTCCCCTTTTTGGTTCGGACTCAGAGTCAGAACCCGCATCTGATTCAAATGCTTTCACTTCGGCCACCAGCGACTGCTTTGAGTGGCAATCAACAGTGTTATGCCAAGGGCTCTTATGGAAGTCACACCACTTCCTGGTATCTTTCTTTGTTTTTTCGGTGTCCTTCTTTGCTTGCGACTTGGACTGGTTGTCCTGATATTGTCCATCTTTGTTCTTTCCTTTATTCTGTGGGTTGGGGCTGCCCTTTCCTGTCTTTTTCTATGCAGGGTTCCCAGGCCCAAATTGCCGCGTCTTTTATTTGAGCTTCTGCTCGATTTTGATGGCATATCGGTAGGTTGCGCCCAAGGAAGAGATGTCCAGAAATTCCATTTCGGTCTAGATGTATCTATGCAAACCACCGTGATACTTGAGCACCAGATGTCACTCTGAATCTTTGATACCCAACTTGGTGCGCAAGGTATGGAAGATATTTGTGAACTCTGGCACTACTTGGTCTCTTTCTTGTCGCAGTGTGGTCCATTTTGTGTACAAGTCGTCATAACTTCCAACAGGGTCGTATTGTTCCTTAATAGCATCCCTGAAGGATTCCTAGGTGGCCGTGACTGAAAATAATGAGGTTTCTTCAGTGTCCTATTGCTCGCAGAATGTTTCCCACCAATCTTTGACATGGGGAACGATTTTGAGGAGCGCAAAAGTAATCTTTTCTTTATTCAAAAATTTATGGACAGAATGTTGATGTATATGTAACTTCGGAATGTATTTCATCTGTATATTATATATATATTTATTGTACCCTTATAAGAGATGTGTTATTCCTCTATAAGGAAGTGTCGTCATGTGGATTGACAAGTGTCGCAAGTGTGTGTACTTGCCGATGGGTTATTAGACCACCTTATGGGGTCGGCCCTGATTAATATATAATATAATGTGGGTGTATCTAAGTAGACAAGTCGGCCCCAATAGGTCACTGGGCAAAAAGGTGAGTATAAATAGAGATAGGAGATCTCTATTTTACTCACTCAGAAAAGTAACTATCTCTCTCTCTGAAAAGTGGCGCACTAGTGAGGAGGAGGAGGATCATCTGCTAGGAGACTATCTCAGTGTTATTTGGTTGTATTTTGGTTGAGCCATTGCTCTCTCTATCTCTGAGGAAGTTGTGGGGTTTTTCACCTTAGGGTTTTCCCCACGGAAACTCTGTGTCTCTTGTCTCTATGCTTTTGATTCTTGTGATGCTTGTGATGCTTGTCATATTATGATTGTCATGCATTGATATACTGTAGATGTTATTCTATCAGCAAAGATCCTATAGTATTGTGATTTAATACTCAAAATTTAACATGGTATCAGAGCTTAACTGAGAAGAAGACATTTTGCATTGACGGAAGCTTGTATTCCTTGTTTATTGGGTTTCTCTCCACAGATTTTTAAAATTCAGTATAGTAGATTGGATCTACTCATCAAGGCGCATCTATCTATCCAATCAGAATTCAGTTCCGAGCATTTTCAGATTTGGCCCTAAAAATTAGGGTTTCCACAAAAATAGAAATTTCTGAAAACTGAAGGCACGGCTGGAAGCTCCTTGCAAAAATCGAAGGTTTGAGCTTTGGATCGAGATTTTTGGCTAGGTAGATCTCCAGGAAACTCAAACCCTAATTCAGGGCTCTCCCTAGTGAACCCGGGAGGACAAAAAGGCAATCTTGAAGGACAAGACTTTGCTGATCTCAATTTCTGAATGTACTAGGCTGATCAGCTCTCCAAGGCGCATCTTTCTATCCTTTCGGAATTTTGAAATTCACATTTTGAATCTTTAGGGTTTCTCTGACAAACCCTAATCCGGGACCAGATCCAGTTTTCAGCACTTCAAGTGGTAAGTCCTAAATCTTTTCTATTTCCATTTGAAGTACTCTTAAAAGATGTCTCTCCACACCAAGCTTGAGGATAAGCTTGATGGGGCTGATAAATTCCAAGCCTGGAAGTATAGGATTGGGTTAATCTTGGAAGAGAATGAGTTGGACTCATATGTGAAAGAAGACATCCCTATCCCAGAGGATGAAGAAGCCAAGGCATTGTACAAGAAGAACTTGGTCAAGGCAAAGAGAATCATTGCTGATTCTATCAAAGACCATCTCATACCTCATGTGTCTTCTCTTAAGACACCCAGAGAGATGTTTGAATCTTTGACCAAGCTATTTGAAGGAAAGAACATAAATCGGAAGATGACCCTGCGGAACCAATTGAAAGCAGTGAAGTTTCAGAATGGAGAAACCATTCAATCTTACTTTTCAAGGGTCTCCCAGATCAAGGAACAATTAGAAGCAGTAGATGAAATGGTGGAGAATGGTGAAGTGGTGATGACCACTCTAAATGGCCTACCCAGGTCATGGGATTCCTTTATTCAAGGAATTTGTGCAAGGAAGAAATTGATCTCCTTCAACAGATTGAGGGAAGAATGCTCTCAAGAAGAAGCTAGACTTATAGCTCGTGAGGAAAAGATGGGAGGAGAAGATCAAGCTCTTGCAGCTCACACCAAAAGAAGCAAAACCAAGAAGGATCACTCCCACCACAAAAGATTCCATCAAAAGAGTAAGAAGGACCTAAGATGCTTCACATGCAATGAGAAGGGTCACTTTGCTTCAGATTGTCCCAAGAACAAAAGGGATAATAACAACAACTCCAGTAAAAAGAAGAAGGGCAGCAAAAGAAGGTTTCATGCTCATGCTGTCGAAGATGATGAACCTCCAAAGAAGAAGGCTAAGGCAGAAAGTAGTAGTGATGATGACTCATCAAGTGAAGAAGAATATTTTCTAATTTATGCTCTTACAGGTACCATCTCCCATGGATGTAATGATTGGTTGATTGATAGTGGGGCTTCCAAACACATGACTGGGTTTAAAGAATCCTTTGTGTACCTATCTGAACATGAATCACCCCATAAGGTGAAACTTGGGGATGATTATCAATACCCAATCAAAGGAAGTGGTGAAGCCTCCTACAACCTAGATTCTGGAAAATCATTGAAGATGAAAGAAGTACTTTATGTACCTGGGCTCAAGAAGAACTTACTCTCCATCTTTGCATTGGATGCAAAAGTTATGAGGGTTGCTTTTGTGGATGGCCAAGTCCTAATGTGGCCAAAGGGAAAGACCATAGATGATGCAGTAGTAATTGGAGAGCAAGAGGGAGGCTTGTATAAATTGAAGGGACAACCTGAACATGCCATGGTGCATGAATCCATGGAGCCAAGTGAACTTTGGCATAGAAGACTTGCTCACATGCACTATAGAGCACTTCCAATTGCAAGCAAGGCAGTAGAGGGTCTTCCTGAAATCAAGACCAAACATGAAGGTGTTTGCAAAGGATGTGCAGAAGGTAAGAACATTAAGAAGGCCTTCCCAAGCAGTGAAAGCAAGGCAAAAGACATCCTGGAAATCATCCACTCAGATGTATGTGGCCCTATGTCTTCCAGTTCCCTAAGTGGGTATGTTTACTATGTATCATTTATTGATGACTTCTCCAGGAAGACTTGGGTATACTTCTTGAAGGGCAAAGATGAGGTGCTTGATAAATTCAAGGAATTCAAAACCTTGATGGAAAATCAAACTGACAAGAAGATCAAAACATTCAGATCTGACAATGGTGGAGAATTCACCTCAAATGACTTCAATAAGCTTTGCAGTGATTCAGGGATTAAGAGGGAGTTGACTGCTCCTTATAATCCTCAACAAAATGGAGTTGCAGAAAGGAAGAACAGAACTATCATGGAAGCGGCAAGGGCAATGTTGCATGACCAAGATCTTCCTATGCATCTATGGGCAGAAGCAGCTAGAACAACTATATATGTGCAGAACATAACACCCCACAAGATATTGGACAACAAGACACCAGAAGAAGTCTTTTCTGGTAAGAAACCTGAAGTCAGTCATCTCAGAATATTTGGTTGTCCAGTATACACTCATGTCCCAAAGGAAAAGAGGACTAAACTAGATCCTTCAGGAAAGAAGGGTATCTTTGTGGGTTACAGTTAAAGCTCGAAGGCTTACAGAATATACTTTCCAGGGTTCAAGAAGATTGATGTCAGCAGGGATGTAACATTTGATGAAAACTCAGGATTCATCAAATCAAGGAAGGCACCTACCGAAGTTTATGAAGAACCTAAGGAAACAAGATTTCAGGATACTACCATGACTGAAGCAGTTCCAGAAATTGTTCGTGAGTTTGAAGATCCACAAGAACCTGTAGATCCACCCCGTGAGAATAACTCTCACAAAAAGGAAACATGTATGGGCTAGAGAGCTCATTCATGATGCAGAAATATTTGGCATTCCAGAAGAAGAACACAGAGCAAAGAAGAGAACCAGATCACACACCAGTTATGTTTCTTTACTCTGTGACATTATGAACAAAGAGCCTTCTAGTTATGAAGAGGCAGCAGAAAAGAAAGAATGGAAGGATGCTATGGTTGAGGAATACCAATCAATAATGAAAAATGATGTTTGGGATGTTGTCCCAAGACCTAAAGAGAATTCTGTTGTGACTTCCAAGTGGATCTACAAAATCAAGCATGCTGCAGATGGCAGTGTGGAAAAATACAAAGCAAGATTCGTAGCTCGTGGTTTCTCTCAAAAAGAAGGAATAGATTATGAAGAAACCTTTGCACCTGTAGCCAGGTATACTTCCATCAGAACAGTACTTGCCTTGGCTGCAGCAATGAAATGGAAAATACACCAAATGGATGTCAAGACTGCTTTCCTGAATGGTGTAGTAGAAGAGGAAGTATATGTGGAACAGCCACTCAGTTTTGAAATACATGACAAGGAATCATATGTATGCAGATTGAAGCAAGCTCCCAGAACCTGGTATGGTAGGATGGACAGTTTCCTATCTAGCTTGGGATTTACCAAGAGTAAAGCAGATTCCAATCTTTACTACAAGGTTGAGGAAGGGAATCCAGTGATTCTACTCCTGTATGTGGATGACCTATTTGTGACAGGAGATGACAGACTGATTGTAGATACTAAGAGGAAGCTTGCAGTTGAATTCGATATGAAAGATCTGGGAATGATGCACTATTTCCTAGGTATGGAGGCGTAGCAGAATGCAAGTGGGATCTTCCTTGGTCAAGGAAAGTACACAGTAGATATCCTGAAGAGATTCGGGATGATGGATTGCAAGGCCATGGCCACACTGATGGCATCGAATCTGAAGCTTCTATGTGATGCTTCATCTGAGCCAGTTAATGTCTCTATGTATCGTCAGATGATTGGGTCCTTGATGTACCTGACGAACAGGATACCAGACATTTGCTTTGCTGTGAACACATTGAGCCAGTTCCTGACGGATCCGAGGAGTGTTCACCTGGTTGCTGTAAAGCTTGTTCTGAGGTACCTGAAGGGTACAGTGGATTATGGGCTCAGGTATGAGGCGAATCAAAAGTTTAACCTGCAAGGTTATGTTGATTCAGATTGGGCTGGTAGTGCTGCAGATAGGAAGAGCACATCTGGGTGCTGCTTCAGTATGGGATCAGGTGTGATCTCTTGGTTTAGCAGAAAGCAGTCCTGCATAGCACTGAGTACAGCTGAGGCAGAGTATGTTGCATCCTTTTCAGCTAGTTGTGAGGCAGTATGGCTATGGAAGCTACTGTCTGAGTTATTTGATCTCCCGTTGGAGGCTACTGGTATCTTATGTGATAGCCAGAGTTGTGTGAAGCTGTCCGAGAACCCAGTGTTTCATGACAGGTCGAAACACATAGAGATCAAATATCACTATATCAGGGATATGGTGCAGAGAGGAGCTGTGAAGCTCCTGTATGTTGCGACGGACGAGCAGATTGCAGATGTGCTGACGAAGCCACTAGCCAGAGTGAAGTTCGAGTACTTCAGAGAGAGGCTTGGCATTCTTCAGATCGAGGACACTTCGAGGAAGAAGTGATGGACACATTTGCTGAAGCCATTCCAAGCATGTTGGAAGGAGGATCCTTCACATGGCTGTGGATGTAAGCGCTGGATGATGAGCATCAGGATGATGTTCTGGTTTCTGCTTGATATGATCAGGTGGATCATTTTTTGTGTATGTATTTTGTATATGCATCATGTTGGATGCTTGGACCATGTATCTGTATATGTATCAGGTGGATACATTGTATGATCAGGTGGATCATGTATGGTGATATGTATCATGTATTTGTATTTGTATCAGGTGGATACATTGATGATCAGGAGGATCATGTATGATGATATGTATCAGGTAGATACTTGGTATGCATCAGGTAGATGCATTGATGATCAAGAGGATCATGTACGGTGATATGTATCATGTATTTGTATTTGTATCAGGTGGATACATTGATGATCAGGAGGATCATGTATGATGATATGTATCAGGTAGATACTTGGTATGCATCAGGTAGATGCATTGATGATCAGGTGGATCATGCAGCAGGATGTTGCAGTGATGATCAGGATGATCATGGACGATGACATGCAGTAGGATGTTGTAGTGATGATCAGGATGATCATAGATGATGAGCTTCAGCATGTTGCTCTAGATGTCATGCAACAGGATGTTGTAGTGATGATCAGGATGATCATGGATGATGACATGCAGCAGGATGTTGCAGTGATGATCAGGATGATCATAGATGACGAGCTTTAGGATGTTGCTCTAGATGACATGCAGCAGGACGTTGCAGTGATTATGATCAGGATGATCATGAGTACATCAGGTGATGTATGGTGAGTATCAGGTTGATAGTCTGTGGCCGTGGATCAGGTTGTGCAGATGAGCATTTCTGGGAGATCCTATAGGTCAGAGTTGTGTACCCATAACAGCCTGGGATGCTCTTTCGAGACATTGCTCTGGGAGGACATGTAATTTGTGCCCTGGGAGATCCTTTAGGTCGGAGTTGTGTACTCGTAACATCCTAGGATACTCTTGGGAGGTTTTGTCCTATGGCATGTAATTTGGGCCCTAGGAGATCTCAGGTCGGAGTTGTGTACCCGTAACATCCTGAGATGCTCTGTCGAGGTTTTGCCATGACCACATGTAATTTGTGCCCTGGGAGATTTCAGGTCGGAGTTGTGTACTCGTAACATCCTGAGATGCTCTTGCTAGGTTTTGTGGTGGACCACATGTAATTTGTGCCTTGGGAGATTTCAGGTCGGAGTTGTGTACCCGTAACATCCTGAGATGCTCTTTCGAGGTTTTGTGGTGGGGTCACATGTAATAGTGCCCTGGGAGATACTACAGGTCGGAGTTGTGTACCCGTAACATCCTGGAATGCTCTTTCGAGGTTTTGTGACGCACGTAATAAGTCCTGAGGATTCCATAGTATGGCCAGTGATGACGAAGACCTGCAGGTGGTGGGCCTACATCCAGTATGAAAAAGGACTGGCTCTGTAGAACTTCCTATGACGAGTAGAGACAGAGATTGGTTGAGATAGTAGCAGCAGTGACGATGTTGATGACGATGCATCGATGATGATGATCCGAAGAAGAAGACTTGTCTAGCAGATCTGTGTCGAGAAATACCTTCCTAGTTAAGAGGGAGTGTTGATGTATATGTAACTTCGGAATGTATTTCATCTATATATTATATATATATTTATTGTACCCTTATAAGAGATGTGTTATTCCTCTATAAGGAAGTGTCGTCATGTGGATTGACAAGTGTCGCAAGTGTGTGTACTTGCCGATGGGTTATTAGACCACCTTATGGGGTCGGCCCTGATTAATATATAATATAATGTGGGTGTATCTAAGTAGACAAGTCGGCCCCAGTAGGTCACTGGGCAAAAAGGTGAGTATAAATAGAGATAGGAGATCTCTATTTTACTCACTTGGAAAAGTAACTATCTCTCTCTCTGAAAAGTGGCGCACTAGTGAGGAGGAGGAGGATCATCTGCTAGGAGACTATCTCAGTGTTATTTGGTTGTATTTTGGTTGAGCCATTGCTCTCTCTATCTTTGAGGAAGTTGTGGGTTTTTTAACCTTAGGGTTTTCCCCACGGAAACTCTGTGTCTCTTGTCTCTATGCTTTTGATTCTTGTGATGCTTGTCATATTATGATTGTCATGCATTGATATACTGTAGATGTTATTCTCTCAGCAAAGATCCTATAGTATTGTGATATAATACTCAAAATTTAACATAGAAAAATACCCTTCTAGTAGATTCAACCACTTATCTACAGCATCTGCATCTATCTGTCCTTCAAATATAGGGATATCGAAGTTGATTTGTACCTTGAAGGGGGCGGCGCCTCCGCTCGAGGAAGATGTGTCGCTTGTTGATAGTCGCAAAAGGATTTGCGCGAAATTATCCATCATCTTGTTCCTCTGCTGCGTGAGGGATTCCGCAGGAAACATTTTGATAGGATCTCTTGTCTCGTCTTCTTTCTTTTCTCCTACCATGAGAGGTCGCTTGGGAGTGCGAGAGATTTTGTCCTCAAGAGAAACAAGCTCGAGACCCAATTCTTTGTACCCTGACCTCGTTGGGGACATGCATTAAGACGCCAAGGAGCAGATCGCTCTGATACCACTGATCCAGATTTTATGAGAAGAATGAAATGAATACAGATTATTATCAGATGCTTAACAAAAAATAACAGAGATACAGTAAAAATGGTTTTCTATTCAATAAGGAAATAAGCTAGAACTGTAAAATGCAGCGGAAAACAGTCTTGTTGGAATGGTGGCGGCTTATCTCTAAGAAGAGATGTGACGGCTGCACTCATTTTGCAAGAAGATGGTTACAATGAGGTTCTCAAGGCCTTTTACAATAAACAGGAATGCCAAAAACCCTAGACATCCAAAAACCTAACCCTAGGAGATGAAGCGCCAAAAGTCATGTGGGCCCCGTTTGGGTAAGTTAGTACATCAACTTCCCGGGGTCGTAACGTTTGCATACGATCTCCGTTTGGGGCTCTTGGTAGCCCATTGGAAAGGTCTATCCGAGATTTACAACTTTCGACTGGGGCCAACTGAATGTCGATGGCAACCATTTGGCCCCCCAAACTGCCAAAAAAGGTCGTTTAGGGCCTCAAAATGGCCCCGGAAGTTCAGGACCCGAAAAACTGCTAAAAATAGTACAATACCAAAATTGCCATAAAACTGTTTTGAGCCATTTGGAAAGGTGGGTGGCCACCAATATCCACCTGGATCAATCCTCCCTCCTTAGGAAGCAATGGTCTCCATTGCGTTGAGTTCCCCCATCAGATGAGGAAATTTCTGCTGAATTTGGCCTCGGGTGAGCCACTTGCCTTGGTGCAGGAGCTGCCCTACTTTGACAACTCGATAAAGCTGGATCCTTTGATGTCGAGTGCCCTTGATCTGTGTGTCTACAAAATGATAACTGGATGCTTGTTGTAGGTAGTTAGGGTTGAGCTCTGTTGGTGTCAACTTCTCTGCTATCTCTGAGGTGTCTAATAGTGGTGGGAAATATGGTCGAAGGAGAGCCACGTTGAAGATTGGATGTAGACCAAGGAAGGGGGGAATGTTGAGCTCAAAATAATTGTCACCCACCACCTTGGTGATGGTGTATGGCCCATAACGGAGTGGGCGAAGCTTTCGATGGGGCCCCGTAAGGCGTTCTTTTCACAAATGCAACCAAACTTTGTCGCCCACCTGAAACTTATGTGGCACCCGATGTTGATCATGGCGCTGCTTGTACTTGGCATTAGACTTCTGTAGAATATCCTAAACCTATTGGAGGATATGCTGGATCTGTTCAATGAACCGGGAGGCTTTGTCAGCTTCTGGGGACGAGTCGGCCGAGGTGGTTGCAAGGGGAAGTGCAACATCCATGGGGCCCAATGGTTGGAATCCCAACCCCACCTGAAAGGGGTTGTGGCCAGTTGAGTTATGCAGGGCTCGGTTGTAGCTATGTTGGACATAGGGGAGACTCTCATCCCATGTGCGGGTGTGTGTTGAATTGTACATGCGCAGGAAGCAGTCCTGTTTAGCACTGAGTACAGCCGAGGCAGAGTATGATGCAACATGTTCGGCTAGTTGTGAGGTAGTATGGCTCCATAAGCTACTGTTTGAGTTATTTGATCTCCTGCTGGAGGCTACTGGTATATTTTGTGACAACCAGAGTTGTGTGAAGCTGTCTGAGAACACGATGTTCCACGATAGGTCGAAGCACATTGAGATCAAATATCGCTATATCAGGGATATGGTGCAGAGAGGAGCAGTGAAGCTCTTGTATGTTGCGACGGTTGAGTAGGTTGCAGATGTGCTGACGAAGCCACTAGCCAATGTGAAGTATGAGTACTTCAGAGAGAGGCTTGGTGTTCTTCAGATCGACGACACTTTGAGGAAGAAGTGACGGAGACATTTTACTTAAGCCATTCCAAGCATGGTGGAAGGAGGATCCTTCACATGGCTATGGATGTAAGCACTGTATGATGAGCATCAGGATGATGTTCTAGTTTTTTCTATGTATGATCAGTTGGATCATTTGTATGTATTTGTATATGCATCATGTTGGATGCTTGGACCATGTATCTGTATATGTATCAGGTGGAAATGTTGTATGATCAGGTAGATCATGTATGATGATATGTATCAGGTAGATACTTGGTATGCATCAGGTAGATGCATTGTATGATCAGGATGATCATGGATGACGAGCTTTAGGATGTTTCTCCAAATGACATGCATCAGGACGATGCAGTGTTGATGATCAGGATGATCATGTGTACATCAGGATGATGTATGGTGAGTATCGGGTTGATACTCTGTGGTCGTGGGCAGGTTGTGCATATGAGCATGTAAGTAAACCTGGGAGATCTGGACAGGATGAAAAAGTCCTCAGATTCTCTTTCGAGGCATTGCTCTGAGAGGACATGTAAGTAGACCTGGGAGATCTATACAGGATGAAAAAGGCCTCAGATGCTCTTTCGAGGCATTGTCCTATGGCATGTAAGTAGACCTGGGAGATCTGGACAGGATGAAAAAGGCCTCAGATGCTCTTTTGAGGCATTTCCATGACCACATGTAATAAGTCCTGGAGATCTGGATAGGATGAAAAAGGCCTCAGATGCTCTTTAGGGTTCTTGCTTGGCAAGACACTCTTTTAAGGTTTTGTTGTGGGGGTCACATGTAATAAGTCTTGGAGATTTGGACAGGATGAAAAAGGCCTCAGATGCTCTTTAGGGTTCTTGCTAGTCAAGAGACTCTTTTAAGATTTTGTGGCAGTCACATGTAATAAGTCCTGGAGATTTGAACAGGATGAAAAAGGCCTCAGATGCTCTTTAGGGTTCTTGTTAGTGAAGAGACTCTTTTAAGGTTTTGTGATGCACGTAATAAGTCCCGAGGATTCCACAGTATGGCCAATTGATGATGAAGACCTGCAGGTGGTGGGCCTACATCCAATATGAAAAAGTACTAGCTCTGTAGAACTTCCTATGATGAGTAGATTCAGAGATTGATTGAGATAGCAGCAACAGTGATGATGACGATGATTTATAGAAGAGGACTTGTGCTAGAAGACCTGTGTCAAGAAATACCTTCCTAGTTAAGAGGAATTGTTGATGTATATGTAACTTCGGAATGTATTTCACATATATGTATATTGTACTCCTATAGAGATGGTATTATTCCTCTATATGGAAGTGTCGTCGTTTATATTGTAAGTGTCGTAACTTATACTTGATGGTTTATTAGACCACCTTGTTCGGGTCGGCCCTGTATAAGTCATGTGGGTCAAAGGGTTATTAGACAACCCTATTGGGGGTCGGCCCAGTCAGCATTATGTTATGTGGTTAAGTTAAGGCCGACCTAGTAAAGGTTATTAGGCAAGTCAAGTCAAGTACAAATAGAGTGCGGGAGGCACTCTATTTGATCATTCTATTCTCTCACACACTTTGGAGAGTGCCGCACTTGTGGAGGAGGAGAAGCTGCTGCTAGGAGATGTCTATCTCTTATGCTTGGGTTGTATCATTTCTCTATCTATCTCTGAGGAAGTTATTGGGGTTTTTCACCTTTATGGTTTTCCCCAAGTAAACTCTGTGTCTCTTTTGTGCTTGCATTATTGTTCCCATGATTGATATACTGTAGATATGTTGTACATGTTGTTCTCTCAGTTAAGATCCTAGATTAGATTGAAGTAAATTCTGAAAAGCCAACACAGACCCCAACTTTGAAAGCTCAACACTGTTTCCTAGTTCCTCAAACACAATTGCTCGAGGAAAAATATTCACTACCCCTTCCATAGAGGGAAGCGGTGCTTCCTGGTCTTTTTCTTTCTCTTCTTTCCCAACCTCGACCCGTGCTGATGTGCTCTGCGATGGAGCCGAGATTAATATCTTCTTTACCTATGTACACAATGTATCCAGAACATCAGTGACGCTATTGAATAGATGAATTTTTTTGTCTTCTATTTTCCTTCTATGCTCCTATGCCAATTCACTCATCCTGTCGAACAAGATGTTGATATCATTGTCTGTCAAATCCTGGCCAGTATCATGGTGTTGTTATTTTTGCTTCTTCTGTCTGCCCTGTCTTGAATTTTTACCTTTCCGTGTGTCTCTTATTTCTGGATCAGTGGGGGTCTGGCTGGATTTATGATATTCTTTGTCATCACCTCCCCATTCAGTTTGCTATGTGTTTTGGTTGTTTTGCTGCTAGCTAGATGCACCATCCTTCTGTTGATCCTATTGTGATGGGTCTAGCGATATAGTTTCAGGTTTGATAGGTACTTTCCACTCTAGTGGCCATTCATGAATCATTTGTTCTACCTCGCCATTGGATAATTTGAATCCCATCACGAACCACTGCTAGTGTGAGTCCCTTCTTTCCTGCACATGTATGTGGCGGGGCCCAACTTTGAACTTTTCCACTCTGCGATATTTAGCCACCACTGCTTCATCAATCTGTGATATCTGAACCACATAGTACCTCAACGCCTCAAGTTTCATATATAATGACACATTACTCTCTTATTGATGACTACTTATATCCAAGAAATATAAATTCATGTAACGTGACCCCTAACATGGGTTGACAGGATACATTCGTTGATAGTTTGTAGGCTCTTCCCATCCCACAAAAGAGATGAGTAGTAATAACCATGAATATGTGAAAGGGGTTCCATTATCTTGTGTGTCTGCAGCATCTGCAATGAACGAATTTAACAAGAAATTCAACCAATTCATATGAACGTCCATTGCACATTACTCTTCCGCAGCAATCACAGAGGAAGTCACTTGGTTCGGTCTATTATTTCTTACTAACTTAGTGGCTAACAGTTTGGCATCTAACCAAACAGACTGGTCGCCGATAGAGGCTACGTCAAAGCCCTGGTTGCTCTTGGTCAAGTTGTATTTTTCCTTCATCCTTGTCACCAAGTCATGGTATTTCTATTTATCAACAAAGAATTACGACAGGTCTACCCTAGCCTTAGGTAAACCTGTAACACGAGAAATGAGGTTTGTATCAATAGATACCTTAGTTTCCAACCAAAGGCACCCTCCATGCAAACATACTAAGAGCTGCTTCATGCATGCATTGGCCTCAGCAGTGAGACCAAAGTGTGGTAAGTGTAATAAAGGAAGCAGACCAATGCGAGTGACACCGAGAACCCATTTTTGCAACTCTAACTCAATCGAATTTCCCTCCGCTGTAACAACAGGCCTAATGTAATTGGTATAGTTAAATTCCACAAAATTACTGGCACAAGGTCGGTCCCGACAAGGGGCCTCTTGATTAACTATGACACACAACAACACACAAGTGCTCATAAGAACTAGATGTGAACTGAATGCCAAATGATAGCTTCTATTAAACTGAATCAAATTAGAATGTTTAACTACAAAGAAAATGAACTATTCATCCTTAGCCTGTTACAATATACATAAATGAAACTTTGTCTCTCTCAATGTATTCTCGGCTGTGTGCGATCTTCCTCCCTCTCACGGTCTCTACTGAATGAAATAACTCGATGAGTTATGGATGAACGATCCCCTCCTCTGTGCCTTCACACTGCTCTTCTACTCTTCTCTGTTTCTTCTCTTCCCGAGGTTCACTCTGTTCCTCGAGACGTCCTTCCTCTATCCGCTGAATTCTTTAGATCCTACAAACCTACAGTTTTCAGCACCCCATGGTCATGTTGCACAACCTACACATGTGGTGATATCTGGCGTGATCCCAACCACCTTCATAACTGACTTTAACTTCTCCAACAACCTCCAATGGTTGTCTCCTTTAATCCCGCATCTCTAACTTTGCTACAGTAGTCATTCCCATCACCTTTATTGACCATAATGCACTTCGTAATTCCTCGACATTACTTGTCAGCTTCACTTAACTTCCACGGTTGCCAATCCGCCCTGTCCTCCTCGCTTGGCCTTCACCGCAATCCGTTAGTGTCTCTATTCGACAAATCGTCGACCTCCGACCTCTTTCGCTTATCTCATCTATCGAATCTCGACCTTTCTCATGCTGACTGCACATCGAAAGCTTCTGTTCGTCTGCCAGTTTACTTAACACCAGTGATCGTCGACAATCCCACTAGTCGAATTCTCCTGTTGATCATATTCAACTATTTCGCCTAGGCCCTGATGCTCCTGCATCACACTCCCCAGGTGAAAAAGAACTCAACTTCTCCGTCAGTCTCTGGTATTCTTCTTCGAAAACCTATGTTGCCTCCTCCAACTCATCATCCTTCCATCGGACTAAGTATTCTTTCTTTCGCAAACTTCGTGTGCATCTGAATTCATGTTCCTCTAACACTTTGGCGATTTCCTCCTTGTCATGTCGACCTGGAATCTGCACTGTCTAGTCGATAATCGACACTTGCGCGCTGCTGCTGGTTGAAATTTCCTCAAACTTGTAGAGATTTGAGACATTGAAGGTAGGAGATATGCTCAATTCCTTCAGCATCTCCAACACATAAGCATTTTCTGAAATCTTCTTTAGAATCTTACATGGTCCAATCTTCTTTAGCTTTAGCTTGTTATACTTTCCTGATGGAAATATTTCTTTCCTCAAGTGTGCATAGACTAAGTCTCCTTCGTTGAACGAATTTAGCCTCTTCTTTCTGTCGGCTCTCAAATTGTATGTCGCGTTGCTCCTCTCAATGCGTTTTCGCACATATGTATGCACTTCTTTCATATACTCTATGAATGTTTATGCATCCACACTCTTTGTGATCTCTATTGGTATCTTGACTAAGTTCACCACTCCATGTGGGCTTAGTCCTTGAACAGTCTGGAATGGTCTCATACCAGTCGACCGATTCACAAAGTTGTTATATGTGAATTCTGCTTGAGCCAACATTTTTTCCAACTGCTTGGGTCTATCAGTCATCAAACACCTCAGAAGGTTTCCCAAACTTCTTTTCACCACCTCGGTCTGTCCATCTGTCTTCGAATAGTATGCCAAGCTAAACTGCAACTTCATGTCCAGTTTCTTCCACAGGGTTCTCCAGAAATGACCCATAAAATTGGTATCTTTGTCTGACGTTATACTCTTCACAAACCCATGCAATCTGACTATGTCCTTGAAGAATAGTACAACAATTCTTGTGGCATCACTTGTCTTCCAATAGGGAAGAAAGTGTGCCATCTTCGAAAATCTGTCGATGATAACAAATATTGAGTCATTACCTTGCTGCGTCTTCGACAATCCTATCACAACATCCATGCTCAGGTGATCCCATGGAGTATTCGACATTGGTAATGGTGCATACAGCCCTGTATTTTGACTTCCTCCCTTTTCCAACTAGCAAGTTCGACACTATCTTACCCACTTACTGACATCTTTCATCATTCCTGGCCAATAATACTTTTCTTCGACCAACGCCTTGGTCTTGTCGATGAAAAAATGACCTACTAATCCACCACTATGCAGCTCTTGGATTAGGTTCTCTCTTATGGATCCTCTGGGAATACACAATTGTTGTCCCTTGAATAGGTATCCTTTTTGGATGAAATAATCCAAGTATGGAGTCCTGTCGACACTCCATGGTTCGTGATTCGCCTTCCATGCTTTCACAAAATCCTCATCGGCGTCATACTCTGTCTTCACCAACTTTATTCCTGTCACCTGAATTGTCGTCGTGTTCAACAATGAAACTCTTCGACTCAGCACGTCGGAAACCTTGTTCGATTTTCCCGACTTATGTCGCAACATGAAGGTATACCCTTACAATAATTCAACCCACTTCATGTGTTGTTGATTCAACTTCGACTGAGTGTTCAAGTAACTTCGTGCTTGGTGATCTGTGTCCAACACAAATTCCTTGGGCAGCAAATAATTCCTCCACTTCTTCAATGCTTGGACAATATCATAACACTCCTGGTCGTAGACCAAATATTTTCGCTTCGCTTCATCCAAATTTTCACTAAAGAATTCAATTGGTTGGCCCTCCTGGCTCAACACTACTCCAATTTCCATTCCACTCGTGTCGCAATCGACTTGGAAAACTTTGTCGAAATCTAGGAGCACTAATACTGGGCTCTAAGCCACCTTCTTCTTCAACTTGTCGAAGTCTTTCTAGGCATATTCTGTCTACTTGAACTCCCCTTTCTTCATGCACTCGGTCAATGGTGCACATATCTGACTGAATCCCCTAATGAACTTCCTGTAGGAGCTAGCAAGTCTATGAAAGCTTCGAACTCCTGTCGTGATTGTCGGTTCTGGCCACTTCAATATAGCCTTTACTTTCTCTGGGTCCATCACCAACCCTTTACTCGAGATTACAAATCCCAAGTACACTAGTTCTTCCTTCATGAAGAAACAATTCTACAGGTTCACCATCATCTTCTCTTCCTACAGCTTCCACAATACTTGTCGAATGTGCTCCAATTGTTCGACCTTGGTTCGACTAAATATCAGGATGACGTCTAGATACACTATGACGGACTTTCGCAAGAATGGATTTCGTACTTCATTCATCAACCACATGAATGTATTGGGTGCATTAGTCAATATTAATGGCATGATTAACCACTCATACAACCCTTCCTTCGTCTTGAAGGTTTTTTTCTATTCATCGCCCTCTCTGACCCTAGTTTGGTGATAACCACTTTTCAGGTCGATCTTGGTGAAGTATCTCTCTCCACTCAAGAAATCCATCAAGTCATCCATCCTGGCAAATGGAAATATGGACTTGATCATTATCTTTTTGATAGCTCTGGAGTCTGCACACATCCTCCATTCTCCACCCTTCTTCAGTGCTAGTACATCTCATACCACACACGGGCTCAGACTCTCTCTGATCACATATCCAACTGAATCCCCTAATGAACTTCCTGTAGAAACTAGCAAGTCCATGAAAGCTTTACACTCCTGCCATGCTTGTCAGTTTTGGACACTCCAATATAACCTTTACCTTCTTCGGGTCCATCACCAACCCTTTACCCAAGATTACAAATCCCAAGTAAACCATCTCTTCCTTCATGAAGAAACATTTATGTAGGTTCACCATTAGCTTCTCTTCTTGCATCTTCCGCAATACTTGTCGAATGTGTTCCAATTGTTCGACCTTAGTTCGACTAAATATCAGGATGTCGTCTAGATACACTACGATGAAATTTCCCAAGAATGGCTTCAGTAGTTCATTCATCAACCACATGAACATACTGGTTGCATTAGTCAATCCGAATGGAATGACTGACAACTCATACAGCCCTTCCTTCATCTTGAAGGTTGTTTTCCATTCATCACCCTCTCTGACCCTAATTTGGTGATAACCACTTTTAAGGTCGATCTTGGTGAAGTATCTCTCTCCACTCAAGAAATCCATCAAGTCATCCATCCTGGGAAATCGAAATATGTACTTGATCGTGATCGTGTTGATAGCTCTGGAGTCTGTACACATCCTCCATTCTACACCTTTCTTCAGTGCGAGTACAGCTCATACCGCACACGAGATCAAACTCTCTCTAATCAATCCTCTGTCCAACAACTCCTGGACTTTTCGATTGAGTTCTTGACCCTCTGTCAGAGTCATCCTATGTGGTGCCTTGTTTGGAAAACTGGATCCTGGAATCAACTCGATCTGATGGGATATGCTTCTTATCAGTGGCAATCCCGTCGGTGCCTCATCGACTACTATGCTCTGAAACTCGTCAAGCATTTCTTCTACTTCGACTGGAATTTTCTCCATTTTCGACCTCTCGACACATGGTCCTTTTGGAATGATGTCGAGACATCCTGATTGTTTCTCCTCCTCTACTAGGATTTCCTTGGTTGAGCACATCAGCACTCTCTTCTCCCAATAGTTTCTCTCGCCCTGCTTGCAGTCAGCTTGATCCTCCTGCTTTGTCTTCAGCATCCTTCGCATTCCATTTTTCCACACTATGACTGTGTTGGCTTGACCATCATAGATCATCTTCCAATCATATTTCCATGGCCTCCCTAACAACAGATGACATGCGTCCATTGGGATTACGTCACACAGTACAATGTCTTCAATCTTTCCAACCTTAAATTTTATCAGGCACTTCCTGGTTACCTTGACTTGATGTCCTTTCTGCAACCATGATATCTTCTATGGGTGTGGGTGTTCTCGACATCTCAAACCCAACTTGTCGATGACCTTCGTCGACACAAGATTCTCTGTACTACCACCATCGACTATGGTCTTGCAATACCTATCGTCGGTCAGCACTCTAGTTCGAAAGATATCCTTTCGCTATGTCAGATTCTTCTTGTCGCGTCAGTTGTCCTAAATAAATGTTTTCCTGGCCTTCATAGTTCGACCTCTCCCTCTACCCTCTTCACCACTGTCGGATGTAGATTCTGTCCTCTCGTCGATTTTCTCATCTCTTCGAAGTTTGGGTTTCGAATCATCTGCCACATGTAGGTTCTCCAGGAATTCATAGGATTTGTGTCCGACCCCTTGACACTTATAATAGACTATAGTTGGTATGTCAGCTCCTTTCTTTTCTGTCAGACCAGTTCGACCATACTCACCCCAACCGCGGGTCTTTCGACCATCCCGTCGGTTTCCCTACGTCTTCTCTTTGGTTGTTGTCCTTTCCACACGTCAGTTGTCTTCAACGGCTTCCCTCGTGGTTCCACTACTTTGGCCCTTCACAGAAATAGTTTTCGCACCTCAACCATTCATCCCTCATCTACTTGACGCAGTTCTCCTCGACAATTTATCTTCTACCTTCAGAGATAACTGGTAGAATTCACAGACCGCTCTGAACCTCGACAGGCTCAAATTGTCCTTTATGGCATACTTCAAGACATTTACATATCTTGCGATAGCTTCTTCTCCTTCATCGGTTTGACCTGACTGAATCGACGATCTATAGAACTTTTCTATGTACTCCTTCATGGTCATCTCTTTCTGTCGAAAGTTCTGCAACTTCCTGAACAAGGAAATCACATAGTCACTGGGCAAGAACTTCCCCTTCAGCTTGGAAACCATCCTGTCCCAAGACATGATTTTCTCCTTTCCTTTCTCGACTCTGTCAACTTGCACATTGTCCCACCACAATGAGGCATCACCCTTCAACCTCAGACATGCAGTTTTAATCCATTTAGGATCCTCTATCTTCTATATGTCAGATTATTTCTCCATCGCTTTGAACCAGTCTATCAGGTCCTTTGAATCCAGACTACTTGAGTAGGTAGGCACATCCATCTTTTTTCCACCTCTCATCTCTGCCAGTAGCTTGATGAATCTGTCTTCTAGTTCTTCCTCGACTGCTTCTCATTCTTCCACTTCCTCGACTTCCTCGTCGCTATGGTCAAGTGCATCAGTAATGAAACCATGTCTCTGGCTCTCTTTGATCGCTGCAACATCACTAGTTAGACTTTGCATCGTTCGCATGCACTCGTCGAACATTTCATGATCAACTATGACTGCGACGTCACGCGCTCTTCATCCTACACGTTGGAAATTAATGCCTCTTTGATCCATTTTGAACCTCAACTGAAATCTTCGCTCGTCCAATCGCAACTGGACTTCACAAATGTGCACAAGTCTACGCAACTGCAACTGGAGCTATTCACACACTCACAAACTCTTTTGACTCTCCGGATTCAACTGCTCAACTGGATTCTACTTCGGGCTCTGATTCCAAATTGGCGCAGGGAAGGTTTGTATCGCTACCCCTCGTGTTCACATGATGCTTCAGCTCTAATACCAAACTGGTGCAAGTTCGGTCCCGACAAGGGGCCTCTTGATTAACTGTGACACACAACAACACATAGGTGCTCACAAGAACTGGATGTGAACTGAATGCCAGAAGCCAACTTCTATTAAACTGAATCAAATTACAATGTTTAACTACAAAGAAAATGAACTAGTCGACCTTAGCTTATTACAATATATAGAAATGAAACTTCGTCTCTCTCAGTGTGTTCTCGGCTGTGTGCGAACTTCCTCCCTCTCACGGTCTCTACTAAATGAAAGAACTCTATGAGTTATGGATGAACGATCCCCTCCTTTGTGCCTTTGCACTGCTCTTCCCAAGGTTCACTCTGTTCCTTGAGACATCCTTTCGA
Source organism: Larix kaempferi (assembly GCA_027924585.1). Classification (NCBI taxonomy): domain Eukaryota; kingdom Viridiplantae; phylum Streptophyta; class Pinopsida; order Pinales; family Pinaceae; genus Larix; species Larix kaempferi. The sequence continues at coordinate 277,686 of BSBM01000277.1, read as the reverse complement.
TGTCCACTGAATTCTTCAGATCCTATAGACCTTCATTTTTCAGCGCCCTTTGGTCATGCTGCACAACCTCCACCTATGGTGACATTTGGCATGATCCCAACCACCTTCATAACTGCCTCTAACTTATCCGACAACCTCCAATGGTTATTTCCTTGAATCCCACATCTCTGACTTTGATACAGTAGTCGGTCCCATCACCTGTCTTGACCATGCTGCACTTCGTCATCCATCGAAATTACTTGTCGGCTTCACTTAAATTCCATGGCTTCCATTCCACTCCGTCCTCCTCGCTTGGCCTTTTCCGCAATCCATCGGTGTCGTTGTTTGACAACTCGTCGACCTTCGACCTCTTTCTCTTCTGTCATCTTTCGACATCAGACTTGTCGACTCTCGACCTTTCTCCTGTCGACCGCACATCGATAGCTTATGGTCGACTACCTAGATTCGACTGCAAGTTTACTTTGCACTAGTGGTTGTCGAAAACCCCCTAGTCGAATTCTCTTATCGATCATCTTCAACTGTTTCTCCTAGACCCCGATGATCCTGCATCACTTACTGGTTTCATGGTCAACATAAGATAACTTATGGAGACTCTTCAATATATATCCATGCATGATAACTCCCTTCGGCACCGAAATAGTATCAATCGAGTACCATGCATTCTTTTGCATCCTTAGAGGTGGAATTATTTCACAGAGCCCTGGTATTCACTTCCCATGGAAAAATCAACCTAAATCTTGATATCACGCAACTTCACAATCTCACTCACAGAGTTCAACTCTAACTTCTAAATCACTACTGCAATGGCGCAAAGTTCACAATGAAGAGAGAGCGAGGGGTGAGTGGGTTTTTAAATCCCCCCCACGTGTGATCCATTTGTCATTCCTGATATGGATTAATTTTCCTAGATCCTCCAATGATGATAAGGTAAGTGATAGATCTTTCCGCACACGTAATTCACTTTAGCATTTAATTAGAAAAGGTGGAACGCATCATAAAAATAACAATAAATATGTCCCAACTACAACTTCGATAGGTAATGACACTCTGGAACTTCAACAAATAGAACAGTGATAAACAACTCACTCATAAAATATATATCTTCAACAGGTCTAGGGTGTTGGGGTTTCCGGGAAAGAGGAAAACACTTTGATAGACCAATTTCGATAGATTACCAACTTTGATAAATAGAGCCACTTCGACATTTTGGGAAGTTGGGGTCTCCAACTGATAGCTTTGGACTTCGACTGGAGTACCTGATATAGGATATATTTGAAACAATGGTAACTTGGGGTTTCTGAAAAGCTCTGACATAACTATACATCGACACAACTAATCTTTGATACAAACAACTACGACAGAAAGACAACTTTGGGGTTTCCAATTTGTTTTTCTATGTACAAACCCGCAATCAATTCTTTTCACTTTGAAAAACCACGACTGTCTCTATAGGGCTTCAACCAAATCCCATTCACCAATCCTTGAAGGATTTTACCATCTAGTGTTTGCAACTGTATTGCACCTCCTTCTATAGTTAAATTTATAACATATGGTACTAGCCAATGCATCCGTAGATTTCCAGGGATTTTGATGAATTTACTATCATAGAGAATAACTAAGTCTCCTCGCTGGAAATGTTTCTTAGGGATATCGAAATCATGCCATGCCTTTTTTTGATCTTTCTGTACCTGGTGATGAAAACCTTGGACAAAGAGGTCTTCCTCCAATTGAAGCAACTATGCTAACCTTTCCTCAACATCTCTAGTATCAAACATACCTGTAAAAGTCGCAATCCTTAGACTGGGAACAATATACTCCATGGGAATAAAAACCTCCTATCCATACACCAACTTGAAAGGAGTTTGACCTATCAACCATTTACATGTTGTTCTATAAGCCCATAATATTGCAAGGGTTCTTAAATCCCATTCATCGTGTTTCACATTACAAACTTTAGTTAGTGCATGTTCCAGAATTTTATTGAATGCTTTGATAGTTCCATTTTCTTGCGGGTGATATGGGGTACTTTTGTGATGATGAACTTGGAATAATTCTGTAAGATATTCTGTAGTTTTATTAACAAAATGTGTAACTTGGTCGCTTAGTAGAATGCACGAACATCCAAACCTAGTAACTCCATTCTCAAATACGAACTCTGTGGCATTTGCAATAGTACAATCCTGCACTGGCACTGCCTCAACCCTTCATGTAAGCTATTCCAGCATACTGATCATATATCTTTATCCCGTCCTTCTTCCCGGTGGGTTAATAGGTCCCACAAAATCAACATCCCACTTGTTGAATGCTTGTAAGGTAACTTGAGGTACTAAAGGCATTTCATCTCTTCTTGAAGGTTTTCCAATTCTCTGACACACATCGCAGTTCTTATAATAGTCTTTAGCATCTTTGTGAAGAGTCGACCACCATAATCCTACTCTTAATATCTTTTGTGTTGTAGTTTTTCCTGTATAATGGCCTCTCGTTGTCCCTTCATGATCCTCATCCAATATGATTGGTTGCTCCTGCTCCACAACAAAGCGACGCAATACTTTATCCGGTCCCAGCTTATACAACTGATCGGCGATCAATTGATAATCCACAGACTTCAATACTAATTGCTTCTTCTATGCGGTTGTGTAGCCTTTTGGTGGCATTCCTGTAGACAAGAATGCCACGGTATCTTGAAAGTAGTCATCAACCATCCTTACTGAAAAGAGCCATGCGTCGGGGAGGTTGTCTTCTAAGCTAGTTGTTTCTTCTCTCGTTTCCAACCTCGATAGATGGTCGAGATTGGAATTCAACCTCCTTGGCTTAATTATAATTTCAAAATCGTATTCTTGAAACAATAAGAACCACAAACACATCTTCCCCCCCAACACTGGCTTATTGAACAGGTAATTTAATGCAGAGTGGTCAGTAAACATATTAAAATGTCCTCCTAGTAAATAATGTCTAAATTTTTGTAATGCATAAACCATAGCAAGTCCCTCTCTTTCATTCACAGTGTAATTCCATTCTGCAGTGGACAATTTTATGCTGGCAAATGCAACAGGGTGCTCAATGGACCCCTCACCTAGTTGAGAAAGGACTGCCCCTAAAGCGATAGATGACGCATCAACATGGACAAGAAATTATTTCTTCCAGTCAAGAAATACTAATATATGTGTTGTAACCATATTTTCCTTAAGTGTATCAAGACTCTGCTGGAATTCTTCACCCCACTGAAACTTTGCATCCTTTTTGGGCAGCTTCTCCATCGGCAATGTTATCTGGGAATATCATTTATTAAAATTCCTGTAGTATCCTGTATGACCCAAGTTTGTTCTCAACTGTTGAACTGTAGTAGGTGGAGGGAGGTCAACAATGATAGCAATATTTGCAGGATCGACTAACATACCTTTCTTACATACAACATGGCCTAACAGTATACCAAATGGACCACATAATATACATTTCTTCAAATTCAAAGATATTTGATATTGGTGACACCGTTCTAACATCAACCTTAAATTGTCGATATGATTCTTAAGCAATCCATAAATTCTCCAGTCATCAAAGTAAACTTCTAGAAACTTATGAATAAAATCCTTAAAGGCAACAATAAATAAACGTGAAAAATAGAAGGGGCATTCTTTAAGCCAAAAGGAATTACCATGTATTGGAAAAAACCCCATTATGTCGCAAATGTTGTTTTGTTTCGATCCTCCTTAGTAATCATGTTCTGATGATATATGGAGAATCCATCTGTAAAAGAGTAGGCTTCCTGTCCTCCGATAGTCTCAATCACCTCGTCTGTAAAAGGAGTGGGAAAAGGATCATGTAAACATGTGTCGTTCAATTTCTACAAGTCGACACAGATTCTGATCTCTCCAATCTTCTTCTCTTGGACCACCATAGGATTGATCCATTCAGATTCTTCCACGGGATCAATAATTTCCACATCAAACATTCTGTCAAGTTCTGCTCTCACCTTCTCTTTATACCACGTATTTAGTCTGTATGGCCATTGCTTTATAGGTTTAGCACCTAGTTTCAAGGGAATCTTCATCTCACCTAGATCACCAGCTATACCTTTCATCTCTGAAATTTTAGTAGGAAATTGATCTTGGAACTCATGCAATAAATCAATAATTTTTCCCACACTTTCATCATCCCAATAATCACCTATGTTTGCAAACTTTGGATTTTCCGTAGAGCCAATATTTACTTCTTTTATTTTGAACAGATGTAGAAACTTATCTGATGATATATCTGGTCCCTTCAAATCATGAATTCCTTCACTTTCTGGGATATGGAAATCCCTCAGATCATCATCTTCTAGTATGCCACTAATATTGTAACATTCTAGCATTTTATCCACTATCATGGTCCATTGTGGCAGATTGGATACTCGTATTGGAATTTCTTTGAAACTTTTGCCTTAATAATTTGCAGAGTCGTATCTATTATGGGACTTTCATCCTCATAGTTAAACATATGTTTAAAACTTGCAGCGAAAAAATCCCATTATGTGGTTCCTTGTCGTAAATCCACGACGTATACCAATTCATCGGGATGGTATCAAGGGTATGGATGAACATATGGACCCACTCTTGCTTGGGTATATTCTGCAAAATTGTACTACAATTAGACAAATGATCAACAGGACTAGTAAGTCCTGTATATTTCTCTCCTATGTATGTGATCTCTACCCCGAATCGAATTTATAAGTATATTATACAATGCAACCAACCAATTACATAGTGCTTATCTGTATCCCACCATCTCGTTGGTGTTGCTTTCAGGGCAACATCCAGGGCTAATAAGTGATGTTGTTCAGGGACTTGAGTTTCAAATTCGTCAATAAACTCACCCACATTAGGTAAAACTTCATACATTGGAAGAAGACATACCTTTTTTCCAACCCATCGCAAGGACTTTGTCACATGAGTGCACCTTCACATAGAGAGTCCATGTATCATATTCTGCCAGTTTTCAAGAGATTCACTAGAATCAGATGAACAAGAACTTACACTTTGCGAGTTGAGCATACCATCTATTGTAGGATTAATATAATCATTGATCCTAGAAGAAACATTATAGATATTATCAATATCTTGACTATCATATTCTCCTTTGATTGGTTCTACATATCTCTACCCTTATAATGGATCTAGAGGTGCAACAACTCTAATTTCTTTGTTTTCAAATGTCAAAACTCTCTTTTTGAAGTTTATGACAGTCTGATTCTGAATGGCCCATCCAATCCCAAGTAGTGCAGGATACAGATTGGTGTCATCTAAAATCTCTATCACTTCAAAGTCTACATATGTGTGCAACCGTTCCACTTTGATAGGAACCCCAACCATTCGCCCAAATGGTATTACTTTCTGTTGATTATCTAGTTGTAGCTGTATAGGTGACCGTACTAACTTTTGATTACCCATGTTCTCCCATGTTTTCTTATTCAATATGTTTACATCTGAACTTATGTCTAAAATGAAAAAATCCATATCATAGTCACCAATTTGTGCATTAATTCACAATTCTCGGCTAGTCTTATGTCTTTTCTGGACATGATTAACAACCCTTTCAGATCACACTTCTTCTTTGGATTCTCCAAGTAATTTTTGCAATTCTCTTAAAGCATATTCATCCTTAACCAAAGCCAAACAACTTCTAAGAAATGTATTAAGGGAAGTTACTTTTCCAAAATTCTTCTTCAGTGCAAATCTGTCGAAGTGAGGTGGCAAGTCGTACACCGGTCCTTCTTCATGGGAATGAGACGGGGAATATGTTGATGCTCCCTTCATAAACTCATTTCAAGCTTCAATGAATACACTTTTATCCTTATGGACATCAAATTATGGTGGCTTATGAGCTATTGGTCTAATTCTTGGATCCCTTAGATTATTGTTACCGTTCTTGTCTCCACCCATCTTAGCACCACCCCTCGTTACAACAATGACAGTATGATGAATCGGTCGCAGTTCCACCGAAATATTTTGCACATTTTGATTTTGATTATGATTATGATTCTTCTTTGCTTGCCACTTGGCTATAATTTGTGGACAATCTTCAATGGTATTATCCATAGCTCTGCAATACGTACAAGATGTAGCAGGATGCGGACAATATCTAGCATAATGTCCAGGAGTCCCGCAATTGTAACATATGATTTTTCCTCCACCTCCACCAAATCCTACTCGTCCATATCCTCTGAATCCCCCTCTAAGTTGATTAAATTTTGCTTCGATTCTTTCAAATAAAATTTATCCTTTCATAAGAAATGTGCCTGCAGTCCGTTTAGTGAACAACTGTTATGCTCAATAGTGTTTTCCATCATGCCCGACAGAGCTATAGAACTTACACCATAATTTATAAGGAGCAATTACCATCTTTTGTAGCAAGTAGCATTCTTCTATTCAATGTCCCTTGGTCTGACAGATTCAACACCATACAGCAAGATTTATTGGACTTGGATTTCCAACATTAAGGTAGTCATGAAATGATGTACATTGATCTTTAGAATTTCCATCTTCTTTACATCTAGTGCACCAAACATCTTCACGCTTTTATTTTCCCTTATTAATATCCTGAATTTGAATAGATAGGTTTGTTAACTGTGACTGAATTTGAGCCATACTGACGCTAGTATCCCCGATAGGTGTTGGTCACCCTATATGCAAATTAATTACAACTAACACACAAGATGCTCAATATGAATTGTCAACCCAGGAAAATGTTTTATTTCAATGGTAATAAGCACAATCTATGCATAAACATTTCAAGTCGCTGATTAAGAAAATGGAGATCAATGTTCCTACCTATCTGCTCATCCAAACTCTTCTCATAACTAAAACTAATCCGACTTATCCATCTAGGAATTCAAATCACAATTACCTTCCTACAAATATCAATCCAACAGTTACTGATCTAGGAATAAAATAAACTAGACTTACTTTTGCAAGAAGTTAAATCCTATAATTATCAAACTACAGTATTCAATATCTACTGATCTAACTCACCTAGCAGCTACTGTAACTCAATCATAATCTGTCTAATCTAATGAATTCAGGAAAGATAAAACAACAACCAAAACTAGAAGTAAGCTTGAACTCTAATTTGATTAATATTGGAAATCCTAGAAAGAATAAATGACTAAAAGGAATTAGATATGAGCTTGGTTGTAACAGCTAATCTAACACACTATGCATCAAATAAACTAACCTACACAGTCGACTGTCACACCACACAGTTGCAACTATTCAGGATGCAATCATAAACTACCAGAAAAGCATGCAAGTATCAATCCACTGTTGCAGCTTGCAGTAACACATCTAATGCAATTCCACACCACACAACATAAAAGAAATTAAATACCTACTTAACTCGGCTATCTCTATGAGAAGGCAGGACCTGGCCTTCTAACAGAGATGTCGTAGACTAACACAAATTAAAACTCAAATATAAGAAACTCTGCTCCTTGTATTAAGAATAATGAAATTACAGTCACAGCTCCCTGTCTCAGATTATACAAAATAGAAATTCTCCAACCCCCAAGCTCGGAATGCCTCTTTACATTTATACCCCATGACATGAAATCGTTACACCAAAATATCGGGGAGCCATGAAGATCTACGATCTTCAGGATGCCGATTTACAATGGAACGGTTACAACCATAAGTGATCTTGAATGAAATCTTTGCATTCAGGCCTGAGATGTTGCATGCTGTCGCAGCCCAGAATAGATTCGAGCTGAGTGGACTGGATGGTACACGGATGCTCTGTTGTAACTCAGTCGTAGCTGTCCATGTGGAGGAATGCTTGAACTATTGCAACGAATTGTGGAACCAAACTCAAGAAGGGACAACTGGCACCACATATGCCTCTTCTCCAAGGTCAGCAAGATGCTATACCTATGGTCTTGTAAAGGCTTATGGGCTATCTTTATCGAATCAGAAAATATTAGCACAACCTTAAAAGATAGAGTACAAAACCATAAACAAATCAAGCATTAATTGAATAAAACAATAATAGAGTATACCTGTAGCAATCCATGCTTTGCTTGGGAAAATATTTGCTTATATCAAGGAATAGTAAGGCAAAACAGGGAAAAAGGTGTAGATAGGTGTAGGAAAAAGGGGGCTATTTTGGGGCCCAACATCTCCCCCCAGCTATCCAATTGCATGTACTCATGCAACAACCAACTAATCTGAGTCTGAATCTAGTCCCCGTTCATGCTGAGAGGAAAAATTGAAGGAAATGTCAAGTTCCTTGCCTGCTTCCAAAAACCCATTGCAAGTAGCCCAGTAATCCCAGCACTGTTTCTCTTCTTCCTTAGTCAATGTATAATTATCCCTATATGGTCCTCCTAGACACCATATAAGTGGAAATTTGAACTTGAGTCCCAGCCAATGTAACCCACACGTTCTCATGCAATTAACATACCCTGCTACCCTTGGAAGAGCTTGTTTAACATTCTTAAGGAAGAATGGGTCCCTTTTCTTCAAAGCTGGAGAGGAAGTATGCCACCTGTGCTTGCTACCTTCTAAGGCAAGATGTTGTTTGGAGATCAAGTCAACACAGGTAGAGATAACTTTCTCTTGCATCTTCTTCAGGTGATGATTCTTCGAAGGGGATAAGAAACACATTCCATGGTTTATAAGAAGAACACAAGGAGATTGGGGTTCACTCCTAATCCATAGATTGGAACTGGCCTCATTCCTAGAGATTGTCTGGAAGGCATCTTCCCACTGCACATGATTATGAAGAAAAGAGGCAAAAGCTCTTAACTAAACATCCCCTGCATAGGGAATAGGATTAGAGCGAGATTCACCAAGACATGCCATATCGTGCAAATATAATTCACACAACAGGTGCTGCTCAAGAAAGCTTCTTGACAAGAAGGTCACTACAAACTGGGAAGGGATCAACAATTCATAAGGTCTACCCTCTTGTAGAGATTTTAATTTGAACAGGGTCATTTGTTCATACAGGAATACCGGGTAGGAAGGAGATGGGGTCCTTGAACTCAGCAGCTCCCGAGAGAGGGCATACATTTGGTATTTTTCTTTTTGCATGGATTTGAACTCCTTCAACTCCAATTCTTTTTGTAGCTTTTCCATTTGAGATCCCCGAATAGTTGATTCCTATTCCCACTTCTCCCTCAATTCTTTGATAGTCTTTCTATGTTCAAAGAGAGGGACCATCCCTTCTCGACACTGATCAATATACTTTTTCCATTTAACTAACTCCAACTGTCACAAGGAAAGCTTTTTCTCCAGTCATTGAATTCTTATATCCTCCACATATTTTTCATCATCGGAATCTAAATTAATGATGTCTTGAGATAGTAGCATTCTTACCTCGTCACCAAATGTTCCAGCTTACTGATTTTGGCTTGGTAGTGTAACAGCTTCCTCTTCCATCGGTGTTACAATGGCCTATGCTTGTGTTGCAATCTCAGCAATTGATTTTGAGGATGTTGGTTCTTGTGTAACAGCTTCCTGTTCCCTTGGTGTTGCAATGACCTTTGCTTGTGTTGCAGTCTCAATAGCTAATTTTGAGGGTGTTGGTTCTTGTGTAACAGCATCCTCTTCCTGTACTTTACCCTCGGTAGCTTCCATTTGTGTTGCTGAGTCAACAAATAATTTCGAGAATACTGGTTCTTGTGTAACAGCATTCTCTTCCTGAATACCATACTTTGCAACTTCTATCTGAGTTTCAGCCTCAACAAATACCTTTAGGAATCCTGGTTCTTGTGTGGCAGCATCCTTTCTTTCCAAATCAATCTCAGCAACTTCAGTCTGAGTTGCAATTTCAGCAAACATTTTTAAAGACACTGGTTCTTGTCTAACAATGTCTTTCTCTTGGGCCTCAATATCAGCAATTACTGTCTAGGTTGCAACTTCACTAAACATTTTCAAGGATGCTGGTTCTTGTGTAAAAACACCCTATTTTTCAATTTCTTCAGATTGTTGAGGTTGTTCTTGAATTACATCGATATCTCCTGAAAGGTGAGACTGGTCTTGGCATAATTCAGTATTTCCTGATGGTTGGGATTGTAATCCTTCATCTTCTTCTAAACTCGGATTAGGAATTAAGTCTATTTCTGGCTCATTCTCCTTCATTAGCTCCTTTGTAGGTACACTTTCTCCTTCTTGTTTTTCTTGTATAGGCTCTTGTGCTACCAAAACCAACACTATGACTCTGTTCCCTGCAGAGAATAATATGTCTCCACATTCTGGGCATACCATTTGTCCTTGTTCTTCATTTCCCAAAACAAGAGATGAATTTTCTAACAAATCTACAACCTCCACTAATGTGTTCAAACCCTTCTCTGCCCGATTTCTGGTTGCTTCCTTCCATTTCTCCAATTCCTTTCGAAGCAATTGCACCTCCTCCTTTGGCAGCTCATTTTCGAAAAGAAGGTTTTCACTTTGGGGTTCTTCCACAGCAGGTTCTTGTGTAACAGCCGATGATTTGGGAATTAAGATGTGAATTTAAATACCTACCCCAACTGCACCTGTTGTTTCTGTTGTGGGGATTTCAGTGTTTGCCGCAATTGCACATGCTACTTCTGTTGTTGTAATAGCTCGATTCCTTCTCTTCTTCCCAAGTCTCGATGGCTAGCCTTCACTGAATGTTGCTTCTACTGCTCTAACAGCTATGGTTATTCTCTTCTTCGCTGAGGTAGAAGGCTGACCCTTATTCCCTAACCTTTTTCTTCTCTTCTGTGACACATGGGTTTCTAAATTTTCAGAAAGAGGCACAAATTATTCCTCTTCAATGATAGTTCCCCTTATTTCAGGGGAGGATGTGACATCCAACACCTCCACATTTCCTCCTTATGCTGCCTCTGCCTAGTATTCTGCTTCTTGCATTGCAACTTTCGTAGCTGCAGCTTCCACTGTCGCAGCTTTAGCAGCTGCTCCAGTTTCAGCTTCCTCTGTTGTAGCTACTAATGATGCCATCTCCACTGCTTCATCTTCCACCCTAACTTCAACTTCAATTGGATCTATTTCTTCCTCTATAGGGTTTGCTGCTGTTGCAGCTTCCAATGTCACTGCTTCATTCACCAGTGGTTCCATCGTATCCCCTTTTGCAATAGGGTTTGCTGCTGTCACAGCTTCCCCCATATTTACCTCTTCCTCTTGGTCTTCCAATGCTCCATCCCTCCCCCCATCTGAATTGGAGGAACTCCGGTCCTCATTTACCCTATTAACCCCTCTTATTGCCACGACAGGTGCTCGGGGTACCTTGGCCAAGCGACAAATCCTTCCCATGTCAAATTTTGGTGCGCAAGGGCCCGTAAGATTAACAATTTAATCAACCCATGGTTTGAGAGGGAAGATAAGGGATGTTGGGCACCCTTGACATACCTAGCCATAGTTTGTAGAGTTTATAAAATATAAAAAGGCATATTTAACAATCTACGGTGGCGTAAATGTGAAAGGAGGTAAAATTCATATATGTAAACCACTTTCTACCTACCTTCATAGGAAATGTATTTCTTGATGAAAGTCGCCACCTGGTTCCAAGGATTTTGCAAAGATTCCAGGGCTACTCCTCTTCCATGTGGGCTAACAACCTCTCCTGTGGCCAAAAAGTCTGTAGCTGTAGTCGAATTATGGCATTTCCGACCAAACCATCGCATCCCAGTTTTGGGCAATCTCGTGACTTCCGCCATGATTTCTTCTGAAACATCTATTCTGATACCTCGAACCTCTGAATCAATGTTGGTTAAATTCTGATCAAACTCAAGTGCGGTTTCTACATGAAAAACATTCAATCGTAGGAAATAGTCAATCCAGCCAGCTTCCTGGAAGATGGTAAAAACCGCTTTTTGTGCACACAAAGGTTCTGTGCTAACAGGCTCCTTTTGTACCGAGATGCCCATATTAAAAAAATGTCTGTAAATTTTGCTACTGGCGGAATGTGTTACTGTTAGAAAACACAGGATCGCAGAGCAATAATAATAAATAGAAATGAAAATATAATCACACACACATTACAAGAGAGAAACAGATATATAGTGGTTCACCCCAACTTGGGCTACATCCACATTGAAGTTGCCAGTCCTTATTATTATTCCGTCCATCAAAGTGAAGGGATACAACCTGCAACACAACCTCTGCACTTCCTCTTCACTATCTCACAGTCTCTCTTCTTGATCTCAGAGATCTTTACAATACATAATACCTAATACCTCAACCCTAGCCGTATTACAATGTCTTTCTTTTATAAGGGAAATACAATGGGAAAATACCACGGGTTACCCAAAACCATGGGCCCGAAAATAGATGGCGAAAACAACCCCAAATTGTTTTCTCGAGGGCTACGCCCCCGAACTCCCGTAACTTGGGGGCGTTGCCCCCAAACCCCCTTTCTCGGGGGCGTTGCCCCCGCACCCCCCAGCTGGAGGAGTGGACACTCCCCCAGACCCCCCTAGGGTCGTGCCGGGATCATAACCAAACCTGGGGTGTGGACACGGCTGAATAATAATATCTCTAAATCTGGAGATCAGGATCCACAACCAACATTCTCCCCCTTGGAGACTGATCACAACAACTCCATCGCTGCTGCACTTGCTGGACTTGGACTTGGCAACTTTCTCCTCTTCACCTTCATTCTAGAAGGCCAACTGAAACCGAGCTGGAACTCAGTTTCTCTCTATTCACTACCTTTGTGAACATGTCTGCAGGATTCTGGCTAGTGTGTATCTTTTCCAGCTTCAACAGTTCATCTTCCATAACAGAGCGTATGAAATGGTACTTGAGCTATATATGTTTAGTCCTGGAATGGAATGCTGAGTTCTTTGCAAGATGAATGGCACTTTGGCTATCACTATACAACCTGCTAACCTTCTGCTTTTTACCCAATTCCTCCATAAACCTCTGCAACCAAATCATCTCTTTACTAGCCTCTGTAACAACAACATACTCTGCTTCCATTGTTGAAAGTGCAACAACCTTTTGCATTTTTGAAATCCAACTTACTGTTGTTCCACCTATAGTAAACACATACCCTGTGGTGCTCCACCTGCTATCCTTGTCACCTACCATATCTACATCAACATATCCCTGTAGAACAGTGTCTAAACCTCCAAAACATAATGCCTGAGTGGTAGTACCTCTCAAATACCTGAGAATCCACTATACTGCCTTCCAATGTTCTTTACCTGGATTGTTCATATATCTGCTCACAACTCCCACTGCTTGTGCAATATCTGGTCTTGTGCACACCATAGCATACATCAAGCCTCCAACTGCTGATTGATAGGGAATCTTGGACATGTAATTTTTCTCTTGCTGTGTCTTGGGACACATTTCCTTACTTAGATTGAAATGGCTGGCCAAAGGTGTACTTACTGGTTTTGCATTTTTCATTCTGAACCTCTCCAACACTTTTTGTATGTACTCACTCTGAGACAATGTCAATTTGTGATTTTTCCTGTCTCTCGTTATTCTCATACCAAGGATTTGCTTTGCAGCACCCAAATCCTTCATCGCAAATGAATTAGCTAGCTTCCTTTTGAGTACATTTATATCCTGCATATTAGACCCTGCAACAAGCATGTCACCCACATACAATAACAAGATAATATATCTTTCATTGTCTAGTTTCTTGAAATAAACACAGTGGTTAGAATGACATCTACTATAACCTTATTTTGTCATAAACCTGTCAAATTTTAAATAACACTGCCTTGGAGCTTGCTTCAAGCCATTCAAACTCTTTTTCAACCTGCATATCAAGTTCTCCTTACCTTTGACCTCATACCCTTGTGGCTGCTCCATATATATCTCTTCCTCCAAATCCCCATGGAGAAATGATGTTTTTACATCTAACTGTTCAAGATGCAAATCTTCTACCACCACTAGAATTAAGATAGTCCTAATTGAAGTCATCTTAACAACAGAAGAAAATATTTTATCAAAATCTATACCTTTCTTCTGTGCAAACCTCTTTACAACAAGTCTCGCCTTGTTCCACTTCTTACCACCTTCTTCTTCCTTCAACCTGTAAATCCATTTGTTCTGCAATGCTCTTTTACCAGCAGGAATCTGAACTAGATCCCAAGTCTGGTTTCCTACCAATGAGTCCATCTCCTCATTCATGCCTTGCTCCCACTTCTTTATAGTTTCCACCTGCATTGCTTCTTCATAACATTCTGGTTCACCAGCATCAGTCGCCAACAAATAATACATTGAAGGAGAGTATCATTCAAGGAGCCTACTTAACCTGGTAGATCTTCTTGCAGTTGCAGGAGTTTCAGGTACTTGCTGCTGTTCTTGATTTTTTGGTACCTTTGGAACTTGATTTTCTTGAATTTCATCAAGCATTGTGTACTATGTGTTTTCCTTTTCTTGTTTCTTTCCCTGCAACTGATCTTTATACATGACCTTTTCATTGAATATGACATCTCTACTTCTAATTATTTTGTGATTTTCATAATCCCATAAACGATAACCAAAATCATCAACCCCATATCCAATAAAAGTACATTTCTTGGATTTAGCTTCAATCTTTGTTCTATTTTCTTTATCAATATGGACAAATGCTTCACAACCAAACGTTCTCAGAAATGAGTAGTTTACCTTTTTATCTGTCCATGCCTCCTCTGGAATACCACCATCCAAATCACTTGAAGGTCCTCTATTTATTAAATAAACAACAGTATTTACAGCATCCGCCCAAAACTGTAAGGGAAACCCTACATGCAATCTCATACACCTTGCACGCTCCATGATCATTCTATTCATCCTTCCAGACACACCATTTTCTTGTGGTGTTCCTGGGACTGTATTCTCTCTACGAATCCCATGGTATGAATAGTAACTATCAAACTCCTTGCCGCAGTACTCACCTCCATTATCAGATCTGAGACACTTCAACCTTTTTCCTGTCTCATTCTCAACCAAAGCTTTCCACTTCTTAAAAGTAACAAACACATCATATTTCTGTCTAATGCAATAAACCCAAGTTTTCCTAGTTGCATCATCAATAAATGTAACATAATAACAAGAGCCACCAAGAGATTGTACCTGAGTCGGTCCCCATACATCTATATGCACTAGCTCTAACTTTTCATTCTTCTTCTATTTCCCAACCCTGAGAAATCTAACTCTCTTCAGTTTTCCATAAACACAGTTCTCACAGAATTCCAAACTTACCTGCTTCAAATCTGGCAGCAACTTCCTTGAGTGGAGAATCTGCATCCCCTTCTCACTCATGTGGCCAAGCCTATGATGCCATAATGCTGTATCTGTTCCTGTGGAAGCTAAAGAGATAGAGTGGCCAATATTATGAGGGCATAAATACAGCATACCTACCCTGTCTCCTTTTGCTATCACCATTGATCCTTTAGTGATCTTCCACCACTTTTCTCCAAATGTAGATAGACAGCTGCCATCTCCCAACTACTTTGTTGAGATCAGATTTATTTTCATAGCAGGAATATGCCTAAAATCTTTTAACAGCCAGTCAGTTCCATTCTTAACTTTTATCCATACCTTACCCATTCCAACAATTTTACATGGCTCATCATCACCAAATAAAACATGTCCAAAATCGCTTGGAACATAATCATGAAAGCATTTCCTATGGGGTGTAGCATGACATGAAGCCCCTAAATCTACTACCCAATAATCATTGGTATTATCTAATGCAAGAATCAAATCATCTTGTAACACATCACCTGCTACATTTGCTTCCTGGGTAGTTTCCTTCTGTGCATCTCCTTTCTTCTTTAGAGATCTGCAGTCTTTCTTCAGATGTCCTTTCTTTCCACAGTTCCAATACTCTATTTTTCGCAGTCTGGACTTGGATCTTCCCTTTTTAGAGTTGTTGTGATTACCTTGGCTCTTTCCTCTCTCCTTTTTTCTTCCCCTCCTCTTCATGGTCAACACATTACTTGATGTCTCACCTGTGCTTTTTCTTCGCATTTCCTTGCTAAGAATAACACCAATAACATCATCAAATTTCAAGGTGTTTGAACCAGAGACAGAGTTACTTATAGCCATGACCAAGCTATTCCAGCTTTCTAGCAATGAACACAAGATTGGAAGAGCCCTAACCTCATCATCAAAGTTCACAGTTACAGAACTTAGCTGATTTGTAACCATATGAAACTCATTTAAATGATCAGTAACAGATCCACCTTCAGACATCTTCATATTAAATAAACACTTCATTAGAAATACCTTGTTGGAGGCCGAGGGTTTTTCATACAACTTACCCAGTGCGCTCATCAAACCCTTCGGTGTCGTTTCTTTTGAGATATTGAAAGCCACTGACGAAGCCACCTTCAACCGTATTGTTTCAGAGCCTTTATGTCAAGAACCTCCCATTCTTCGTCCTTCGTGGCCGTCGGCTGCTTTGCTTTTCCTCCCAATGGCAGGAATAGATCCTTCTAGTATAGATAGTCCTCCATTTACATCTTCCATAACTGGAAGTTTTGGTCGTTAAACTTCTCAACCTTAAAATTTCCTTCTTTTGCCATTGCTCCCACTCGAACCAGAAACCCTAGCTTCCTGCGGGTTTATCTGCCAAATAGACCTTTGGCTTTGATACCAATTGTTAGAAAACACAGGATCGCAGAGCAATAACAATAAATAGAAATGCAAATATAATCACACACACATTACAAGAGAGACACAGATATATAGTGGTTCACCCCAACTTGGGATACATCCACACTGATGTTGCCAGTCCTTATTATTATTCCGTCCAGCAAAGTGAAGGGATACAACCTACAACACAACCACTGCACTTCCTCTTCATTGTCTCACAATCTCTCTTCTTGATCTCAGAGATCTTTACAATGCATAATACCTAATACCTCAACCCTAGTCGTATTCCAATGTCTTTCTTTTATAAGGGAAATACAATGGGAAAATACCACGGGCTACCCAAAACCATGGGCCCGAAAACAGCTGGTGAAATCAACCACAAATTTTTTTCTCGGGGGCATTTCCCCTGAACCCCCGATGGGGTCCCGCTGGCCCCCAGACCTCCCTAGGGTCGTGCTGGGATCATAACCAAATATAGGGTACAGACATGGTTGAATAATAATATCTCTGAATCTGGAGATCAAGCTCCACAACCAACAGTTACAGTCTCAGACATCGAGCTATTGCATGCAGAACGAGCAATGGATAGCCGAAGGTTGGTTTGGGTATTTTGGGAAAGGTGGCATGGTTATTTTGGGGAATTGGCACGACCATTATTGGCATAAAAGTGGTGACAGGTTGTCACACGAGGCAGGTCGAATGGTGGTCATATACCGAACACGAAGGATGAATCATACGTAGTCGCCACCTCAGCTGATTGGCTAAAGATAAATGACATGGACTAACGACAAAATATACTCATTATTGATTACCGCATTAAGTCATGCCTAATTATGTTCATGATTAAGACTCATACCTTTGTAATTCCAATCTATCATTTTTCTAGGTGGCGCCTTTCCACAGTCATATCGCTAATAGGATCATCAATTCATACATGCGCTCATGAGCTGGTCATTGTCTAGTGGCAAATAAAGTACATCCTCGCTGGTGTAGATCATAAAAATATGTGGTAGACATGTAAGATTTTAATGTTCATTGTGGAGAATGGAGGACACTAATACCGATGAACAGAGCTATAATGAAGTTCCAAAGAGAAATTAGTGGAGTCGCAGCTGGTAGGAATAAGAAAAATCGAAAAATTTAGCTGTTGCAGCCGCTCGAAATAGGAAAAAGAGGCACTTTTAGTAGTGTTGTAGCTGCACGAAATAGGAAAGATAGGCAATTCTATAGGATGTTGCAGCTGCGCGAATAGGAAGGATAGAAAACTTGGCGGTGGAGCAGCTACTAAAAGTAGAAAAAGTGGAGAAATTTAGCGGATGTTGCAGCTACGTGAAATAAAACGAATAGGCAACTTGGCGGAGTCCCAACTGCTAAAAATAGGAAAGATGGACAATTTCATGACTATTCCAGATGCGTGAAATAGGAAGGATAGGAAACTTGGGAGTGGCGCAGCTGCTAAAGATAGGGAAAATGGGCAATTTTAGTGGATGTTGCAGCTTCGTGCTAGAGAAATAAGCCACAATTAGCGGTGTTGCGGCTACTAAAAATAAGAGAAAGAGACAACACAGCAGTGTAGCAGCTGCGCAAAAAAAAGACTTGAGCAGGATATATTCACTTCTACACTACTCGGAAACTGGCGCACTAGTGGAGGAGGAGGTTTCGCTACTAGGAGGACTATCTCTGTGTACTTTGGTTGTATCATTGCTCTTTCTATGTCTGAGGAAGTTGTGGGGTTTTTCACCTTTATGGTTTTCCCCAGTGAAACTCTGTGTGTCTATTGTCTCATGTGATTGCTTGGTGTGATTGATATGCATTGCTATGCTTGATATGTTGTACATGTTATTCTCTCAGTAAATATCCTAGAGTATGTTGAATTAATGCTCAAAAATTAACATGGTATCAGAGCTAACCTGAGAAGAAGACACTTTGCAGTTGTGAAAGCTAGGGATTCTTGTTTATTGGGTTTCTCTCCACAGATCTTGAAAGGTAGTAGGGTATTTTGACTCTCCTCATCAAGGCACATATTTCTGTTTAATCAGAATTCAATTCTAAGCACTTTCATTTTTGGCCCTAAACATTAGGGTTTCCACAAAAATAGGAATTTATTAATTATGAGACTATAGCTGGAAGCTCCTTGGAAAAATAGAAATTTAGAGCTTTGGATCGAACTTTTTGGTTGGGTGAAGCTCTGGGAAACTCAAACCCTAATTCAGGGTCCTCCCGAGTGAATCCGGGAGATTGAAAAGCATTTCTGAAGGGTGAAACTTTGCAGTTTTAAATTTTTTAGTATACCAGGCTGATCAGCTCATCAAGGCGCATCTTTCTATCCTTTTAGAAGTTTGAAATTCACATTTTGAATTTTTAGGGTTTCTCTAACAAACCCTAATCCAACACTAGATCCAGATTTTTGCAAATCAAGTGGTAAGACCTAAATCTTTTATTTCCATTTGAGTTTCTCATTAAAATGTCTCACCACACCAAGCTTGAGGATAAGCTTGAAGGGGCTGATAACTTCCGAGCATGGAAGTATAGGATTGGGTTAATCCTGGAAGAAAATGAATTGGACACTTACATAAGTGAAGAGGTCCCTGTCCCAGAGGGAGAAGAGGCTAAGGCCTTACATAAGAAAAACTTGGTCAAGAAAAAGAGGATCATTGTTGATTCTATCAAAGACCATCTCATAACACATGTTTCATCTCTGAAGACACCCAAGGAGATGTTTGATTTCCTAACCAAGCTATTTGAAGGGAAGAACATAAATCGGAAGATGACTCTGCGGAACCAATTGAAAGGGGTAAAGCTTCAGAATGGAGAGACCATTCAATCTTATTTCTCTAAGGTCTCTCAGATCAAGGAACAACCTGAAGCTGTGGATGAAGTAGTGGACAATGGTGAATTTGTCATGACCACATTGAATGGCCTACCTAGGTCATGGGACTCCTTCATCCAAGGAATCTGTGCAAGAAGGAAGTTGATCTCATTTAGTAGACTATGGGAGGAATGCTCACAACAAGAAGTAAGGCTTGTGGCCCAAGAAGAAAAGATGGGGAATGAAGATCAAGCTCTCACAGCACACACCAAGGGAAGCAAGTTTAAGAGGGAGAGATCTCATAACAAGAAACATTCTCACCCTCGTCATAAGAAGAAAGATCTCTCTCATGTTGGATATTTTGATTGTAATGAAATAGGACACTTTGCTTCAAATTGTCCCAAGAAGAAGAAAGACAACAACAACAAATTCAACAAGAAGAGGTACAATAAAAAGAGATTTCATGCTCATGCTGTTGAGGATGATGAACCTTCGAAGAAGAAGGCTAGAGAAGAAAGTGATACTTCATCAAGTGAAGATGAATATGTTCTAATCTCTGCTCTCACAGGTACTATCTCTCATGGATGTAATGATTGGCTTATTGATAGTGGGGCTTCCAAACACATGACTAGGTTTAAAGAATCTTTTGCAAATCTATCTGAACATGAGTCATCCCATAAGGTGAAACTTGGGGATGACTATCAATATCCTATCAAAGGAAGTGGTGAAGCCTCCTACAACCTAGACTCTGGGAAGTCTTTGAAGATTAAAGATGTTCTATATGTACCTGGGCTCAAGAAGAACCTACTCTCCATATCTGCATTAGATGCAAAAGGCATGAGGGTTGCATTTGTAGATGGCCAAGTCCTAATGTGGCCAAAGGGTAAAACTATAGATGATGCAGTAGTGACTGGAGAGAAAGAGGGAGGATTGTATAAATTGAAGGGACAACCTGAACATGCCATGGTACATGAATCCATGGAGCCAAGTGAACTTTGACATAGAAGGCTTGCACATGTGCACTATAGAGCACTACCAATTGCAAGTAAAGTTGTACAGGGTCTTCCTGAAATCAAGACAAAGCATGAAGGTATTTGCAAAGGATGTGCAAAAGGAAAGAACATTAAGAAGGCATTTCCAAGCAATGAAAGCAAGGCTAAAGGAATCTTGGAAATCATCCACTCTGATGTATGCAGTCCAATGTCATCTAGTTCTCTGAGTGGCTATGTATACTATGTCTCTTTCATTGATGATTTCTCTAGGAAGACTTGTGTTTATTTCTTGAAGAACAAAGATGAAGTGTTTGATAAGTTCAAGGAATTCAAAGCCTTGATGGAAAATCAAACTGATAAGAAGATCAAGACCTTCAGATCCGACAATGGCGGAGAATTCACTTCAGGTGATTTCAAGAAGCTATGCAGTGATTCAAGGATTAAGAGGGACTTGACTGCTCCCTACAATCCACAACAGAATGGAGTTGCAGAAAGGAAGAATAGAACAATCATGGAAGCAGCATGGGCAATGTTGGATGACCAGGATTAGCCTATGCATCTTTGGGCAAAAGCATCCAGGACAGCTATATTTGTGTAGAACAGAACACCTCACAAGATATTGGACAACAAGACACCAGAAGAGGTCTTCTCTGGTAAGAAACCTAAAGTCAGCCATCTCAGAATATTTGGTTGTCCAGTATATACACATGTTTCAAAGGAAAAGAGGACAAAGCTAGATCCTTCAGGAAAGAAGGGTATCTTTGTGGGGTACAGTGAAAGCTCAAAGGCTTACAGAATATACTGTCCAGGGTTCAAGAAGATTGATGTCAGCAGGGATGTAATATTTGATAAAAACTCAACCTTCATCAAGTCAAGGAAGACACATGTTGAATATCATGAAGAACCAAAGGAAAAAAGATTCCAAGACACCATCGTGACTGAATCAATTCCAGAAGTAGATTGTGAAGTTTAAGATCCGCAAGAACCTGTAGATCCACCACGTGAGACAAACTCTCACAAGAGGAAACCTGCATGGGCTAGAGAGCTCAATCAAGATGCAGAAAGACATGGCATTCCAGAAGAAGAACACAGAGAAAGGAAGAGGACTAGATCACATACCAGTTATGTTTCCCTACTCTATGATATTATGAACAAAGAATCTTCCATTTATGAAGAAGCAGCGGAAAAGAAAGAATGGAAGGATTCCATGGTCGAGGAATACCAGTTGATCATGAAGAATGATGTTTGGGATATAGTCCCAAGACCTAAAGGGAAGTCGATTGTGACTTCCTAATGGATCTACAAGATCAAGCATGCTCCAGATGGCAGCATAGAAAAGTACAAAGCGAGATTTGTAACTTGTGGCTTCTCCCAGAAAGAGGGAATAAACTATGAAGAAACTTTTGCTCCTGTAGCCAGGTACACTTCCATCATATCAGTACTTTCCCTGGATGCAGTGATGAAATGGAAGATACACCAGATGGATGTCAAGACAGCTTTCTTGAATGGTGTAGTCGAGGAGGAAGTGTATGTGGAGCAGCCACTTGGTTTTGAGACACATGACAGGGGCTCATATGTGTGCAAGTTGAAGAAAGCCTTGTATGGCTTGAAGCAAGATTCCATAACTTGGTATGGTAGGATAGACAACTTTCTATCTAGTTTGGGATTTACCAAGAGTAAAGCAAATTCCAACCTTTACTACAAGGTTGAGGAAGGCAATCCCGTGATACTACTTTTGTATTTGGATGAGCTACTTGTAACAGGTAAGGATGGGTTGATTGCCGACACCAAGAGGAAGCTTGCTGCCGAGTTCGAGATGAAGGACTTGGGGATGATGCAATATTTTCTAGGTATGGAGGTGTGGCAGAGTACAGATGGAATCTTCCTTGGACAAGGGAAGTATGCAGTAGATATCTTGAAGAGGTTCAGGATGATGGACTGCAAGGCCATGGCCACACCTATGGCATCGAACCTGAACCTTCTATGTGATGATTCATCTGATCTGGTTGATGTCACTGTGTATCGTCAGATGATTGGGTCCTTGATGTACTTGACGAACATGCTACCAAATATTTGTTTTGCGGTGAACACATTGAGCCAGTTCCTGACGGATCCCAGAGATGTTCATCTGGTTGCTGTAAAGCATATTCTGAGGTACCTGAAGGGTACAATTGATTATGGGCTCAAGTATGATGTGAATCAAAAATTTAACCTGCAAGGTTATGTTGATTTGGACTGGGCAGGTAGTGCTGCAGATAGGAAGAGCACATCTGGGTGCTGCTTCAGTATGGGATCAGGTGTGATCTCTTGGTTGAATAGGAAGTAGTGTTGCGTAGCACTGAGTACAGATGAGGCAGAGTATGTTGCAGCTTGTTTGGCTAGTTGTGAAGCAGTATGGCTCTGGAAGCTACTGTCTGAGTTATTTGATCTCCCGTTGGATGCTACTGGTATCTTTTGTGACAACCAGAGTTGTGTGAAGCTGTTTGAGAACCCGGTGTTCCACGACAGGTCGAAGCACATTGAGATCAAATATCACTATATCAGGGATCTGGTGCAGAGAGGAGCAGTGAAGCTCCCGTATGTTGCGATGGATGAGCAGGTTGCAGATGTGTTGACGAAACCACTAGCCAGAGTGAAGTTTGAGTACTTCAGAGAGAGGCTTAGTGTTCTTCAGATTAACGACACTTCAAGGAAGAAGTGATGGACACATTTGCAGGATCCATTCCAAGCATGGTGAGAGGAGGATCCTTCCCATGGATATGGATGTAAGCGTTGGATGATGAGCATCAGGACGATGCTCTAATTATTGCTTTGTATGCTTTGATCAGTTTGATCATGTATTTGTATATGCATCATGTTGGATGCTTTGATCAGTTTGATCATGTATTTGTATATGCATCATGTTGGATGTTTTGTATGATCAGTTGGATCATGTATATGTATATGCATCATGTTGGATGATGTGTATGATCAGTTGGATCATGTATTTGTATATGTATTAGGTGGATGCATTGATATGATCAGGTGGATCATGTATTTGTATATGTATCAGGTAGATGCATTGATATGATCAGGTGGATCGTGTATTTGTATATGTATCAGGTGGATACATTGTATGATCAGGTGGATCATGTATTTATGTATGTATCAAGTAGATACATTGTATGATCAGGTGGATCATGTATGATGATATGTATCAGGTAGATACATTGTATGATCAGGTGGATCATGTATGATGATATGTATCAGGTAGATACATTGTATGATCAGGTGGATCATGTATTTGCACATGTATCAGGTGGATACTTGTATGATCAGGTGGATCATGTATAATGATATGTATCAGGTAGATACATTGTATGATCAGGTGGATCATGTATTTGCACATGTATCAGGTGGATACTTGTATGATCAGGTAGATCATGTATGATGATATGTAGCAGGTAGATACTTGGTATGCATCAAGTGGATACATTGTTTGATCAGGATGATCATAGATGACGAGCTTCAGGATGTTTCTCTAGATGATATGCATCAGGTTGATGCTATGATGATGATCAGGATGATCACAGATGACGAGCTTCAGGATGTTGCTCCAGATGATCTGCATCACGTTGATGCTATGATGATGATCAGGTTGATCATGTGATGATGTACATCAAGATGATGTATGGTGAGTATTGGGTTGATACTCCGTGGCCGTGGACAAGTTGTGCAGGTAGCATAGAAAAGACCCTTTAAAATATGGATAGGTAGAGCAGTGTGCTTGTAACAGCCTAGGATGCTCTATCGAGATCCAAACAGGTAGAGCAGTGTGCTCATAACATCCTGGGATGCTCTGAGTAGATTTTGCTATGGTTTTGCATAGAAAACATCCTTTAAAATATGTACAGGTAGAGGGGTGTTCTCGTAACAGCCTGGGATGCTCTATCGAGATCCAGACAGGTAGAACGGTGTGCTTGTAACATCCTAGGATGCTCTGAGTAGGTTTTGCAATAGTTCACATAGAAAAGATCCTTCAAAATCCGGACAGGTATAGCGGTGTGCTCGTAACAGATTGGGATGCTCTATCGAGATCCAGACAGGTAGAGTGGTGTGCTCGTAACATCCTGGGATGCTCTGAGTAGGTTTTGTGAAGGTCAACATGTAAAAGAACCTATAGTCTACGCTAGGTTTTGTTGACGCACGTAATCAGTCCTAGGTTCCACAGTATGGCCACTGATGATGAAGACCTATAGGTGGTGGGCCTACATCTAGTATGAAAAAGGACTGGCTCTGTAGAACATCCTATGACGAGTAGATTGGAGATTGATTGAGATAGCAGCATAAGTGACGATGACGATGAGTCGAGGACAATGATTCGATGACGATGATCCAAAGAATAAGACTTGTGCTAGCAGATCTGTGTCGAGAAATACCTTCCTAGTTAAGAGGGAGTGTTGATGTAATTGTAACTTCGGAATGTATTTCACCTATGTATATTTTACTTCTATAGAGATGTTATTATTCCTCTATACGGAAGTGTCATCATTTGTATTGACAAGTGTCGCAAGTGTCGCAACTTGCAAGTGATGGGTTGTTAAACCACCAAGTGTGGGGTCGGCCCTGTAGTATAACCATGGGTTATTAGACTGAGTTAGACAAGTCGGCCCTGCTAGGTTATTAGGCAGGTCAGGTCATGTATAAATAGAGTGTGGGAGGCACTCTATTTGATCATCTCATTATTCACTTCTACACTACTCGAAAAGTGGCGCACTAATCGAGGAGGAGGTTCAGCTGCTTGGAGGTTCACTTCTATCTCTGAGGAAGTTGTGGGGTTTTTCACCTTTATGGTTTTCCCCAGTGAAACTATGCTATTGTCTCATGTGATTGCTTGGTGTGATTGATATGCATTGCTATGCTTGATATGCTATACATGTTATTCTCTCAGTAAACATCCTAGAGTATGTTGAATTAATGCTAAAAAATTATCAATATTTTTGCATGAACAAAAATGATATTGCATGAACTCAAAATCAAAGCATGTACATACCAATGAGATGTACTAGAGTAGTGGAACATCATATAGAAGACATGTAAGTCATTCACAATGTTTGGTGCAAGTGCATGGAAGCAGCTACAAAGGGAATTCACCCATGCAATAGCTCACACCCTCCTTTGGTACTAGATCAATGGAAACAACACCATAAATTAAAGGCTGATATGGATATCAATAAGCAGGAGAAGGATCAATAGTAGTTCTCCTAGTGAATAGTATGAATGATAGAGCTCGAATGTACCAAATGAATGCACCCTCAGCGATCCAGATAAGAGAATTCCCCCCTCAGTGTCATTTAGGAAGAACAGGGTGCACCCTCAATGATGAAAACAGGAAGAATGTCCTCTATGGAATAGATATGATGATGTAGGTAAAGAACACACCTTCAATGATGGTTAAACCCTGCACCCTCTTATGGATCAGAAAATGTGCCCTCAATAAAATCCAGGAAATGTGCCCTCAATATGCAAAGACTGTTGCATCCTCATAAATCTTAGTTTCTTGGATGCCCTCGAATCCTTCCAAATAGTGATGAATCTATTATAGTATTGAAGTATTGTGGTAGATATGAATTATCTAGATCCTTGGAAGTGACTAGGGTAGATAGATTTCACTCCCGAATCCACTCGCTTGGCTAAGGAACTATGCCCTCAACCCTAATTCTCCCTCAGAGCTCTCAAACCTATTTTCCAAAAGTAAATAATAACATATGCATCCTAGAGAACTCGATTTTCCTTCTTTGATTGTCTTTTGGCTGCATGCAACTCACTTTTTTCATGCATGTCACTTGATTCTTGTTCAAGAGGTCCCCTTTTATATACTAATGAATTAATATCACCACTCAAGGTCTTCTTTTACCCTGTGTGGCATCAGTCATTAATTAATTCCCTTTTATCGGTTCCCGCTCGAACCTACGGGAATTAAATAGGTTAGTGGGTTGGTTCCTATTGCTTGGGTGGAAGAGGACATTACACATCCTGGGTTTTAGCAACAAAAATGGATGGAGACCAAATCCAATCACTCGGGCCCTTGCTCCTAAGATCCGGAAAGTAAGTGGACTGGTCCCAACCAGGAAAGAACTCGACTAGTATTATGAGAGAAATAACTTGACTAGATTTGCACAATATGCCTCCAAACCAAACAACATTTTGGTTAAGTTATTCCATGGTTGTAGCTTATTTCCTAGTCCTTCATAGCAAGTAGTAGATTTCAATTCATGGATAGATGGGTACACCAAGAGAAATTGAATAGAACTCGAATTGTTCATCATACCAGTTTTCTAGGATCTTCATCCTCGACTTGAAATCCCCATCAACAGCATGGAAGACATCCATTTTCTCTCATTTGGGCAATCCAATGTTATCTATTGTTATGGTTTCCTCTCTATAGTTATTTAGGAATGAAGCCAAGTTTCTATGTAGTTATGAAAGGTAATCTGCAGCATGTCTCTGGGATGTGATAGCTAGATTTAGGAAAACACATGGTTCCTTTAGTAACCACACGTGGAAACTAGGATATTCAGAAACTGCCAACATTCATGGAATCTGGTTTAAGGTGGAGGAAGCATGGAGGTTGATGGTCATTAGATTACAAATGGTGTTGGACATGTGTTGGATAAATTTGTTTTACAATGGACACGTTGAATCCCGATTTCACTTTGGAATGAGAGTTAAAAATATTACTTATTTCATTTCATTGTTTTTTTCAAGTATTCAAAATAAAGCTATGGATTTTAAAGTTTAAAATTTAAACATTGAAAGTTCAAATCTCAAAGCTTCACCTCTTGATCACTGCCCATTGTAACAATTCTAGGTTAGAACGTATCTAGTTGCATTACAATTTTTCAGTTCTAGGGTATGTGGTTCCCACCTCGAAACCCATTATTTAGTCAATAAATTTTTATTTTCCCAATTCTAACCAAGAGTACATGTTGCCCCATGTTTTCCTCTCTCCAATAGTGTAGTAGTGTTGTATTTTTGTGTTTGCAAATTGCACTAAAAGCTGTACCGAATATCGGTTGTAGTTGGTGACTTGGTGGATTGCGACGCTTATGTGCTGGATTTCTTCATGGTTTGTTCTCCATATTATTCAAGTCTCAGATCATACCCATCATATTTGAGCGGGATTTGACTGAATTCATAAATTCTTCGTGGAAGTTTGTTAACTTTATTTACATTCAATATTTATACATTCAGACTTCCCCTTCATGTTTGTATAGATCCTATAAGCATGGGAAAGGCTTGAAGCAAGGGCACTAGAGTTTGAAATCGAAAGGTGATTGTATTGGGTATTTTCTTAACATTTGAAGTGGCATATTTTGTTCAAGTTTCTCCGGTCACAGGTTTCCTGTGAGCCATTGCGGGTCTTGCTATCCCAAGACTAATGTTGTTTCACAGCATTTGGGTTATCTTATATAAAGACTATGATGTGTTGGGATCTTCATTTCATTGGCGTAGCCGACTTTGGAGAACCTGACAGCTCCGCCTAGCAAAATTTCCCTGACATCATCTCCTCTTTCGTTCCCTTGGTGTCTGCTTATACGACTAGACACAACTTTTCGTTACATTCAGGAAAATCTTAGAGAATTTCTTTGAGTCGGATGGGAGATAATCATATAGATAATTGCATGTGTGCCATCTGTCTGAGCTCCTTCCAGGAAGAGGACCATATCAGAGAATTGTATAATTGCTATCATATATTTCACAAAAACTGTTTGGATAAGTAGCTTGATCATCATGAGAAGATGTGGCTTCTATGTAATCTCTCCTTTAGGAAGAGGACCATATCAGAGAATTGTGTAATTCCCTTCATTCAAGTATGGAATTTTTTATTATCAATAACTACCACAACTATTTAACTTGTGGCTAGTGAATATCATAGATCACAAGTTAAGTGATGTCCATTATTCATGTATCAGTTACAATTTATTTTTGCATCAGCTACAAGTTATTCATGCATAGCTACCAGTGATTTTGGATTTTATTTTATTTTATTTTTTATTTCTAATTTGGAACAAATGCCATAAAATCAATTTGGACACTTGTCTCATGCTCCTATAATCTAGGAAAAACAAAGACCCTAATCCACCCCAAACTCTAAGATATAAACACCTATCAATGCAATTAAAAAACTTCCACTTTAAAAATAGGACCTTGACAAATTATATCATACATTGTTAGGAGTGACTCCCACGATTGCAAACTTTTATTCGCTGCATATATTTGTTTTATAGTGCTTTTTCCAAACTCTTATTGTTATTGGTACTTGTTGTATAGATAGAAAGTTACAGCTGCTACATCATGACTGCATATTTTGTTGGTGCAAAATAATATTAAAACTACCAAGCTATGTTATCATGTTTCTCTTCAGGCCTTTATGGTTTTCTAAAATGTGTAAACAACCAATCACATTTTCTCAAACAATATGATTAACATATATTCCTAGCCATGGAAAAGCCATTGTATTGAACTTAATTTGTAAGAAATCATGGTATTCATTCTCAGATTGCAATGTAGGTTTGTGTTTGTGTATAGATAGTAGCCCTGTGTTTGTGTATTGGTAATCATTCTCGGATTGCATGCTTAGGCTTTTGTTGGTGGCTATTTCTGTAGTTCTTAGGTAGTCTTTCATCTCACTGGCAGTGAAAGCTATCGAGGTTTAGAAAATATTTTGTTTCCTTCCTGTAAGTTACATTGTCACTGTATTAGCTCAGTGGGAAAATTGGTATGGTTAGCATGGACTGTTATCTCGACCGATGGTTATGGTTCATTGTTGAAATGTGCCCTATTGTGCTCTCATGTTTCATATAAAATATAGCTTTATTTTCATTAGAAAAAAAAGTATACTTTATATTTCCTTCAATTTTGTCTTCTTAAATATTATTTTTAAAATTATCATATCACATTGTTTTACAATGATAACTTCGCAACTTTGTGTTTTTAAAGGTAACCATGAATGATTTGTGCTCCGGACAAAGTCTTTTATTTTCAATATTTAATGAATGTATAAATATTTATTTTTAAAATTTAATAAAAGTATTTGGATATATTTGGAATGTACACATATGAATATATAGTTGAAGGTAATATTAAATGGATGTATATTCAAAGTGGGTCATATTAGATATATTTGAGATTTGGGTCATATATGATATTTCTGTAAATGTATGTGGAAGTTGGGTTATATAATTGAGATTTTTTTAATTATTTTTAATGATATTTGTGTAATATTTTTTGTGAAAGCAATTGTTAAAAGTTATTGGTTAATTTTTATGAATAAATCGGAATATTATTCTTAGTTTTTTCTCATATTTGAAAGTTGATGTAATGGAAAGTCTTTCAAAAGTTTCTCTTTTCCATAATCACAAACAAATTCATCATTTTCACTATGTTTTCCAACTATTCAACATTTCATTTTTGCATAAGATTGAACATGACCGGTTCCTCCTTTTGGCATTCTCTACATCTACACCCCTTAAATCCATTAAATTATATATAAAATAATTCTTTCCTAACTCTTCAAAATTTCATTTCCACGAGAATAATAGATTAAATATGCTACATCTCTTAAATCCACCAAATCCAATACAAAATAATGACAATGCAACCCATTTAATAGAATAAATTAATGAGTTCCTTTTTTTTTATAAGCTCTTCCAATTTAGCTTCAAATTTAGATTTTATGTAATGAGAATGTTTGTTTCAAATTTAGCTTTCATGTGATAAGAATTTTGTCTTCAAATTTAGTTAGTTAGAGAATTTTTTATATTTTAATTAAATATTATGTATTATTTAGAATGTTTTTTAATTAAAAAAAATATATATGTATAAATTTTTTATTATTTATTCATTTTTTATTGTTTATATCTAAATCGTGGAATTTTAGATATTGATTATTTATTCATTTTTTACATTTAAAAACTAGATTATTTGGATCAAACAATCATTTTTAGCTGGAATTAGGTATTTTTTATTTTACAAAATAGAAATTTAGTTGTGTTTTATTGGGAATTTTTATGGTAGAAATGGACTAAGCACTTTTAAAAAGCAGAAGGCACCCAAAATTCTAGAAGTTGACAACTATAAACTAGATTTTGTCTTATTTTTTCAAAATTGTGCCCAGAAAAATCATTTATTAAAACTCAAATCCTAGATTCTATAAAATGAATTTTCATACTTTTTAAGAAAATTTATAATATTTATAATTTCTCATATATTTAATTAATGTTATATTTATTTTTATCATGATTTATATAAAGTTTATATACTAAATATATATAACTAAATGTTTGTAGTTTTATTTTTTAAATTTAATTTTTATAATAATAAATTCAATATGTCTTACTTTCTAATTTTTTGTGATGCTTCATAAAAAAATACAAATGTACTAAATCATAGTAATATAAGGATTTATCATTAATAATCTTCTCTACTACCCACAACAAAAGAGTTATAATTCATTTTTTCTCAAAATTAGAAATACAAAAAAAATGGATATAACCTTTGAAACTTGCACTAGCTCACAAAGCTTCAAATCAATTAGAATAAGTTAGTGAATATGAAATTAGACAGCTCATCCATAGTTTTTTGGGATTCTTTTTACATCTTGATTTGTATAATATTTTTATTGGAAAATAGTATCTTTACAAAATCTTGGGACACATGGTTATAAGAAAGCTTATGATTCTTTTTAGATCTTGATTTGTATAATATTTTTATTGGAAAATAGTATCTCTACAAAAGTTTGGGACTCATAGACATAAGAAAGCTTATGATTCTATTTAGTAATGTAGTTATGTTAGGTGTATGACCATGTCTACATTCCACCTCCTTAAATTTGATATTTTTATTAATTTGGTATGTTGGGTAAAAAGTTTAAGAGATATTGCTGTATTTTTTTTATGATGATATATGTTTATTTTTTTATTCTCAATATTGCACATGAACCATATGTCAATTATAAACATAATCTTTTAGGACGGACTCACTTCTTTGCAGCTATTTCTTCTTATTTATTAAGAAAGAAAATCTTATTTATAAAAACAAAGTTTATAATTAATGAAACAATGATTTCAATGCATGTATTTAAGTTAAAATCCAAACCATATGTAGTTCCAAAACATTGTCGATGGATCAATGGATCGACTTGGCCTCAAAAGCCATTGCCTTGGGCGCTGGTCATTTCCATACTTTTGAAGTTGTAAACCCTTGAAAAAATTGAAGTACTCGTCAGAAAAACGGCAGTGTGTAGGAGCAACCTTTGCAATTAAGCAAATAATATCAGATGAGAAATTGCGAAAACGGATAAAATCAGAATTTACTTGTGTGTCGAGCGGTGGCAAAAGATTCGAGCATTAAACTTTGATTTACTTGTGACTCAAAGATCAGAATTTAAAGATAACAAAAAGATTAAATTAAGCTGAAGACCCAATTTTCCAATGTTTATTCGTTTTTAAATTATTATTTTTTAATTCTTCATATTTATCTCATCTCATTATCATGTGACTGGCTAGATTTAATCTTTGAATTTAAAGATAACAAAAAGATTAAATTAAGCTGAAGACCCAATTTTCCAATGCTTATTTTTTTTAAATTATTCTTTTTTAATTCTTCATATTTATCTCATCTAATTATTATTTTTTGATTCTTCATATTTATCTCATCTCATTATCATGTGACTGGCTAGATTTAATCTTTGAATTTAAAGATAACAAAAAGATTAAATTAAGCTGAAGACCCAATTTTCCAATGCTTATTTTTTTTAAATTATTCTTTTTTAATTCTTCATATTTATCTCATCTCATTATCATGTGACTGGCTAGATTTTGATTAGATTTAGATTTGAATATGGATGGGAAGATTACAACTCATACTTCCAACAATTCAATTTAGACTCAAAACATATACCAAAACATAGTTTCAACTTCAAGTTTTTTATTTTTTATTAAAAAATAATATATTTATTTTAAGTTTTGGTCCTTCCTTCTCTTGTGACACTTGGGAAAGGAAAAAGATAGACATATTTATTGTCCTCACACGGTGTCTTTAAAATACTTTAATTTTCATTAAAAATAATGGTGAGCCTTGATCTTTGTCTTCTCAGGTACGTGTTTTATGTAAGTATACTTTCCCTTCGGTTTGGACGTTTCTCGCAGGAATCCTGCATACTATATATCAAGGTGATTCACACACAGCTCTTGTTCCTCGATGTGTAGCTACAGATTTAATTCCATCAAGAGTGTGGCCAATGCTACACGCTATAAAAACCTTTTTTTTTCAACCAGAAAAAAACCAATAACATGATATTCCACTCAAATCAAAGTTAAAAAAAGGCACATTAATCACTAGTTAGTTTCAAGGTCACTAGTAAGTTTCAAGGTCTGAAATGCTTCCAAACAAGCTGAAGTAAAAGTACATCCTAAACAAAATACATAAGGGTTACTGCTCACATAATGAGCCAAACGCAGACATAATTAGTATATAACAAAGGAGCCTAAAGATTTCAGAGAGAAGTCCAAAAATTCTTCATAATAAAGCGTCCCTTCTGGTATACCAACAACTCGCTTAGATAAACTATCTTCCTAAGAGTTCAACTCACGATAAATGTGATTGATAGACAATCAGTTGAAGTTGCCCAAAAGTTTCCTAGTTTGGAAGCACCAATGCTCCAAAAGTGATGCATGGAGGGAAAAAACACCAGTAGCCCAGTCCACAATGATCCTGGAATCACCAAAAATATGAACATTCTGAATACCTTTAAGAACAACAAAGGATAGTAAGCCCCAAAGAGAAAGTAATTCAACTCTTGTATTCGTCCCAAGGCCACATCCCATCCATAAAAGAAAGATGTGATTTTCATCAATTTTCACGACCATGCCTCCACCACACTGCCCATCCTTAGAAGCACCATCAAAATAACCTGTTTGAATTCCAACCACCAAACATGGTTCCTAAATTTGACAAGGCAGAGTGATTGATTGGCATGATTGGAATTCCTTGAATAAACATAATATGTTGAGGCATGCCACAATGGCACTCTAAGCACAACTTTAAAAAATCAGCACATTTCTGGATTTCCACAAGCCCTGCAAAACAAAAAAGGGTAAAGTATGATGCTAATGGAAATTTTTGATCCAACAAAACAAATTCCTTTCTAATGTGGGAGGATCCCATTTGCAGTACAACCTCAAACCCTAAGCAACCTCTGCCCAGACTCTCTTATAGAAAGAACAATTCACAAATAAATGTTCCACATTTTCTTCATCCTTTTTGCATAATGCACGGAGATTTGGTTTGGAAAACCCTCTTTTGATAAGGTTGTCCCAAGTCAATATTCAATTTTCCATACATAACCAAATAAAACAGTTAATTTTGAGAGGAAAATACCACTTCCATAACCAATTGAACCAACATTTAATACCAGAGACATTGGAAGAGACAATAATGGCATAATTATATGCCTCTTTTGTTGTCATTGATCCAGAGTTATTGTTCCAAGACCAACCAACACATCAACCTCCTCTCTAAGTCTTATACCAAGATGACACAAACCAGCAATGAAGATAGACCACTCCACTGCTAAACTACCTGCCAATCCCAAATTGGCATAGTTGTAAGACAATAAGATATCTCTGATATTCTTGTACTAGCTTTATGAATGTGTGCTATTTTGTTGAAACCCAAGTTATATAAAAAGAAATCAAAGGATTAGAAAGTTTATAAAAAATATCCCCTCTGAAGAAGGGATCAACACCCAAAACCACCTTCTCCCCATTACCAATTCTCTAAGACATCCAAGTTCCCAACCAAGAAACAAATCGGTTCAATCCATACAGGAAGCTAGAGGCTTGAGAAACGGATTTATTATCCTTTCGGAGCCAATCGCCACAGAGACTCTCCTCAAATATTTGGATCTAAATACTTCACACCACAGGCCTAAACCAAACAGCCCCCTCCACAGACTCTTAAGACATAAATCCTAGCTCAAATGAAGTAAATTTTAATCCCCACCCCTCCAAAAAGTTGGGCATACAAATTCTTTTCCATTGTACATGGTGGAAGTTTCCCCTATCCACCTTCCCGAACCATAAAAATTCATCATTTTCCTCCTAATATTGTGCAAAATAGAAAGCGGTATCTTGGTCAAAGACATCCAATGGACCAAATACTCTCCAAAACAACCTTCACAAGAATTAATCTCCCCCCTAGAGATAACCATTTCAAGCACCAACAATTGTTTCACCTTTCCACTTTCCCAGGGAGCCACTTCTAGTTCTTAATAAAATAGCAATTTGGATTTAAAACAAACCCCAAGTATTTAAAGCCTTTAGAAATGGATGCTAACTAATAGGGAAAGAGATCCACTACCCAAACAAGAACAACATCTTTAACATCATTGTGAAGGAAACTGGATTTTTGATGGCTTGCCTCCATCCCTGAGGCACTGCAAAATAGCGTAGTGATCTCATAAAAAGACTCCCACTCCACTTCAGTGCCCAACTTGACAAAAGAAACATAATCCAAAAACAGTAAGTGGGAAATGTTACATGCTTAGTTGATACCTTAACAACCTGCAGCTTTTTATCGTATTTGGCCCTCCCAATGAACCTACTGAGTCCTTCGATCACTTGAAAAAAGGGCCAAGGTGACAGGGGACGACCCTTCTTGAGTCCCCTGGAGCACTTGGAAAATTTGGACGGGGAGCCATTAACCAGAAAAACAAACCGAGTAAATGAAATACAAGCCATTATCCAGTCAATAACCGCCAAAGGGACTCCAATTTGAATTAAAAACAGTCTTAAAAAGACCCAGTCAACCATGTCATAAGATTTTTTCGAATCCATTTTTGATATCAAAGATTTTAAATTCTTGGTTTTAATAGAATATAAATGTTCATGTGCCACACCGATTGCATCCATAATCTTCCCATTTGAGAGAAAATCGAATTGTTTCTTGGAGATACGATAAGCTAGGAGATGCTTGATCCAAATCTTTGAAATGACCATATAGAACAAATTGCATAGAGAGGTGGGTCTATAATCATCGAAAGTTTCAGGTTTAGAACTCTTAGGGATAAGAGTAATAAAATTGGAATCTAAGGCCCCAGACACATAGACTTTACATTTGGATTCCTCCACAACATCCAATAGATCCTTACCAATAATATCAAAAAATGAGGCAAAAAACTCCATCAGGCCTGCACTTTTGGATTGCGCAAACTTCTATAAGACCAATTGGATTTCATCCAAATTCACTTCCTTCCCAATATCCAAACCTTTATCATCATTGAAGAATCACGGATAGATATGAGTAACTTTGATTTGATCAACAATATTAGATAGACCCGGATCTCTGAAATTATGTTCAAAATGCTTAAAATATGCTTCCTCCAAGTCCCTTTGCGCACTAACATTTCAAACCCCAAATAACATTGAAAATCGGCTATGATTAGCATACTTGTGGAAAACCTTATCTATTAAAGGAAAAATCACTATGTTGTATCAAACAAGAGGTCTCAAACAGTTCATCCAACAGTGTCAGAGTATACAGTATCATTCCAGCTTTGATGTTGGCTCTGGGTATGTAAAATTACCAGCTCATGTGCACATCTATCATTCATGGAAAGGTGCATGATACTAGTCTCAAGATCCCTCTTCCATTTCCTCAATAATATACCATCTTACTTTCTGTATTATGGTCCCTTCCCTAGCTAGTTCATCTGCAAATGAATTTCTTTCTCTGTATATATGCATGATAGAAACTTTGTCGAAGTGATCTTTTAATTTGATAGTCTCCTCCAGTAAGTATCCCAGTAGTAGATTAAGATTTATGTTCTCTCCACTGATCAATTTAAGGATATTATGTGAATCTCCAAATATCCATACACGATCGATTCCCTTTTCCAAGGGCATCCATAGCAATAATCTGAGCACACTTAATTTTGAAAAATTATTTGTACCTGAACCAAAAGCAGCCTTGAATTTGAGATAATGCTACTCTTATATCTATAAGATGCCTACAACTCCACAAGTACATGGCTCTCCATATGCAAATCCATCAAAATATACCCAATGTTCACTATAATCAATCAGTTTTGGACTCACATGTTGTTTCAAGACTATGTTTTTATCATAGGGAAAGTTTTTAAGGATCCCTAAGCCCTAATATGCACATTGGAATGTGATATGTATTTATCCTAAAACAGACTAGCATTCCTTGCTATCCATATCCCCAACATATGATTAATGGAAATGCTCTATAGAACTCTTCTAAGACATGGTTGGAACACCAATGTCTTAAGCATTCCTCCATTGATGATCCGTACCATATACATTTTATCTTTATCAAATACTCAATTTATTTCCACACTTTCTTTTTCTAGGAACATTCTATATCCAAATGGAGGTTTGTCTCTTCTGTTGACTTACTGATAAGTAACATCTTCCAGGCCTAGATCTACTCGTCCTTTGAAGTATATCCCAAGTCAATACTTTGTTAGAAATCAAAAACCACTTATAAATCTTTGTTTTCAAAGGACTTTGGAATCTCCAAACAGCTCGCCACCACTCGATAAGATCTGACATCATCTCCTCTACCTGTAATAATGCACAGTAACCAGTTTTGGGGGTATAAATGACTAAGGGTGAGTTTAACCACTCCAAAGTATCCTCATTTTGTTGTGTCTGAACATGATTATTGTTTAAATTAGCTATAGAGGCTTCCCATCTCCTTCTATCTTCGACTCAGAATATGATGTGTTTAGTGTTGATCCATCCTTGACCCTTGTATGAAAAAGAATTGTGATCCACAATGTGATTGACAGTATAATATCCTCTAAATCAAAGGAAAAGAATCGTGTGATTTGATATGGCATGACCAGAAGAACTCCCAACCTAAGGATCTTCCCCCAGGTGGACATTATTCCCATCTCCTATCTTCCAAGCCAAACCATTACCGATTAGGTTGAAAGAGTTAACAACTGCTTTCCAGATAACTGAGACATTATGTATGGATTTATGAGGAAAACTAATCCAATTGATAAAGGATAATGGTGCTATGTACTTTTGATAAACTACCTCCACCCAAAAACCATAACCATTAATCAATCTTCAAATAATTGATTTCCGCTAAAGCTTTCACAAAGGAAAAAGTATTTTTGATTTGCCAATCCCCCAAGATTTTTGGAGCTACCATTTCTTTCCACTTTATCCATGCAGTACCGTGCCTTTCTAGGCTCCCTGATCAAAGAAAATGAAAGCCAATTTTCCTTATCTTTTTTAGCACAGCTATAGGAATCCAAGAGATCATTCAGAAAGTTGGGATCGCCTCTAATACCTCCTTTACCAATACCATTCTCCCAACTTTATAAATCCATATGAAACTCCAATTTGAGATTTGATTCTCAGATTTAACTACCAACCAGTCGGCAATCCTTTTTAACATAAGAAGAAGGTTTTAGTCTAAACCCAAGGTACTTCAGCCCCTCATCCATAACATTTATGTTATATGACCCAGTAACAGTAGTCTATAATAATATTCCATCTCTTCATCATATATTCCTTCTCCCTAGATTAAGGACTTCCCCTCATTTACCATCATACCCGAGGTATCATGTAAGAGATTAAGAATTTCATACAACTTCTCCATATCCTTCTTGGACCCAATACTGAAAATAAGTATGTCATCTACGAACAAGAGGTGAGTTAGTCTTAAATTTCCCTCAATATGCACACCTTTGAATCCACCAATCCTTTCTTCCTCCAAAATATATCTACTAAGCCCTTCTGCCACTAGAAGGAATAATAGTGGAGCAAGGGGACATCCTTTCCTTAAACTTCGGCTTGGCCTAAAGAATTTAGATGCTACTCCATTTATCAAAATAGAAAAGGGTACAGATGAAAAATAAACCATAGCCCAATTTATAAATGAAACATAGAATCCCATGTGAGAAAGTATCATCTACAAATACATCCAATTGACCTGATCATAGGCCTTTGAGAGGTCTATTTTCACCACTAAAACCTTCATTTTTTTTTAATCTTATAGTATGCAATCCCTGTTGCGCTATGCCAATGGCCTCATGAATCTTCCTACCTGGTAGGAATCCAAATTGTTCATCGGAAATAGATGTAATCAAGAGTCCTTGAAGAAATGATTTCTGCAACTATTTTGTTTATATAATTGCACAAAGATATTGGTCTGTAATCATTGAAAATTCCTATATTGTCAAATTTAGGAATAAGAGCAATGATTGTTGTATTAAATTCTGCTAAGAATTTTCCATTCTTTATTGTCTATTTAATCACCCTTAACAAATCTTGCTCTAGAACCTAAGTATCCCCAAAAATAACTAACTTGAGAACCTGTTAGGTGCATGACTTTTGTCCTTTTTGAACATGTGCAATACCTCAATAAGTTCCATATATGTCACATCTTCCATCAGAGCTTGATTATCATCTTTAGTAACCGATTTTGGGAAATATTGAGCTATTCTTACCACCTCAACTATAGTAACCCTACCCTCCACTCTATATAAATTCCCAAAGTGATTATTCTCAACTTTGGAAATTTCCTTGAATCTTTTGACTTCAACACCTAATGCATTAATTATTTTCCATATAGTATTTATAATGTTCTTCCTGTGGTTCACATAATGATGAAAAAACTTTGTATTTTCATCCCCTTTGCATAGCCATAAATATCTGCTCTTCAGTCCCCATTCAAATTCTCTATTTTCCAATATCTTCCTGTTCTTTTTCTCTAGTAACGCTACTTCAGCCTTTCATTCCTCAAATAAGAAACCAAATCCTTTTGCGACATACAATTAAGCCAAAGATGACTTGGTTAGTGTTAAGTCTTTGTCTTTTTGCATTTTCCTGTTAACCAACCACCCAATAGAAAATTGTTTTGTCCTCTTCATTTCTTTAGAAAACTAAATAGAGACCAATTATGGAGAAGGTCCATCATAAGGAATCCACTTATCTTTTAAAGATTGGACAAAATCCTCATCAGCTAGCCATAAGGAGTCGAATTTAAAAGGACAAGGAGGTTTTTGACCAACTGCAACCATTTCCAGTAGAATTGGCAGATGATTAGAATCATCGCAAGAGCTTACCCATTGTCTAAATTGAATAGGGAAATCCATCATACCTTCTGAAACCAAAAACGAATCTAGATTCTTAGCAATTCTATCATGACCCACACTCTTTTTTTCCATGTAGGTTTTAGATTTGCAGGTTCGAAATCAAGTGATATTCCTTCCTCTAATTTCCTCGAGAAGTAGTCATAAAGGTAGCCAACCTGTGCTAATGGTCCCCAGACCTCTGATAGAACCAATGAAAATTTTAGATCCCCTCCCATAATGAGGTTCTGATTATTCATACATTCTTTATTAAATAGTTTCTCCTAGTAAATTAATTTGTCACAGTAAGGTCCATAAACATTAAGGAATAGGAACTCCATTCCTGGGTCATATGAAAAAGTGAAAACCCCATACCAAACTCAAAATCCCAAGAATTTATATACTTCATACTTCGGAAATTACATCTCCTAATAAGTCCCCCGAGTGACCTTGAGCATCAACAAAACTAAAATCCTATCCTCCTATCAACTTTCCCAATCATTTTACTATCATGTCTATCGCTCATAATCTCTTGTAGTAATACTACCTATGGTTTCTAGCATTCGAGAAGTATTCAAACCATTAGCTTTTTGTAGGGGATAGCCAAACCTCTATAGTTCAAGGTCATAACAATTATTTCGGAATCTCCTCTAGGGTATATTCTACTCTAAGCACCCTTTCTATCGGCCTCTATTTTCCAACAACCACATCCTGATCCACTTTCTCTTGTTCTAATTGAATAAAATACTTTCATTCTCTACTATTGAACTTTGTTCTATTTGAGGTCATCCCTAGGCCCCCCTACTGCAACCACAAAGAAGTGATCCTCTTGAACTCCCTTCCAAGACTAAAGAAAGTAACCCATGATCCTCCTCCTCCAAATCCATGTCTAGAGTCTTATCGTTCCCTCTTGACAATATTATGGCCATCTTCAATGAGCCTAACCTCAAAGGAGTCCCCGACACATTCCTTGAACTAAATGGATGTATCTTGTCCGAGAACATATCAACACCCCCCTTCTTCATGAAACAACGATAAAGCCAACTTCTAAAATGGCCTAACCCCAGAAGCAAATATTCACAAAGAGTCAAATCAAATTGTAAGGATTTCAGATTCTCATAGATCTTACCTGGAGTTTCCACCTGAGTGTTCTTGTCAACTTCTCTCAGTTCTTCTTCGACTGGAGCCATCATAGGGTATACAACATCCATATTTTCCTCGATCATTATAGGTGGATAAGTCTCTATTTGGGGCACATAATTATCTTCCATTTGCACCTCAATGAGGACAAGACCCCAATTCGATTCATGAATATGATGTCCCATCTTATTTACATTCCCTTTAGGATCCATCTCCTTCCTCCTCCTAACATCCTTCTCCATTCAAATCTTATGTTTTAAAGAAGAGAGACAATCCGCAACCAAGTGACCATAAACATGAAGGAAGTTTCATTTAAATGAGACCCCCTGATAGTCCAACTATTGTATATAGATTATATTTTCCCTCTATAATTTAATAGTCTCTACAATACCCTTCCGTAGGTCCAAATTGACTAGGATCCTACCCACACACATTACCCCAATATCTTTATATGTCATATCCGCTTCCATGAACTTGCAAAGTGAGTTTCCTACTGCAGTAAATAACTCTACTGTTTGACGGACAATCTACCAAGAGAGGACTCGAGTCCTGATCTCCCTAGCTCAATGCGAGTCTAGAAAAAATAGAACAGAATATAAATCACTCTCCTAGATCTAATTAGAGATCAAGGAACTAGATACGTTTACCTTATGAATCGCTGATACTTTTCTCCTTGAATGCTGCTCCAAGCTTGACGATCTTCAGATCTGGGCTGTAAAACCTGTCAAGATAACAAGACAACAAAACAACTAAAAAGCATCTACACAATAATAGATCTAAGTAAGCAGTCAAGCAAGCGAACTACACAAGATATCATTAAGACAATGAGATTTTGGTGGAAAGCACTTATATTACTGTATTGAAAGGGAAGTACATAGGATGAAAATATTACAACCATTACGTTGACGTGGCAATCCTCATCCGATCAAACCAATGCCAAATCCTCCCAAGGAAGTGTTAGTCTCCCAATAGATGAGTAGAGATCTCTCCTAAGGTAATTTCACCAGCATGTAGACACTATAGACTTCCTCCCTTTGGAATGGGAGTGAGATTCACTTAAATAGGACTAAGTGGATATGGTAGGAGAGAGATAGGGGATCCTTCCAAGAGGTTAACCGAATGCCAGCTCCCCCAAAGGTCAGGGATAGGGATCCATGTCACCTAGCTTCGAGAATGAGCTCGAAGAAGCTATTTTTTTCCATTAACTGACATTGTTGCAGGCTGCAACAGGCCAACCTGTGACGTCACAGGTTGCATGAGGACAACCTAGGACAAACTCTCTAAACACAGTATATATGGGTTTGCATCTCTTCCAGGTTAATAACTTAGTCATGGAAACTTTAGGGATTTTTACACTCGGTCTCTTGATGGCAAGATTTAGGTGTAACATCTATAGAACAAAATTCGAAAGACAAGTTTGATAACATAACCGAAATCGATGCCTGGTCATTTTGGTCAAGCCTCACATCAAACACAAGGGACCATATTTTCAGTAAGAGGGAATTTGAGTCCCATCTCCATGAACTGGCATAAATTTTAGATGCATTGGTCGTTGATTTGAACCTGAATTCCAATCAATCTTTCATAAGAATATAGGATGTAGGAGAATAATATATTTTATCCCTCCATACCTCATTTACCCACCTCTTGAGTCAAACCTCTCCCACTATGTGACCAACAAATCATCCAACTAGTGTCATCGCATTGGTCATAATTTCTTCATTCAGAGTAATGTCTTCTCCCAAGACCGAGTTCACCTCCCTGACCTTCTTGTATATATATTATTTCCTTCTTTTATGGCTCTTTCCCTACACATGACTTTTACCACCTCAGGCTCTTTCAAAATCAACAAGGATAATCACCTGCAAAATAGATGAGAAATGACCCGAAGCTCCACTATCCTCTGAGAAACTTAGATGTTTCCTAATAAACCCTAGTTTATTAACCCTACATGCATCATGAATCTTGTCGGATCGTTCATAAAAGTATTCAATGCCACCCTCCTCCACTTCATGTGGAATTAGTTCTTTAGCCTCTTTGATCTCTCCACCCTAAATTTGATCAAATATATCATACATTTTTGCATTGATAGATTTGTACTTAGATATTGATGTGTTGATTGATTGTAATGCCTTATAATCATGATGATGACACTAGCTATTTACTCCTGAGTATGATCTCTTCAACTATCCACCCAAATCTATCCACCCAAATCTGACACTGTCAGAACCACCATAAAAAACTCGAGATCTTGTATGTCCACATTTTTAGTAGGGTTCCTCACTAATTC
This sequence comes from Larix kaempferi, assembly GCA_027924585.1. Lineage (NCBI taxonomy): Eukaryota > Viridiplantae > Streptophyta > Pinopsida > Pinales > Pinaceae > Larix > Larix kaempferi. The sequence goes on along the minus strand of BSBM01000277.1, from coordinate 234,743 downwards.
TTTATCACACCTAAGTCCCATAAATACTTCACCTTATTCATGTTGTAGCATCCTAGATTACCCTTATATCATTGAACTTGAACCCTTGACAATGTCTCTTGATCATCCTTCTTATTGTTTAAACTTTGATAATAAATGTACAAAATAAATGGCGATGGTCTTTTCGCTATGTTTCAATAGTACTTGGTTATATGTTTAAAAAAAACTTATCATCTTATGAAAAAAGATTTATATTTTTGGTGTAGATGAATATGGGTTTTTAATATGATTGAAGAGTTTATTATTGTTTGAATATGGTAAAGGAAAAAATTAATAAAGGATATAGTTTTAGGATTTTTTTAAAGTTTTAATTTATTTAGTTATAAGTTGTTTAAAGTTTTTTTTAAAGGTTTTAAGTTGTTTAGTTATAGGGATTTAACGATTTTAAAGATTTAGGCTGCTTTAGAGATTTTCTGTTTTTTTTTGGAGTTGTGGACAAATTATGCTTTTGTATATTTGACATGTGAAACTATGTAGAATATTTCAATTTTTGTAGTATTTTGCCTAAAAGTATTTTACCTAAAACTTAGAAAACAACAGATGATTCTGGATAACTTTTATCTTATACCCTAATTTTATAGTTTTCAAGACATGAGACTTCGAGATACTTGACAACAAATATATCAAGGATTAAAGGGAGAGCTATATGTAGTGAGTGACTCTCAACCACGTGACTCGGAGAAAGGATTCCAAAGGAATGAATTGGACCAAGTTGGAAAACTTTGTGGCTAATGAAATGTTGCCATGTGGCAAGACACGAAAAGTCCTATATGGCCATCACATGCAGGGTTAGAGTACAATGTCTAGGGTGAAGCTAGTAATGGATTTGAGGGTAATTTTAGCATCCAAAGGTGACAAACTAAGTGACACAATCTCTATGGGGTCATTAGTGAAAATATCTAACAATTCTTGGCCACATGGTCTTCCATAAGGAAGCTAAACCAATGAGTGGAAGTAATTGCACTGAGTGAAACGAGGTGCTCTACAGCCCAGTATGGGGGAGATGTTGTAACGTGTGTGGATGTAACGTTACACACGAGTATGAGGGAGATGTTGTAACGTTACACGAGTAAAAAAAAGAGTAAAAAATAATAAATTATATTATGTTGTCCATTAATAAATTCACCTCGACTCATAAAATAAAAAATTAATGAAAGTATTTAAAAAAAATCCATGTTGGCTCATAAAATAAAATATCATGAAAGGTAATTAAAAAATCAATGTTCGTTTATAAAATAAAAACTTAAAACTTAAACCCGGGTCTATCAATCAAGAGATATCAAATTTCTTGAGTTTAAATTTAAAAAAAAGAAATACACCTCAAGAAATTGGATTCCTCTCGGTGCTTGATAGATACAGGTTTAAGATTGATCTATGTTGGTAAATAAACATGTCAAGGAAGAAGAGAGTGATGGTTGTTGTGGGGAATAACTCATTTTTGGGTGAAAGCTTATCCAACGTAAGGGTTTTGGAACATAAGCAATGCACCAACATAATGAGGGGATAACTCAAAATGTTATAAGTATGAAGGCTCAAAGAACCGAAACCCATCTACAAAGGAACACAACCATCATTGAGCTCTAAATGGGTATGAAATAATCCTAGATCGAGAGTGTGACTCGATGCAGAAAATAATAGGGATCAATTCATATGAATTGGGCTACAAAAGGTTCTATATCAACAAAGAAAGCAACATAAAGGAGATTTTGGAAGATGGAATATCTTTTACCATAGATAGCGGACAAGTGCTTTTGAAATCTTTGTTATTATCTTTACTTAGATTCAGTTGGGTTTTTCAAAACCATGATACAATTCTAAAGAGGAAGTGATTACAATAGCAGAGGACTATTATAAATACCAAGAACATGGAGGATGGAAGGTAAAATACAAGCTTTTCCTAGGTGGAGCAAACACCATCCAAGAGCACTAAACACATTTGCATTGAAAATTGGTAATTCTTTATAGGACATCATTAAAGTTTATTTTTTTGGGTTTTTACTAATATTTTATATCCATTAAATTGAGAACATTTTACACCAAATTTATTGGATTTTCATTAATTAGTGTATTGACATCATCTGGTAGCACTATGAATGATCCATAAACACATATATATGTGCACAATAAAGTAAATATACATTAGAGTACAGTTTTCCCATTTCTTTAATATATGCTTTAGTGCGTTTAGTCACCAATGTGGATTGACATGGAAGAGCCAATGATGCTAAACATAAGTGTTATGAGGTCATGCCATTGCAGTGCAAATGTAAGTAACATCTAATATGCCAACATGAATGGGTAGAATTGTCATTGGTGCGCTAAGTCATCCACCAATGAACTTCTACATGCATTAAAATGCATACGGTTAAACTATTTATTTAAGTGTGCTTCATTTTACATAATGCACTAGTGTGTCTATTAATCCAACCACTTGTGCTATCCATGCAAGTCACATGTGTCTTTATCTAAGGGTGGACCCACAAAGTTTCTCCCCAAAACCATTGCAATGGGGTCACATTAGTAGAAAAAAATGAGGACGCGCACACACCTAATGAAGCGTGCACGTGCCTTCAGATTCGGTACCGAACCGGGGCATGTGTACGCTGCCCCAAGGGCATGCATGCGCTCATGTTAAACCAAATAAAAAAAGGGGGGGGAGACAATAAAGTCCTTTAGGGCCTCTTCTAAACCATAATCCCCAAGTGCATAAGTGCTTAGGTGTTTAGGGGTTTTGGGATTTAGAGATTGTGGGTTAGGGGGTTAAGTTGTTTTGGGTTAACTAGTATTTAAGGGTTAAGGTGTTTGGGGTTAACACTAATAAATTCTTATAAATTCCATACAAATAAAGGTTATAACAATGATTTCAATATAGATAGTAGGGTTCATAAAGGCTCATGGGGGCTAGGGATTATAATTTTTATGGTTAGGAAGGGTTTTATCGCTCAAGAATTTAGTGTTAGAGTTAAGGGTTTATGGGTGATAGGGTTACATGGTGTGTATGGCTTAGGGATTATTTAGGTTACCATTTTGGGGTTGTGTTGGTTGATGTTAATATGTTATGAATTATAGGGATTATTAGCTAGAAATATATAGGGGTTCAAAGGGTTAGAGTGTATATGGGTTAAATGTGGTATGGGTTAGGGTTATAAGAATTGTAAGTTAAGAGTTGTTAAGGTTATGGAGTTAAAGGTGATATATTTTAGTTTTCAAAATTGATAGTCTTTAAGGGTTATAGGGGTAATGAGTTCTCCCTGTAAACCACTAATCCCCGATCTCTCTCTCTCTCTCCCTTTAAACTCCTAACCTCCAATTTTTCTCCATCTCTCTATAAACACCTAACCGTAATTTCTCTCTATTTTTAAACCTCCTTGATATATTTATTTCCCTATAAATCTATAATCCCCAATCTCTCTCTCTCTCTATCTAAACCACTAAGCCCCAATATAAATCTCTCTTTTAACTCCTTACCACCAATCTCTCTCTCTCTCTCAACCCATATGCTCTAATCTCTCTCTCTCTCTCTCTCGCATCCCCTAACCTCCAATATATATCTCTCTCTAAACCTTTAACACCTAATCTCTCTCTTTCTATATGTCCCTCTAAACCCCTAATTTCCAATCCACTACTCTCTCTCTCTCTCTACCCCTAACCACCAATCTCTCTCCCTTTAAACCTCTATCTCCAAACCTCTTTCTCTCTTCCTCTCTCTCTTTCTCTCTCCTGACACGGAACCACCAATCTCTCACTTTCTCGAGATCTAAACCCATAACCCCCTCTCTCTCTAACCCATTATCCCTCAATATCTATCTCTTCCTTTGTAAGACCCTAACCACCATTTTCTCTCCCTTTATCTCTCTCTATAAACTATTAAACCACAATATTTCTCTTTGTCTTTCGATACCCCTCACCACTAACATCTCTCTCTCTCTAAACCCTAAACCCCAATATCTCTCTCTCTTACTCACTCACTCTCTCTATTTGAACCACTAATATCCAATAAATTTTTATCTCTAAATCCCTAACCACCAATCTCTCTCTCTCCCTTCGTAATACCCTAACCTCCAATATCTCTCTCTCTCTAAACCCCTAACAACTAATCTCTCTCTAAACCCCTAACATTCAATCTCTCTCTCTCTATCTCTGTGTGTGTGTGTGTACACCTAACCCCCAATATCTATCTCTTTCTATACACATAACCACCAATATCTTTCTCTCTCTAAACCTCTACCCCCCAATATCTCTCTCTCTCTCTCTCTAAACCTCTACCCCCCAATATATCTCTCTCTCTAGACTACTAACCACCAATCTCTCACTTTCTCTCTCTAGAACCCTAACTTATAGTCTCTATCTCTCTCTAAACACCTATCCACCAATTTCTATCTCCCTCTCTAAGCCACTAAGCTCCAATATCCCTCTCTCTATCGTTAAACCCCATACAACAAATCTCTCTCTTTCTCTCCCTCTACCTCCATTCTCTCTCTCTATCTAAATCTATAACCTCGAATTCCTCTAATTCAATTTCTCTCTCTCTAAATCTCTAATGTCCAATATCTATCTCTCTATAAATTCCTAACCCACACTTTATCTCTCTATATGCTTAACCAACAATCTCTTTATGTTTCTCCCTAAACTCATAACCACCAATTTATTTCCCCTCTCTCTCTAAGAACCTAAACCCCATTCTCTCTCTCTCTCTCTAAATCCCTAATCCAAAATACCTATGTCACGAAACCCATAACCTCCAATCTCTCTCTCTCTCTCTCTCTCTCTCTCTCTCTCTCTCTCTCTTTCTAAACTGCTAACCACCAATCTCTCTCTCTCTCAACCACGAAGCTCCAATCTGTCTCTCTCTATAAGCCCCTAACCATCAGTCTATTTATTTCACTCTATCTCTCTCTCTCTAAACCCCTAAGATCTAATCTCTCTCTCTTTCTGAACCCCTAGCCCCGAATCTCTCTCCATCTCTCACTCTCTACGCCCCTAACACCCAATCTCTCTCTCTCTCTCTCTCTCTCTCTCTCTCTCTCTCTCTCGTGACTCCTAACCCCCAATCTCTCCCTCTCTCTGTAAACCCATAACTCCCAATCTCTCTCTTTTTATCTCTTTGTAATCCCTTTAAATTTCAGTATCTCTCTTTATGCTCCGAACCCCTAACCCCTAATATCTATCACATTCTCTCTCTCTAGACACCTATCAACCAATCTCTCTCTATCTATAAAACCCTAAACTCTAGCCTCTCTCTCTCTAAACTCCTAACCACCAATCTCTCTCTCTAAACCCATGACCCCAAATCTTTCTCTCTCTCTAAACCCTTAATCCCCAATCTCTCTCTAAACCTTAACCCCCACTATCTTTCTTCATTCTACCTAAACCACTAACCATCATTTTCTCTCCCTCTACCTCTCTCTCTCTCTCTAAACCCCTAACCCCAATCTCTCTCTCTAAACCACTAACCACCAGTCTCTTTCTTTCTCTCTCCCTAAACCCCTAAGCTCCAATCTCTTACTCTCTCTCTTAATCTCCCTCTCTGAACCCCTAATATCCAATCTCTCTCTCTCTCAAAAAAAAAAAAAAAAAACCTTAACCACCAACCTCTCTCTCACTCTCAACCCCTAACCTCCAATCCCTCTCTCTCTCTCTAACGATCTTTCTAAACCCCTTACCACCAATCTCTCTCTCTCTCTCTCTAAACCCCTAATCTACAATTTCTCTCCATCTATCTCTATACCCCTAGAAACCAATCTCCCTCCATATCTCTCCATCTAATCCCTTAAAACCCAATCTCTCTCTCTCTCTCTCTCTCTCTCTCTCTCTCGCTCTAAACCCTTAACCCCCAATCTCTCCAATCTCTCTCTCTCTCTCTCTCTCTCTCTCTCTCTCGCTAAACCCCTAACCTCCACTCTCTCTCTATCTCTCACTCTCCTTCTCTAAACCCTTAACCCCTAACTTCCAATCTCTCTCTCTCTCTCTCTCTCTATACCTCTAACCCCTAATCTCTCTCTCTCTCTCTCTCTGAGAAACCTAAACCCCAATCTATCTCTCTCTCCCTAGAAACCTAACCACCAATATCTCACTTTATCTCTATCCCTCTAAAATCTGAATATCTAGTCTCTCTCTCTCTCTCTTAATTCCTAACCACCAATCTCTCTCTCTCTCTTAATTCCTAACCACCAATCTCTCTCTCTCTCTCTAAACCATTAAGCACCAATATCTTCTCTCTTTAAACCCCTTACCACCAATCTCTCTCTTTTTCTCCCTCTCTTTCTATAAACCCCTAATATTTAGTCTCCCTCTCTCTCTCTCTAAACCCAAATCCCCCATTCTCAATCTTTTTATCTCTCTTTAAACACCTAACGTCTATTTTCTCTCTCTCTCTCTAAACCCCTAACCCTCTCTCTCTCTCTCTAAACCCTTAACCGTAATATCTCTCTCTTTCTACCTAAAACCATTAACCATCATTCTCTCTCCCTCTATCTCTCTCTCTAAACCATTAACCCACAATCTCTCTCTATACCCCCAACACCTAATCTCTATCTCTCTCTCTCTATATATAAACTACCAATCTCTCTCTATAAACCCCTAAACCATAATCTTTCTCTATATCTCTGACTCTCTCCCTCTCTCTAAACCACAAAGCCCCAATATATCTCTCTCTAAACCCCTAACCACCAATATCTCTCTCTCTCTAAACACCTACTCTCCATTCTCTCTCTCTCGCTAAACCACCAACCACTGATCTCTCTCTTTCTATCTCTCTCTCTAAACCACTAACTTTAAATCTCTCTCTCTCTCTCTCTCTCTAAACATCTATCATCCAATCTCTCTCTCTCTCTCTCTCTCTAGACCTCAAACTACCAATCTATCACTTTATCCCTCTCAAAATTTCTGACCTCTAGTCTCTCTATATATCTTTCTCCCTCTCCCTCTCTCCCTCCCTCTCTCATTATCTAAACACCCAACCACCAATTTCTCTCTCCTTCCCTCTAAACCACAAAGCTCCAATCTCTCTATCTCTAAGCCCCTAACTGTCAATCTCTCCCTTTCTCTCCCTGTTTTTCTCTAAGCCCATAACCTTCATTCTTTCTCTCTCTCTCTCTCTAAACTTGTAACCCCCAATACCTCTAATTCGATCTCTCTCTCTCTCTCTAAACCTCTAACCTCCAATCTCTCTTTCTCTCTTTGAATGCCTAACCCCTGTTTTCTCTCTCTAAACACTTAACCCCCAATATCTTAATGTTTCTCCCAAAACCCATAACCACCAATTTATTTCCCTCTCACTCTCTTTCTTTAATCCCCTAATCCTCAACTCTCTCTCTCTCTCTCTCTCTCTCTCTCTCTCTCTCTAAATCCCTAACCCCCAATCTCAATCTCACTAAACCCATAGCCTCCAATCTTTCTCTATCTCTCTCTCTGACTATCTCTCTAAACTCACTATGGGTTATAGTTTTAATAGTTGGGTGTTTGATGATAGAGTTTAGGGTTGATGAGAATTAAAGGTTATAAGGGTTAGCGGTTAATTTTTATTTGACTAGACACTTTAGAGGTTAGGATTAGGTGGTTACGATTATAGGGGTTAAGGGATATTTAATTGTTAGGGAATGGGGGATATATCATTATGTGTTAGGATTTAGGAGTTTCAGGGGCTATACTAGTTTAGGATTGTAGTGGGCCAAGTGTTATAATGCTTAGTTGTACTACAGACTAGGGATTGCAATGGCTAGGGACTAATGGTCAAGGGTTTGGGGATTGAGATATAAGGGTCATGGATTTATGGTTATAAGGATGAAGATTTATATGTACAAGCAGATAATGCGAGTTAGTGATTTTGTGTAATAATATATACATATTATAGGTTTTGTGGGTTATAAGGGTTACTAGATAAGGATTATAATGATTAGGGGTTATAGGGTATATTGGTGATAAAGTTTAGATGTCAATGGTTATAGGTGTTACATTCATATTATCATTAGTATCGCTACTCATAATGGAGGATATGCTTGAGATCTCGTGTGTAGTGGACAAAGGCATTGTTCTTGAACTTGGATGATTACATTCTTATTTTAGGGATTAAGCCAAGGTTCCATCCCTCAACCATGTATAGGGCCCTGTTAGGAACCTATGTCAACCCTTCTCTTTACTATGTTAGTATATTGTTGTTGGATGCATATGCTTTGTAAGTCGTCCCGTAGTATTTGTTGATCCGTAGTTTATATTAGCCCATAGTATTGACCCATAGTATTGGATGCATATGCTTTGTAAGTCGTCCTGTAGTATTATATGTCCCATGGTTTTGACTCATATTGGGCATAGACTTAGTATATAAGTGTGTGTTGAGGTCATTGAAGGCACCGTGAAGTTAATTGTATTGAGCTTGCTCAAAGGAGGTTGCCCCCTCGAAGTGGCCCGTGATCAATATAAAAGTGATTCTGTTCTGTTATTTCTGATATTTTGTGTATTTGCATTAATTAATTATTGCAGGTTCATCACATCTGGTATCAGAGCACTTTCCTTGGCACAAGTGGGAAATTTTTTTTCCTTTTTTGGGTGGCGACTTTCAGATCAATTTCTGAAACTTTCTGCACAAAATCAGAAGAAACCGATTGCATATCTAAATTCCTCTTTCAAAAATACGCAGTTTCAAAAAAAAAAATCATTTTATTTGGAGTTCTAAAAGTGGAGATATCGCGGATTTAAAATCAGCAGTTTTTCAGAATTTTGGTGACGGCCGCGGAAAATGCGGCGAGAAAATATTTTGACCGAGTGCCCAGATTTCTATTCTGCTTTCATGGGTAGACGCAGAGTGGTTGTTCCAGTTCCGGAAACATGCTATAATAGCGATTTTGAGCAATATAGATCCGGTTTTTGAACATTGGGTGGAATTTTTGTCCAAATTTTTTCTGTTGCAGGTTCGGATTTGGGAATAATCCCTATCCGCTTAACTGTGGGAAGTACTTGGGCATAAGCCCTAAAACTCATTGGGAGGAGTACCATAGGAACCCCAAAGAAGCTGGCCCATTGAGAGGACCTGCTAGCGAAAAGGGCAACGACCCCTACCTGATTGACTAGTTCCCACCCGTGAGGTAAACCAAGAGCTGTCGTTTGTGGCAAAGCGGTTATCAGTTTTACCTGAGCCGTGGAGTGAGGGGTACTGCCCCAATACGCAAACCGTCAGACATCATTGGTGGCCGAGTGAAAACCCTGAACTGTTAGGAAGCCGCACATACCTGGGGTCCATATCTACTTTCAGCTGAACTATTGTCGATCACTGCTGCGCCGTTTCAGATCCATTTTGCAAGCCGTTCCAGATCCAGCCGTTCGGCGTTGTTCCAGATTCTTTCTGAGCCGTAGCCGCTCCAGTCTGGAAAAAAAAAAAAAAAGGAGTTTTTCCTCCATATCTTCCTTGTTTTACCTCTGTTTCCCTTGAAATTTTCAGGGAACCCCTGTCATTCCATTTTGCATATTTCATTCTTGAGGACCCTATCCTCAATTCCCCTTCCTACAGCCCGAAATCTCACATTTGCCTATTTTTAGGGTTTGCCATAACTTCCTCAGATTTCACCCAATCACCTTCAAATTTTACCACAAAGTTCCTTTCTGAATTCTGCTTCTTTGTTCCCCTCTGCCAAATTTTCCCATTCTTTCACCCCGCTTCTGAAATCCTCATTTTTGCTTCCCTGTCTATCCAACAGTGTCCAAAACCTAGTCAAACCCCAATTATCCTTCTGATTTTTTCCCAAATCCAACTTTTCCCTTACTGAAGTAGTTCATGTTTTTGTTTTCCTACCCAGTCAACAAAAAAAAAACCTGGTTATGGTTGTCACCTGTGCAGGAGCACACACCATGGAGGAAGCACTGGCAGCCATCTAAACCAAACTCCAAGATCTGGATGAAAAATTTCTCAGCCTCCATCTGCAGCATTCAGCCATGAACAATACCAGACAGCCAGAATATTTTGCAGCCACCGGGTTCTCTGCTTCTAGCAATTTTCGTGGGCCGAAGCTTGATTTTCCTCGCTTCAATGGTACTGATCCGACTGGATGGATATACCGAGCAGAACAATATTTCAGTCTGCATAATACTTTTGATATTCAGAAAGTTCCACTTGCATCCTTTCATTTGGAACAGGAAGCCCTTCAATGGTACCGTTGGTACATCAAAGCTCATCCCAAGCCAAACTGGACAGATTTTTGCCAACTCATTTTGCCACGATTTGGTCCTAGTGCTTTTGACGACTTCACAGGAGCACTCACTAAACTTCACCAAACTGGCACAGTGAGAGAGTATCAGATGGAATTTGAGAAACTAGCCAATCACACAGAAGGATTGTCTGATGAATTCTACAGGAGTCATTTTATCAGTGGTCTCAAGGATGAAATCCGCTCAGAGGTCAAAATGTTTTGTCCCAACACAATGATGGAAGTCCTAGGGTTGGCTAAGTTGGCCGAGGACAAAATCGCAGCTCAACAACGCTCCAAACCCACCTTTGTTCCCTTTAGAAATATGGGTTCCCAACGACCTCCCATCACGCCTGCTCCTCAACCAACTCCTATCAAACATTTGTCTGAAATAGAAATGCAGGCACGCCGAGAAAAAGGGCTTTGCTATAATTGTGATGAGAAATTCACTCGGGGACATAGATGTGTTCAACAAAAGCTCTATCTCTTGGATGTGGATTCTTCGCCTGCCTTAGAACTTGGTGAAGAAGCTACGGATACAGTAGATGATCCGGTCGACATGCAACACCCGCCTGTTGACACCCCCATTTCAGGACGACCCACCCGAGATCTCTCTCCATGCTGTAACCGGCGTCACCACCCCACAAACAATGCGGGTTAGGGGATACTTCAAGAAACTCGCTCTTACCATACTCATTGATTCTGGTAGCACTCATAACTGCATTGACCCTCGAATTGCCAAACAGGCTGATTGTTTTGTCCATCCTTGCTCCAACTTTGAAGTCATGGTTGCCAATGGGGGCACCTTACCTTGCAAGGGGAAGTGTCACAATGTGCGTATCTTTATGGAAGATTATAACCTACGCTCTGACATGTTTGCCTTGCCCTTAGGCGGATGTGATGTGGTTTTGGGCGTTCAATGGTTACGCACACTTGGCCCCATCTTATGGGATTTTGCTGAACTTTGGATGCAGTTTAAAGTCAATGGGGCACAACACAAATTTAGGGGCTTACAACTAGGGTCTCTCTGCATCATCAGTTCACATCGCCTGGAAAAAATCCTTAAGAAGAATTCACATGGTGTCATCGCTCAGCTTAATTCCATTCAGATGCACCCATCAACAGTCTCCACTACTCCCTTGGATAGATATGCAGGTATCTTTGTTGAACCAATGAGCTTGCTGCCTTCAAGAGACCTTTCCGGTAAGAATGTAGCCACATCTACCTCTCAACAGGAAATGATGGCTATTTTGCATGCAGTACAGAAGTGGCAGCCATACCTATTAGGCAATTATTTATGCATCAAGACTGATCTCCCGAGTCTGAAAAATTTTCTGGAACAATGGGTCTCCTCCCCAACACACCTGCAATGGGTTATCCAACTCATGGGTTATCCCTATGTGATCACTTACAAGAAGGGTAAGGACAATATGGTGGAAGATGCTCCTTCTCGCATAATTTATGACCTAGTTTCTCTTACAGCTCTTTCTCTGCTTGTTCCAAATTGGTTGCAATATGTTCAACAGGGCTATCTCTTCTATGAACTCCATGCTTCTTCATCAACAGGGCACTCTGGGTTCTGCAAAATGTATGACCAGGAAGAATGTAACTTCTTTTGGCCGGGACTAAACATGACAATTCAACAGATGGTGGCTAACGATGATACTTTCCAAGTCAACAAGAGGGAACCGACACTCCTTTCGGGATTGATCAAACCCTTGCCCATCCCTACACAGCTTTGGCCAACTATTTCTATGGATTTTATAGCAGCACTCTGGTGGTACAATACCACATCTCAAAGGACACCATATGAATCAGTCTATGGACAAACACCGCCAATTCTTCTTCCATACACCCTTAGCAGCTCCCCAGTTCAGGAAATTGACTCGGTTCTTCGAAACCGCGATCAGATTCTTCTCATTCTGCAGGACAATCTTCACATGGCCAAAATTCGCCGGAAACAACAAGCCGATCAGCACCGTTCTGAGCGCATTTTCCATGCAACTGACAGGGTTCTTCTTCATCTACAGCCTTCCAAGCAATCCTCCTTGACACTCCAAAGGCGTTAGTGGCCCGAAATGCAAACCGAGGATGCTACCAGGGAACCACTCCTTCAGATTTTGCAGCAATTTCTCCAACCAAAGCTTTGAGGACAAAGCTTTTTCTAAGGGAGAGGGGATGTTAGGAACCTATCTCAACCCTTCTCTTTACTATGTTAGTATATTGTTGTTGGATGCATATGCTTTGTAAGTCGTCCCGTAGTATTTGTTGATCCATAGTTTATATTAGCCCATAGTATTGACCCATAGTATTGGATGCATATGCTCTGTAAGTCGTCCTGTAGTATTATATGTCCCATGGTTTTGACTCATATTGGGCATAGACTTAGTATATAAGTGTGTGTTGAGGTCATTGAAGGCACCGTGAAGTTAATTGTATTGAGCTTGCTCAAAGGAGGTTGCCCCCTCGAAGTGGCCCGTGATCAATATAAAAGTGATTCTGTTCTGTTATTTCTGATATTTTGTGTATTTGCATTAATTAATTATTGCAGGTTCATCACAGGCCCAAACACCCATACCTAGAATCTAATACATTAGAATGGCCACACCCATATTCATATTTGGAATCAAGACTAGCCTCAAGAAATCCTATGTCATGGATTTAGGTGTTATTCATGGAAATGGATGACTAAATCTCCTAATCCTTGGGTTAAGGAGAGAAAAGAGGGGTGAGGGAGGGAGGAGGGATTGGGCAGAGTGGAAGAAAGGTGGGGGGGGGGGGTGGGGGGATTGGGTGGATAGGAAGAGAGGGGGGATGATGTTATAGAGAGGAGGGGGGTTTCGGGAGAGATATAAAAAAATGAAGGCGTCAAAATGAACGTGTGCTCATTTGCGCACACACATGTTTATATTCATTTTTTTTTGGCTCCCTTGTAGGTTTGGTACTAGCTTCGGATTTCCAAACCTTGAGGCTTGGTCTGAGTTATGGAAGAACATGCCAATTTCTGTAACCTCATGTTTTTCATGCTTAGTTCCGCATATGCTCCACTTGTTCACTACTGATGAAATTACACATACTTGTCGAGCTCTGTGTGCAAATTCTAGCTATATATTTTTTGAATGGATCTATTATTGTTTTCTATTTTTAATTCATTTTTAACCGCACTCATGTCAAATTTGTAAAAAACATAGGTCGTTTATTTGGGCTATAACTTTTGATTGGCTTACATATTTCGAAAACGAAAAAGAACCTGCACAAGAGTACAAGAATACGTACAAGCTAAAAAAAAGTTGATTGATTATGTCAAGACCATGATATGGTGGATCAACACTCGACCATGTCGTTTTAGGGATTCACTGACTTTCTTAATTTAAAAAATATATAAAATTAACTTTTAAAATTTTGGAAAAATATTCCTGCACAAGATTCGTCTGTTGCCTACACCTCTACATATTTGTTTCCTCATAATTTGACAATTTACATAACAAACCGGTGGACCAACGCGAACATATGCATTATGTTTTGGAGAAAAAATAACATACCAATTAAAATAATGACATTTTGGGGTGGTTATACCACTTTTCCATAAATAAAATTGATATATTCCAGAAGGTGATCCGATTTTCTACATTTCATCTTTTTACACCTAATTCTAAATTCTTTGTAGGTACCTCTAATAATTCATTTTAATGATCAAATTTTTGTTTTTCCAGCATGCCATTGCAACTAACGCATCATAAGTGGGTATCATTACCTTGCACCATCGCCTAAACATTACACTTGATTGGATATGGTGGTGCATATGGTGGTGCAAGTAGAGATGTGTCATGTCCCAAATTTGGAATTGGGTCACAATGGCCTAATCACATTAGCCATATTCATTAGAGTTTGTAAAATTGATGTTAAGGGTCAAATAATTGCCAAGGAGGAAAATTACTAGTTTCCTAGGTTTAGGGTGGAAGCTTTGGGATTTTGAATAAGGGGGATAATAAATGATGTTTAGACATTAGAAGGGTTCAATTATTTAATAAATAGAGTGAATAAAGAAATTCAAGAGAAATCCTGAGTGACAAATGGTTTTGGAGACATATGGAGGATGTGGGACCCACACTAGCTTGATTTTTCATAATACATGGTATCTCTCTTTTGCAAATTTGAATTAATGGGAATGTGAACACTCTTGGGTGAGTTGGTAAGTCATAACACATGTCATTTAGCATCTTAGGTCGAATTTGGAAGGATTGGTAACCTCCATGGAAGATAAAGAGTCAAAGTGGAAGTTTGTGGATACTTGTGATAGATTCCCTAGCCCCTATGACACCAATGATGGAGCATCTATGACAACTATGACAAATTGCAGACCTGACCTCTGACATCTGACCACTATGACATGTCAGCCCCAAAAATAGGCTCAAAGAAGGTGAATTTGGGAGTTGGAGAAGCCAAAGAGACTCAAAATCGAATTTGGGAGAAGATGGAAGGTTGGAACTAGGAGACAAGTGGCAAATGTGAAATATTTCCTAAATGAAAATCTATTGAATCTATTGAGAGGATTTCGACCCTAGAAGGCTAATGTTGGTTATAAAATGTAGAAATGAAGTATGAGAATGGCTTTTGATCATTTGTAGAATTTGCAATTGCAATTGTGAAGAGGGAGAGCTAGTGGATGACTAGTTTCTTGCCTTAGCCAATTTCGAGGGTGAAAGATTCCCATCCAAGTTGGCAATTGGAAAGGCCATTCAGACCTTTCATTTGGAGCTTTAATGGAGTCTTTATTTGCAGGTGTAAGCTACAGGGCATCTCATGGTTTCTTCTATTGCAGCTCACTCCTTCAACCATTTCCAGTTTTGAAGGCATATTCTTGATCCTTGAGGGAGGGCGTTTTTGGTGAGCTATTGTACTCTTTGGGGGAGCTTCTAATGCCCCATTTATTTTGTAATATGAAGTAAATACTCTGTTCTTCATCTCCAGAAAGTTTCAGGTCGAAATTCCAAGTAGAAATGTATAAATCTCATTTTTAATGGAAGAACAATGCCATTTCCCCACTACCTTGTTGTGAACCAATGTATTGATGATGATTTCGAATGAATGGATGATTCTATGATGCATTTGTGATTAATGGACTGCCATGGATGTATTTTAAAATTTTCATGTACTGTACTTGAGCATTTGAAGTATTTTTACTCAGTTTAATTGCATTGGGAGAAGAAATAGTGCCATTTCCCCAAGGGTCGAATTGGTGATTTTTGCAGTTGAATGGGAGAGGGTGAGAACAGTTGTAATAAACCATTAATGGTGCATATGAGACCTTAATAACATAATTAACACATTACATACCTCTGTTCATAAATTTGAGTGGGTTTGGAGGCATTTGGGAAGCCATTTTCAATACTTACCTTAGGGGGATTTGAACCCCAAATTACTAGTGAAATTGCATACTTGGTCCAGAATATTAAGAGAGTTTGCAGAGGTCTTTTGGTGGCCATATGTTATCCCTGAACATCATATTAAATCCCTAATATCATTCATACACCTTCCTTGAAGATTTGAAGGCATTTGGAGTCAATTTGAGACCTAGAGACCAATACTAGTCAAAGGGAAACCACTAGTAAAGTTACCTACATTGACAAGAATTGAAAGAGTATTTGTAGAAGTGTTTTAAAGGTACAAAGGCATCCCTGAAACACATATTTATGTTCTAATATCATTCATATACCTTCTCAGAAGATTTGGGATCATTTGGGGCAAATTTGGGACCTAGAGATCGAAACTAGTCAAAGGTCGAACCAAGGAAAAAAGTGGAAAATTGCAATTTTAATAAAATTCCTAACAAGGGACATTACAGTGGTATCAGAGCATGGTCCTTGCACCTGTGTATTAGGTACATACATTCAAGAATAATTGGCAGCCATGTCTTACTATTATGATGAATCCTATGAGTACAATTCTTATGAGGAATATGCAGATGCTTATGAGCAATATGAAGCAGAATGTGAATGGTATGAGGAAGAGGTGCCATCATGCAACACTTCTTACAATTTCAAGAGAAATAAAGATTATTCTTATGACTTTAAATCTGATGAATATGAGTGTGTCACACCAACCAAGGATAATTCTATGAGTGAATTCCAAAGATGGAGAGCAAAATATAAAACCTTGCCCCAACAATATCAAAAATATCAAGAATATCTTGCTTTTAGCAAAAATACACAAAATGCCATGACTTTTGAGTACTATGCTGAACATGTTTTTGAAAATAGGCCCAAAAATGAAGATGTGGAGTTAGTGAAGAAAGGTTTATGCCCTTCTTGTAAAAACCCTTGGAGCGAGTATCATATATGTGTGCATGAAATGATGTCCTCCTTGAGGAGAGCTTTTGAGATTTATTCAAGAAGAGATTCCAAATATATTGATCCTAAGGAAAACAAGGGGCAAAATGAATCAGCTTGCTTTAAGGAGCAAAAGGAAGAGACATCACAAGAGCATGAAGAAGATTCTATTGAAAATATGGAAGATCATTTCGAGACACCTTCTAGCTTAGACATGAACCAAAGAGCATCTACTGATGGATGCTTAAACTATGAAGGAGTACCTACTGATGGGTGCTCACACCTCTATGTTGGTGACATAGAGATCACTTTTGAAAGTGTTTCTACAAGTACAAGTTTCATTAAGCATGATAATGAAGACCTTGTAGCAGTTGAAGAAGAACCAAGATCAACTTCCCCATCACCACTTGAGCTTCATGAAGTTGGTCCAAGCAAAATTGAAGAAGATGAGGAGTTTCATTTGCAAGAGCCTCATTTTCTTGAAGGGTCCTTAAAGATGAATGAAAATAAGATCCAAGAGTCCCTCAGCATTCTCCATGACACTCAAGCATTGGTGTCAAATTCTTGTTGGAGAGCTACTTCATTGGAGGAAGCATCCTTCCTTGAAGACATGGAGAAGATTCAAAGAGCAATGTGCCACATCAAAGGTAATTTCATGTCTTTGCTTTTTGATAGAAACCATTTGTTTGAGCTTAATGAATTGTTACATGATGCATACTTGAAGAATAATGAGGATATTCATAAGCTCACAATTCAAAATGAGCAACTTCTTGAAAAGTTGCAAGATACTTGTTTTTCCTCCTATGTTTCAGATTGTCAAATGGTAGATTGTTTGGAGGATTCTCATGACATGGTGGATCATGAGAAATGTGAAAATTTGAATGTTCTTGATGTGTTTGAAGATGAACTTGAAGAGATCCAAACACTTGATGTGGTGGAAGAGGAATTTGAATTGCCTCTTGATGAAGGTTATGCAATTTTTAAAGAAGAGCATGATTCCTCTACATTGGAACCAAACTATGACAAAGAGTTCACACTTTTGAAGGAGCTGCATGATACTACCCACATGGATCCTTCCCATGATGAAACTCCTGAACTTTTTGATCATTTGGGTGAGTTAGTACATTCTCCTACATCCTACAATTCCATGTTTTGCAGTATTAGTCTCAATGAAGTATGGGTGAAAGGGTTCTTTTTGATGGTGTCACATGAGGAGTATGGAACTCCTAGATTTAACTTTTATGATGACATGGTTGGAGCACATTCTTATTCACATTTGCAGCAGCATAATTTGTCACTTTATGATGATTCACATCTACATGGATGCACCTATGATATGGATTTGAGTCACTTGAATACTCATGGTTTTTCTTGCTCAACACTGGGTTCATTTGATGTTAGAGGAACTTCATCCAACACTTGGATGAATAGATTTATGATGGGAGAACATTTTTGTTGGCAGCCACATACTTTGTTACATCTTTATGATTCTCACATTCATGGATGTATGGGTGAGACTTCTTTGAGTCATTTGAAGTCTCCTTGTTTTTTCTGCTCATTATTTGGTTCAGATTCTAGTGGAGATTCTTCATTCACTTCTTGGATGAAAGAATACATGGCTGAATATTTTGATGCATATCACATCCTTTTGAAGCAGCATTATAGGACAGGGGATCCTCACCTATGTCATTGGAGCAGATTTGATTGGTCACTTGAAGCTTGTATGCACTTGGAAAATGGTGGTCTACTTGCTTGGAGGTATAAGCACTTTCATGACTCTTTGATGAAGCATATCCTTGATGTACATTTTCATTATGTTGTTATGTACTTTGATGATATATATTTGGTACTCATGATGTTTGGAAGAATGCATACAAGAAAATGGGATCCAGGAATCCTCTTATCTAATGGTGTAGGTTGGAGAGCACTCTTAATTGTTGGGGTGCAATACAAGCAATGGGACCCTGGAATAATTTTTGTCTCATTGGTTTCATTTTTTTGGGGGAAGCAAGCAGCATGGGAGATGGATTCCCCACTTAATAAATTGATTTTAATAAGAGTAGTGCAACAACAAGCATGGTGGTTCCTCTCTAAAATATTCATGGAAACTCAAAGACTCAAGGTTTGGCAATTCAATGGCAACTTCAAATAATTATACAAAAAGCAGGTTCTTCAACACCCATGTTTGAAATTGCTTGAGGACAAGCAATATTGGGAAGGGAGGATTTGTCATGTCCCAAATTTGGAATTGGGTCACAATGGCCTAATCACATTAGCCATATTCATTAGAGTTTGTAAAATTGATGTTAAGGGTCAAATAATTGCCAAGGATGAAAATTACTAGTTTCCTAGGTTTGGGGTGGAAGCTTTGGGATTTTGAATAAGGGGGATAATAAATGATGTTTAGACATTAGAAGGGTTCAATTATTTAATAAATAGAGTGAATAAAGAAATTCAAGAGAAATCCTAAGTGACAAATGGTTTTGGAGACATATGGAGGATGTGGGACCCACACTAGCTTGATTTTTCATAATACATGGTATCTCTCTTTTGCAAATTCGAATTAATGGGAATGTGAACACTCTTGGGTGAGTTGGTAAGTCATAACACATGTCATTGAGCATCTTAGGTCGAATTTGGAAGGATTGGTAACCTCCATGGAAGATAAAGAGTCAAAGTGGAAGTTTGTGGACACTTGGGCTAGATTCCCTAGCCCCTATGACACCAATGATGGAGCATCTATGACAACTATGACAAATTGCAGACCTGACCTCTGACATCTGACCACTATGACATGTCAGCCCCAAAAATAGGCTCAAAGAAGGTGAATTTGGGATTTGGAGAAGCCAAAGAGACTCAAAATCGAATTTGGGAGAAGATGGAAGGTTGGAACTAGGAGACAAGTGGCAAATGTGGAATATTTCCTAAATGAAAATCTATTGAATCTATTGAGAGGATTTCGACCCTTAGAAGGCTAATGTTGGTTATAAAATGTAAAAATGAAGTATGAGAATGGCTTTTGATCATTTGTAGAATTTGCAATTGCAATTGTGAAGAGGGAGAGCTAGTGGATGACTAGTTTCTTGCCTTAGCCAATTTCGAGGGTGAAAGATTCTCATCCAAGTTGGCAATTGGAAAGGCCATTCAGACCTTTCATTTGGAGCTTTAATGGAGTCTTTATTTGCAGGTGTAAGCTACAGGGCAGCTCATGGTTTCTTCTATTGCAGCTCACTCCTTCAACCATTTCCAGTTTTGAAGGCATATTCTTGATCCTTGAGGGAGGGCGTTTTTGGTGAGCTATTGTACTCTTTGGGGGAGCTTCTAATGCCCCATTTCTTTTGTAATATGAAGTAAATACTCTGTTCTTCATCTCCAGAAAGTTTCAGGTCGAAATTCCAAGTAGAAATGTATAAATCTCATTTTTAATGGAAGAACAATGCCATTTCCCCACTACCTTGTTGTGAACCAATGTATTGATGATGATTTCGAATAAATGGATGATTCTATGATGCATTTGTGATTAATGGACTGACATGTATGTATTTTAAAAGTTTCATGTACTGTACTTGAGCATTTGAAGTATTTTTACTCAGTTTAATTGCATTGGGAGAAGAAATAGTGCCATTTCCCCAAGGGTCGAATTGGTGATTTTTGCAGTTGAATGGGAGAGGGTGAGAACAGTTGTAATAAACCATTAATGGTGCATATGAGACCTTAATAACATAATTAACACATTACATACCTCTGTTCATAAATTTGAGTGGGTTTGGAGGCATTTGGGAAGCCATTTTCAGTACTTACCTTAGGGGGATTTGAACCCCAAATTACTAGTAAAATTGCATACTTGGTCCAGAATCTTAAGAGAGTTTGCAGAGGTCTTTTGGTGGCCATATGTTATCCCTGAACATCATATTAAATCCCTAATATCATTCATACACCTTCCTTGAAGATTTGAAGGCATTTGGAGTCAATTTGAGACCTAGAGACCAATACTAGTCAAAGGGAAACCACTAGTAAAGTTACCTACATTGACCAGAATTGAAAGAGTATTTACAGAAGTGTTTTAAAGGTACAAAGGCATCCCTGAAACACATATTTATGTTCTAATATCATTCATATACCTTCTCAGAAGATTTGGGATCATTTGGGGCAAATTTGGAACCTAGAGATCGAAACTAGTCAAAAGTCGAACCAAGGAAAAAAGTGAAAAATTGCAATTTTAATAAAATTCCTAACAAGGGACATTACAAGATGAGCATCAAGCTCACAATGTGGAGGGAAAAAATTAGTAAACTTACACTAAATTATATAAAATAGAAAAAAAAACGAAACAAACATACAATTTAATAAATGAAAGTTTATAATTAAACAATTAATTTTGATTATAAAAATTTCACTACATCTACATGCACAACAAACATACAAGAGATTTAAAGATTTTATTAATTTTAAAATATATAAATTTATATTTAAAAAATAAATTGATTACTAAAATATACAATATATAACAAACATCATAATTTAATGATTTTATCCATCCATTTTAAGATGTATAAATATATCAAATTTATAATTAAAAAATAAATTGATCATGAGAATTTTAGTAGATATAATATAGAACAAATATCATAATTTAATTACATTAATAGGTGTTTATATTTTAAAATTTGGGGTGGATTAGTGTCTATGTTTTTCCTAGATTGTATGAGGATAAGACAAATGTACTATCCACATTAATTTTATGCTAGTTGTTCCAAATTCAAAATAAACAATTATAAAAAAAAAGAATATCAAATATAACAGATAATTGGTAGTTAATGCATGAATAACTATAACATGGAGAACAAGTAACTTGTTAGTGATTACATCGACTAGGGTGTATTGTTCACATTGATTTTATGGCTTCCAAGTTTGAAATAAACAATTATAAAAGAAAAAATAATATAAAAAATAATTGGTAGCTGATATGGATAATGGTAGCTGATGACTCTTAGTTGATGCATGGATAAGGGGCTTGGTGGCAGCCAACTGTTTAACTAAAAGAAGGCGAGTGATAACATGTAGGCGAGTGATAACATGTAGGCGAGGCTCTTTAACTAGAAAAAGGGGAGTGATAACATGTACTTGAGGCATAGACAATATGTGATTACAACTACCCATGGAGAACAAGTTTCTGTTGGTTGTAGCTTGGGTGGTTGGGATGAATGATTGTTGCCCTCTCTGTGATTACAACTATCCATGGAGAACAAGTGCCTATTGGTTGTAACTTGGGTGGTTGGGAGGAATGATTGTTGCCCTCTCCACCCTAGCACCCACACCCACACAACTAATTAAAAACCCAATAAAAACATATATTTATAACAAAATCTATGCGTATGTATAACACAAAAGGTTTATAGTAACTGTAATAATGATTTGGAATAATGACTTGAATCCATGTATTTGGGCGTGACCATATTTATGACCAAAACATTGTCGATGGATCTACTCCTCGGCGCCGGGCATTTCCATACATTTTAAAGTTGTTAACTCCTGAAATATTGAAGTACTCATCAGAAAAAAGGCAGTATATAGGAGCAACAATTAGACGAGAAATTTAGAAAGTGGATAAAAAATTGAGCAGATTCGATGTCAAATATAAATAATAACATTGAAAGGGTTTGATTCAGTGGAAGCAGCAAACTCCTTGTCGTAGAGTGATTCCCAGCTCCCGACATGACATGAAGAATAAATTTATAGTGATAGTTTTCATGCAAGACAAACCAGTAAACTCAATGAAACTGATTAACCCAGTCCGGGTTAATACACAGAGCATATTAACTCCGTTATTAAACAACGGCATCCCATAAAATATATCTTTGTGGATTCATCCAACGATTTCCTCAGTGAAGACATCTGCAATATCATTAAGTACAGTGCCTAACAGGCCTTGGGATGGTCGTTCCCGGCGCGGGATCGAATCCTGCGTCGCGACATGATGTCGTATTCATCAAAGTTCTCCATGGCTGAGGGATTAACGATGGATGCCATCACACTCATAAGAAGTTGGATGGATTTCATGTGCTTCAAACAGAGATATGCCAACACTACGACAGTACTTCCAAGGAGCGCAACACCGGCCGCCGCAACAAGAGGATTCATGCGGTTTGGGGAGATTGGTAATTTTCATGAGTTCTTGGTAAACGTAAATCCAATTCCTTGTCCCACATTGATAGAATTATTGGACAGATCAGTGTCCAGGATTCCACACTGTGAGTCATCCTCTAAGCTGTGGCTTAAATTAGGACGATCAAGAAGCACGAAAATCACAAGAAAAAGAGCAGAGGTAATATTGAAATAACAGCATTTCACGGCCATTTTAGCAAGAATCAGGCTATCCAGCTGTAATGTTTTTCTACAACAGCAGTTGAGAATAAAAATTACATAAGATTTCTTGCAATTGTAATATCTATGTGCATACCTTTAACTTGAGCTTAAAACGGTTTTATTCATTCATTACTTCAGCAGCCTTCCGTGACCATTAGCAATGGTATCCGTTCGTGGTAAGTTTAATTCACGTTTGCTCGACAGAAGTCAATATTGAAGGCTCGAAGTCAATATCGAAGGCTCGCCCATTAAAAATTATTTACATTTTTGTTGAACAATCTCAAGTAAAAACAGTAATATCCTTACACATAACGTATATACAGTGAATCCTTATACAAATATAGTATGCATATTCACTCTCGTGCAGAGACTTGTGTCGACTTTGATTCCGTTTTTTCTGTCCGCGGAATTGGACGAACAATTATTCGCACGTTGTTCTTAAACTACTTTGATTTTCATGAAGGTGAAAGGTGAGCTTCTTTTACCTACTTTTTCATCTAATTGTGCTTTTGAAAACTTGATAATGGAGTGAGCTCAAGTCTATACGATTTGTATTTTTTTTGTAAGTTTGATCGGAATTCGGGACACAATTTGTTGTTGAAATTGTGATTTTCATTGTTGAGATTGCAATTTTGATTGCAGAAATAGATTCAACGTCTTTGATTACTCCTCTAGCACCCTGATTATGCAATTCTAACAGCTGAAAACTACCATTTTAACAATTTTCACCGAATTTTGACCATAAAATTAGCCAGAAAATAAATACAAATCATCTAAACTTTAACTTACCCCCTTAATAATTATCTAATAAAAATGTTCCATTTTACATAAATCTATCTCCAAAATACATTTTCCAACACATCAAAATGCATCACAGATATTATTCAAATCCACAACCAAAATTATTAAATTCAACACACTTAATTTACATAGGTACATAGAAATGGAGCACATATTCTTAGGTTAGTGGAGTTGGCTTTTATTTCTAACGTTATTGTACACAAGTTTGAGGTACCTTAGTAATTTGGGTTATGTTGAAAAGCGTTCCAACGTTGATGTTGGGGCATGCTTTCCAAGGCTTAGTTGCACTACTCGATGGAACCTTTGTAGAGGCTCGACAATAATTTCGTTAGACCTGTGACATTTTCCACCACTTAGCAGTTGTATTAATGGGTTTTTGTACCAAGTATTTTAGGGGATTAGTCCACTCCATACATGAGTCAACTCTGCCAAAGTTTCGGCAACACATTTCATTGGGAGACCTCGACAACACATAGACTAAGTATTAAAGGAATCGTCTACATACATCTAATGACCTGATCGAAAGGAATGAATGGGATCAACTTGGAAGACTCCGTGTCTAATGAAACGTCGCCATTTTGCAAGACAAGAAAAGGCCTAAATGTTGTTACGTGCACGATTGTAGTCCAACTTCTATGGGGTTACTATTGCAACTCTCTCTATGCTTGGCCTCATGGCCTACCTTGAACTACAAAATAAAGGAATAGACAGACAAGTCAAGGAAGAAGAGAGTGATGGTTGAAGAAGAGAGTGATGGTTGATGTGGGGATGCTTCATTGTTGTGTGAATGGTTGGGTCAACATAAGGGTTTTGGAACACAAGTAATCCACCAATTTAATGAGGTGGTAATTCGGAATGTTGTAAGGATGCAAGATTAAAATACTAAAACCTATTTACATAGTAGTAAGAGTGTTGTTGGGCTTTAAATGGGTATGCAACAATCTCGGATTTAGAGTTAGATTTAATGCACAAAAGAATAGGGAGAAGTTCATATGACTTGGGTTGTAGAAGATTTTATAAAGGTAGAGAAAGCAACAAAACATATAGTTTAGAAGATGGAATTCTTGTTGCTAAGACACCAGGGCAAAGTCCTCTTGCCAACTTTGTTATTATTATACTTTGATTTGGTTCTGTTTTTCCAAAACCATGATACAATTATGAAGACGAAGAGATGGCAGTGGCAGAGGACTATTCCGAAGACCAAGAGCATGAAAGGGAAAATACAAGATTGCCCCTAGTGGAATGAAGACAATCCAAGAGCACTAAACACATTCACATCGAAATTGGGAAATTTTTATTCCAAAGAGATCATCAAATATATATATATATATATATATATTCATGTGAATGTTTCACACTCCATATTTATTGAAATTTCATTTTTTCTTATTGCAATAAGAGACTACAAAACTATTCAAGTGGTGGGAACGAAACCTTGTGAATGGATTTTAAGAAAATGATGTTCTATCTTTTGATTGATTGTCTAAGCATATTCTAAGGAACTCACCACGCAAATAAAGGAATTTAAAATTGATAGATAAATTTGTGCCATGTTTACTTGTCTTAAAATTGGTAGATAAATTTGTGCCATGGCAATGCTACCCATTTACGTTAGCACATCTAATATTCCAACATAAATGGGTATCACTGTCATTGGTGCACTAAGTCATCCACCAATGAGTGTCAACATGAATTAAAATGCATTCCATTGAACTATTTATTTAAGTGTGATTCATTTTACATAATGCGTTGATGTGTCTATTCCAACCACGTGCTACCCACACAAGTCACATGTTTCTTTCTATAATTGTTGCACATAATTGGATAGGTTACTTCATTAATTTCTTGCCAATACATCTTATAACACACCAAAGAGAGACATAAATAAAGACATGATATTTTTTTCAAATGCTTGGTGCACTTATGATGGTTAAGAACATTGAGTCACACTATGCTTTCTAAACCAAGTCGATGCACTATTAAAGTGAGGCACACGACCTTATAATTCGATGCATTGAGGGTGTCTAGTATCACCAAGGATAATGCACTGAGTCATCCCAAAATGCACCATTGTGTGCAATGGAGTTAAAACACACCCAAAAAAAATTTAAAAATCAAAGGTATCATGATTTCCATACATGTGTCCAATGTATTTAATTGATGCACTTATGTGGATAGGATTTACTAAGAATGATGTGCCTAAACATATTATAGTGCATCGAGGAGAACAATAACTATGCACACTAAAATAATTCAAATCTTGTCGTGCTTATGATGGTCAGGTGCACTATGAGTGACTTATAGCATGTAAACACACAACATCTCAATGCACACAAAAATCATAGGACACACTGGCAACAATTTAAAAAAAAAGTGAAATTAACTATTGAAATGAAAAAATAAAATTGTGAAAATGTAAATTAAGAGGTAGAAAATAAATTACCTAGCCTCGTCTCCACCACATAGGGATGGTGGCTCAAGAAATCACAAATTAAATACAATGTGTTTTGGAGAAAACAAATATGAAATAGAATTTGACAGTTCTGGATGAATATTCTCAGTGAAATATAACAATTGGAGGTCCACCAACAACCATTTAATGGGTTGTGGTGGACCTCCAACAAGCCATCAACCACATCGCTCATCATGTTCATCGACCTTCTGGATGGTAAATCATGGAACATGGACCCTAATTGAGTGCACAAAAAATCATGTTGCGATGTGATATCCGCAATCATTATCCTTGTGATCTCATCCTCACAAGGAGGTGAAGAAGTAAGATCAACACTTGATGGACACATAAAAAATTATATCAATAAAAAACTACAAAATATAGATACAACATAAAGATACTGAAAGTTGAAAAAGAAATAAATATGAATTCAATATACCTGTGTGATGAGGAACCTATTTTCCGTGCTCTAAGGAGGTAAATGTTTCATGGCCATGTGCGAGACACTGGACACCATGTTATCGGATGTATGATCACCAGACAGCCTATCTAGCACGGTTCCTATGAAAGTAGAAACAAACAACAATTAAAAATTACATGCACAAGTATACAATAATTTACTTCTATATCTAACTAAAAAAAAACTATATGTAAATAGTTCACATATGTTTGCTTGTGACGTGGGGGAGGGGTGCTGCAACAATGAATCATTCTGATGAAATCGACTATCGGAGGGAAGAACCCCGCTACAGACAACGATCTGCATGAAACAATGAAGATAAATCATATATGTCATCCTTTGAATATAATGGAAAGAACGAAAATGATGATGATGATCTGATGATGGTGACAATGATGATGAGGATGATGATGTGAACAATTAGGATGGTGTCACTACATGACAATGTTGTCACGAGGACACAGATGATAATGATGGTGGTGGTGGTGAGAATGATGAGGATGATGATGAAGATGATGAGGATGACGATGATGATGGCTATGGTTTCGATGATCATGTCAATGGTGATGATGTTTCCATACCATTATTGTTACGATAATGATGATGAGGAATATGATGATTGAAGGCAGGTCACCCCTCATAAATCTTGTATGGTTATCTCATTATGAATCAAAACTCGATCATGTTTTTTCACGCAAATCTGTGGACTTATTTTGAGTTAGTTTATTGAGTTTTTTTCCAAACCTCAATGTTTTCCTCTTTCCCACCATAGTTAACATGATATTGATCTATTCCTTGGAGCCTCCCTTCCCACTACTAATGTCATTCAAGGGGTTCTCTTTACATGGCCTCTAGTGTTTCAAACTAACCAGACAAAATATGTGTCACCTCATAGTCATTCCAAATTGGATTATCTAGTTAAATGATACAATGATGAAACACGAAAAGAGGACAAGATTAAATTAATCAAACAATTAATTCGTTATGGGATCCAACAAGAGGTTACCATACAAAAGGAAATCCCTAGTTTTCAAGTTGACAAACACTCATGGATCTAGAAAAAAAATTGTAGAGAAGATAAAATTGAATGTTTGAACATACCCATGCATTCTCTTATACATCAATTAATGAGATAAAGGTTCTACGAAACTCTACCTATAAATGGATTTCTCACCAGTATATGTTATTGATTATATACATAACATGGAAACATCGAGATCCCTAACCTTATGACTCTAGACACACTATTGAATGGATTAGTTCATGACAAAATTTGTGTAAACTCATTGAACTGTATATTTGAGATTTGGTTGCTATCTCTAGGATCTATTGTTGCATCCACTAACAACTAATATTGTCATGCCCATCATGGTTGTACATTTAATACAGAGATGGTTGTACATCCCTAAGATAATGCACATCACCATTTTTTGGGGGAAGACATACATATAAACATATATGATTGGGATATTTTTGGAGTTACACATCACTCAAATCAGGGTTTTTCCTACTTCTGAAACTAATATCAAACACATGTTTTAGGAGAAACAATCATGTATGAAGCTACAATTTCCCCAATTAAGTTCCACTTATGGAGTTGGAAAGAATAAAAAGTATGTTGTCTCAAATGTAAAAAATCACACCTATAGATTTAAATTTGGATGCATCATGTACCATACAAGTTCACTCACTTGAAAGGTGTCGAAATCAATAAGTTTTGGAAAAATCATCATAACTTTTTTTATTGCATTAATTAGATTTTAGTGAGATGATCCATGGAATTGAAGGTAATGCATACCATGCTATCACATGTATCAAAATACTAATAATATTTTTTAATCCCTATACTACCAATACTAATAATTTATTTTTAACTAAAGTTTGGGCTGTATCAAAACCATATCTATAAATCTGAACTTACAAAATATATGAATAATTAAGTTAAAAGAAATTAATCATAATTAATATATAATTAAAGTAGAGTTGTGTTGCACATGATAAATATAAATCAATAATAAAATGAAGCGGCATCATAAAGAAATCATAATGAATGTACACAATAAATATGTAATTAATGTAAACAATATTATAGTAATATAGCTAAATATAGTAATAGAATTAACAATTTCAAAATTACATAAATTATGATATGTTGATGTTTGAAATAGGTGTAGTCTAAATATTCTATGTTTTTAACCTTTTTTCTGAGCATATTTTCATCTTGTTTTGTTCAGAGTGGCAGTTGGAAATTTGTAAAAAATCTTAGAACCACATATATTAGCTATGGAAATTGCATAATGTGGATGCCATGGGGGTATTTGAGGGTGTTGAATCTATTTGTGGATTCAAAGACACAATTTGAACACTTTCAAATTTGGATTTTACCAAAAAAAATACTGTATTCCAACCAAAACCCACTGAAAGTCCAAAATGTAGAATAAATAGACTACCCATTTGAAATATATCTTGTATAATTTTATTTAAGTGTTAGTGCTCACACACACACACACACATAATTTAATACATTACCTTGTTAAAATATATAAATATTTATATGTTTATGTAGTTTATATATAATTTCAAATATTTTTCATTATATAATAATAATAATAATAATTCATATTTTTAAAGTCACATTCACTACTTGATATTAATATTTTTATTGTTATCAATTATAATAAATTATTTTAACATAAACATATACATAAGATTTTGAAATTTAACAAATTAAGCTACATATATTTTCAAAACCATATCAAATGAAAAAATAATATATTTCTATTCTCTCTTAGTTATCGATACACGTGTAAGTTATAGATTTTTTTCAATACCATATGCATTGTTGGAGGATTGGAAAACAAATCGGTAGCATTTATGCTTGCCAATACATGCTTGAAAAACAAAACTGGTAGCATTTATGTTGTCGGTTTATGGTGATTATGTGTTGAAGTTATTGGTTGTAATTATTCACTCAACATTTAAACAAACTAATATTAATTTACAAAAACTATTTTTTAAACTAAATTTAAATTACAAAAATATATGTAATGAAAATAAATAATTTTACAAAATTATCATTAAAATAAACTAATTTTAATTTACAAAAACTAAATTTTCATTTAAATAAGCTAATTCTATTTTACAAAAAGTAATTTTTTAAAACAAAATTTAAATTACAAAAAGATATATAATGAAAATAATTAATTTTACATAGAATTATGTGAGCAATAGTATAGTTTATACATAGCACTCGCGTCTCGCTGAACGAATAGGGTTCGACTGCTTCCGCGAGCCTGATCGCCCTGCGTGCCCCTGCGTTGATGATCCAGCATGACGGATTACCTCGTCTCGCTGAAACGGCTAGGTTTGGCCGCCGCCGTGAGACTGTTGGCCCTGCTCCCTATGTTCGCTCCCTGCGCTCACATTCCATCATGACGGCAAGCTATGCCTCTATAGTCCATGTATGTTCGACTCCAACCGGGGATTCGATCTCGGTCTTGCTTTCCAATGGGGGAAAGGTATCCTGCGGCCAATCTCCTTTGTGTGTTCAGGAAATTCTGACGTCCTCCATTGCGGTGGTAGAAGAATCTCTAATTGAAGCAAGGAATTTCACAGAGTCATCCTTGGTTTGTTGTTTCAATGGGTTCTGGCTTCTCTTGGTTGCTCTCCATAAGTGGATCTCTAAGGTATGGAAACCCCTTGTTTCAGAAGAAATTTCTATTTACCCCTTTGCTCAGGGTTTTTTTGTTGTGGATTTCGATTCTCCTGAGGAAAAACATATCATTCTTGACTCTGGACCGTGGTTTTGGGGAAGTTCGGGGCTCTTTATGAAACCCTGGAGCCCTCTTTTCGACCCAACTACTAATCAGATCTCAACTGCTTCGGTTTGGGTTAGACTTCTAAATTTTCCCTTGTATCTCTAGAACTTGGCCTCGCTTAAAGCTATTGGAAATGCGTTGGGTTCCTTCTATGATCGAATTCCAGAAACAAAGGATTACATCAAAACTACCTTTGCTCGCATCTGTGTGGAAACGGACTTTAACATTGGCTTTCCTGCTGAGATCCATTTGACCAGCAAGGATTATGTGTGGGTACAAAAGCTATACTATGAAAATGTGATGTTTAGATGCAGATCTTGCTTCGCAACTGGACATCTTGTAAAAGACTGCCCAAAAACCTCTCAGATCCCCAAATCCAAAAAGCTTCATCGCAAATCCACCTAGTGGGATGGAGCAAACCCCAAGCATTATACAGTAAGCAGAAATGAATATCTATCCAAAGAGGCTCCATCACAAGCTAAGGAATCTTCTTAGGTTAAAACAGAGGACACTCTAGAAGAACAAAGGATCCCCGCCAACTATAAAGGTCCACCGTTAGCTTCATGAGATAGTGCTATCCAACTGATGGATCCGAAAATTCCAGCTCCATAGGATGAACCCAAAAATATAGTCCCCATAATTGAATCCTTTGTCGAGCCATCAAAATGGACCAAATTATGCAAAAAGAAAAGAGGAGCTTCACCCTCTTTGAAGCCAAAATAAAGTTTAACTTCTCCAAGAAGCAAACAAACTTCATATCATTAATCTCTGGATTGTATCATGTTTTATGTAAGAAGTAGTGCAGCAGAATTTTTGTCTTGCTAGTAGTATATGTAGCCTAGTCTCCTTAGGCAGTATGTGAGAAGTTTCATTCTCCATAGAACAGGAAAGTATCAGGATAAGTCAAGACTGGCAGTAGATGATCAAGGAGACTTGGACGTAGTCCTCTCTTAGGATCTACCTGTCTTCAAAACTATGTAATCTTTGTTTTTCTTTTTTATATATAAAATATCTTAACCGTTTTTGTTATAAAAAATAAAATTTGACAGCGTTTCCGTTAAAATTACTAAAAAATAAAAAAAATTCAATCAATGCATAAAATTGATTTTTGGTTTTGGGGGGTTTTGAAAAATTTTACAAAATTTTCTTTGAAATTAATAAAAAATAACAGTTTGAATCAATGCATAGAAGAAATAATTTTGCGGGGTTTTGAGTTTCCTACCTCTTAGTGTGGAGGCCATGGTAGTAGGAGATGGTGGCTGGTGGCAAGTCGTATTCCCCATTCGAGTTGTTTTGGTACTCCTCATTCGAGATGGCACAATGTCTAGTGGTGGAAAGTCATAGTTTGGTTGAGATTCACTCCTTGGTCAAGCTTCTTTGTACTCCTTGTTCAAGCTCCTATGCAACAGATGCGGTGAAATAAGTCGCAATTTGGTTCTTTTGTATTTCTATAATGGTTACAAGAGCTCGATCGAGCTTTAAAATTCCATAATCGCAAAATTTCCCGTGGCCACCCATTTTAAAATTTTCATCAAAAAACAAAAGCTCAATCGAGCTTTTAAATTACATAACCATGAAATTTCCCGCAACCTTTCATTTTCAAATTTTCATCAAACACAAAATCTCAATTGAGCTCTAGATCTCGATCGAGGGTTTTGTTAACCCTCGATCAAGCATTTCATAAAAGCTCGATCGATCACTTTGTTAATCCCTCGATAGATATTTTGAAAGCTAGATTGGGGGATTAACAAGAGCTCAATCAAGGTCATTTTTTTACCATACTCGTTCCCTCCACTTTCTAAAAAGTGTTACCCATTTTCATGGGAACACACTACCAGAATGATTGTTTACCTTTTTGTCAATGTTACACCTTCAATTGATTATCATCGGAATTGAGGTCACAACTCTAACAAAATATCATTGAAAACCAGGTCATAGCTGACTTAGAGGGTCACTAATAAGAGTCTCACATCTGATGAATATTCCCATGAAATGTGTACAGATGTTCATCGAGAGTCTGACTATATCTCAACATTCCGACGAAAATGTTGTATAACTAACGAATTGAGCGTCACAAACTCTGTCAATAGTCTGATGAAAAGGGTGTTGAAAGTATGATGTTTTCCTAAAGATGTTTAAAAAAATATGAACTTGTATACTTATCCCTAATAGGAACCCTTTGGAAAAGGGTAACCCACGGTGACTGTGAAAAATTTAGTGAGGATTTCAGTAGATGGGTTTAAAAGTTATCTTTTAAGAAATGTGTATGTAGAACTATTGCTACAGAGCATAGAAGGGGAGCACACATTATTTTGGTTCAAGAGATTAAATGACTCAACTAGCATATTCCTAGCCCTCAGGTTGAAAATATTAAGGTGTATTTACGACATTTAACATATTGAAAGAAATAGTTAACCTAAACTATGGCAACAAAAGACGTATGTATGCAAAATAAATATAATAGTTGAATTAAAAGAGTCAACTGATAGGTGGATATAACTAATGTTACTGAAAATAACAATAATAAGTTTAATATTTATAACTACATGGTTAATGGTATCTCTAAATGAATCACCATGCAAACATTAAGGGTTAAAAAATAATTTGCTGAAATCTAAATTTGGATTGATATACATTTACACTAATGAATGGAGTATTAATTGATCTATACATTGAAACTGGTGGTGAAAACAAAGTACGCATGATGAGAAAAGAAAAGGTTGGGAATGCATTTTTTATGCCTAAAATACCCATCAAAATTTGCAATACGCCCATTAGTGTTTCCCACTGTAATATTTATGTATTAATGTTGAGAATTACTCCTTGGATGATGATTTGGAGATCAATCTTGCAATCAATCCTACTAGTA
This sequence comes from Larix kaempferi, assembly GCA_027924585.1. Classification (NCBI taxonomy): domain Eukaryota; kingdom Viridiplantae; phylum Streptophyta; class Pinopsida; order Pinales; family Pinaceae; genus Larix; species Larix kaempferi. Next base: position 201,434 of record BSBM01000277.1, on the reverse strand, counting down.
AATGTACAGAAATATATCTATGTGCATGGAATTTAGAAGAAGGTCACAATGTAGATAATTCCTTAATTATGACATGGAGAAGAATTCAAAAAATAATATGTACAAGTAGAACTAGTCCAAACTCCCATATACAAAGTGAATCCATAGGCATCCTTTTATCAAGATGGAAAAATCAGCTAGAGATTAGAAGAGGAAACATGTAAGGTAACCAAACAATAGTTCAATTGATGGACGTTGAAATAATAGCATGAAAATATACTCAGAGGTGAGGGCAATGCAATAAAAAGTATAGAGACTTGGGGTTTATTGTTTTACAATAGCATGCCTTCATATTAACCCTACATAGATAGAATTGCAATTAATGCAAACTTGATAATGATCCCTATTAAAACATAAAATCAATAGAATTTATGCCAAAGTATAAAGGCTCTTCAGAATTGCATGCTCTCAGTTGGAATAATGAAATCATTTTTTAGATATAGAAGGCCTTAATATCCATGTGTATTCCTACGAGGAAATTGTGACATACCTTTTTTTGTCATTTTGCATTAAATAAATCGATATCACATTGCCTCCTTGGTTCTTTATCATCTCAAATCAAATGTGGTAATACACTAAACATGGGATGGCTAGTAACAAAGTTGATGAAGCCACCAATTTAGAACTATCTAGAAAGGATAATATATTTATAGGTTGTGGGATGGTCTAGTGTGAGGATGGATCAGAGGAATTTTTTCTAGTTGTGGGGTGCATCGAGGAATAGAGAATGTAAAACTTAATAGAAGTTACCACTTTATAGAAATAATAGGAGTTACCATTGATGACCTTGAGGGAATAACCTGTAATTCAAAAGAGGTACAAATACTCATCTTATCATACACCTACTTGCAGAGAAATCTCAAAAAATTACACATGCCGAGCACAATTTTAACAAGATATAGCTTGCATCACAGTCTAGAATCATGAAAGCTAGACCATGCTATAATTATTGGTATTCCAATATCACAATGGGTCGATATGTTGTGTCTTTGGTTTATGTAAATTGTGTAAAGTTGTGCTAGGATATAACTTATAGGAGTAAGGAAAACCACACATTAGTTTGGATGATTCCATTTCTTCAATGAGAATGACCACTTTCTATAATAGTTCGTGGACTTAAGGATCTTCTTGACATAAGTACGTTGAAGTAAATGGAGCATACATCTCAAGGCCTTATAGTATAATGTGATACAAGTACAGATCAAACATGGGTATCAGTATACAGCAAATTCATTCCTTAACATATGAAGCTCTTGTGTTTATGGATCATATTGATATCATGATAAAATAATAAAACCTAAAATCACAACAACAAAAGGGTCCATTACACAGTAATGAATTATGCACCAAGAATCATGCCAGTTACAAAACTAGTTATATGTGTAACACATACAAAGTAAACTGTTAAAAAAGACAAGCTAGGGGTTAGGTTGCAGGAACAATTAACAAATTTATAAATAAAAATAATAGGAATTACCATCAACAACAACCTTTGTAGATAAATATTCTTGACCTTTTCCTATACCTTGATGAGGACTATTACTATGACTTAATAAAATTTCCTCACATTGACTAATATTAAAAAAAAATCAAACATGTCTTTGTGATAGTCATTGTACTTATCTAGAATTATAATTTTTTCTAAGGGAAAATTGCATGCATTTAAATTTATTTAGTATATATAATAAACCTTTTTATATACTATTAAAATATAAATAACCAAGGTCATCGGATTTACCACTAGTCATTAGTTGTATTTTCATTGTGTCCAAAGACATGTAGAAATCACGAAAGAATAATAATTTTATATGACTAAATGATAAATAAATAGGAATATAAACATGTATGTGACTCTAGAAATACTAAAGGGAAATACTTGTATGAGATTCTCTTAGTTTCGGGAATAATACATTACCTACTAAACATGGCCAACCATGTGAAGGTGAAAGCTCATATGGCCCCTCTCCCACCTCAAATCACTATCAATTCTCCATACCCAATTTGTCTACAAAAAATATATGAAAATAACATAACATCATAAAACATATAAGATTCATGCATATACAGTAGAAAAACAAAATTATATTCACTTTACGACATGAACCAAAGATATTCACTTATGGTGTGAAAGCTGTTAAAATTACAGCATCATGAGTCATTCTCCAAGTCAATCTTCTATGCCAAGATTGAGCCTCGTGTGTCAAGGTAGTGTGTTAGGGCTCTTGAGTTGGACTCAGGAAACTTAGAGTAGATTATTGAGTTGGAATCAAGAATGAATAAGCCTTATGTGTAAAGGTTAAGCCTCATGTGTTGAGGTAAGTACTTTGTATGTCAAAGTAATGATGTACAATCTTGCTTGTCAAGGCTAAGGTCTTGTGTGTCAAGATAGATCCTCGTGTGCTGAGGTGGTGCCTCATGTGGTTAGGTAATGCTTTGCATGTCGAAGCATGAATTGTGTGTGATGTAATACTAACCGTGGTTGAGATATTAAGTCTCATCTAGAGACTGACCACCTCTAGAGTGAATTACTTTAGCATATGACCACTTGGAACGATAGTAGAACAAGATGATCACATTATTAGGAAAATATCCTTAATATATTTGATATGATAATCAATTAAGTTGGCACATGTGGACCATGCAGATAAGACAAGAGATAAAGATCAGATATGGTAATATAAGAGAGAATTCGATTTGCTCACTTCAATGATAAAGAATTCAGTTAAATAAAGAGAACTCGAATTGTTAAACTTCAGTGATGTTAACAAAGAAGACTTCAGTCAATTAAAAGAGAACTCAAATTAATCATTTCAGTGATGTTAACAAGAAAGACTCGAGTTAAATGAGTTAGCTAAGTGATAACAAAGAATATTTAGTTAACTAAGTGTTTGCATTACGACTCTTGAGTTGCGACACTCGAGTTAAACTAAAAGATGACACTTGCATGAAGGCACTTAAGTTAGCCACCTAACTAAGTGGTCTAGCATCCAGATGGAGGGAAAGTTCATCTTGAAGTCAGAATATAAACATAGAAGCCGAAGCATGAGAAGAATATATATATATGTGTGTGTGTGTGTGTTATGCAAGATTTATGAAATTCAATGTGAAGTGAATTCTCTTCTCTATTGAAGGCAATGCACTTTTATTTATGCATGATATTATTCTAAGTTCTATTCTTCCATATTCTCTCTTGCTCTCATATATGCACCAAGGGTTCTTGATGTAATATTATTATTATGAATCAAGTCATTCTTTGCTATAAATCAATATACTAAGGAATATTTTGTTGGGGTTTTCTCCCTCAAGCTATAGAGGGTTTCCACAAGGTAAATTTATATGTCCTATGTGAATGCTTATGTTTATGATTGTTCATTGATTTCAAATACAAATGCAATTTTGAATTAAAGATAAAAAAAATTAACAATGTATCATAGCTCATGGTGTGAAAGAGCTAATTTCAGTAGTCTAGCTTGATCCTACGTAGATCCTGAGTGAGCACAGTACTTGAAGAATAATCGCTTCAATATCAGTAAGACCAAAAGACCGACTTGAAGGAACTTCGAACTTCAATACTTGGAAGGTCGGGATTATAAATATCATGGAAGAGCATGACCTGGATGGATATGTATCCAGTGTTGTTGAAGAGCCTACTACTAATGCAGGGCGCACTAACTTCAAGAAGAATCCATCCAAAGCAAAGACGATCATTTATGATTCAATGAAAGACAATTTGATGTAGTGATTACTCCATTGAAGACCGCAAAAGAATGGTTCGACACTTTAACAAATATTTATGAGAAGAAGGTTCCCAGTCAGAAGAGAGCATTGAAGAATAAGCTTCATAATCTGAAGATGGAGAAGGAAAAAGTTGTTGCTTCCTTTTTCACAAAGATCTCTCAAGTAAGATATCAACTCATGAGAATTGGTGTGATGGTTGATGATGATGATCTCATATAGACTTCTATCAATGGCCTTCCATATTCATGGGAGAAATTATTGGCGACATTAAATGGTCGAGAAGTGAAACCAAATTTTGAAATACTGTGGCATGATTTCCTATAAGAAGAACGGAGAATCTAGAGAAAATATACTTCCTCCAAATAAGAGTACCTTGCTCTTGTAGCACGGATGAAGAGAGGTGAGAAATCCTTTTCTCACAAGAATTTTTCTCATCAAAAGCAAAATGATTACAACAAGAACTTTGATATGTCTAAAGTCAAATGATTCAATTGCAATAAGAAGGGTAACTTTTCAAGAGAATATCGTGCAAAGAAAGGAGGAAACTTCAAAGGTAGGTTTCATGCTTCTACTGCTATAGAAGATGGACCTACAATAAATAATTATTGCGATGATCAGGAGACAAGGAAGGAGTACTATCTTATCTTAGCCCTATCTGGATCCATTACCACTAATAGTGAGAAATGGTAGGTGGATAGTGGTGCATCTAAACACATGACTGGATATAGGAGCGTTATCAAAGATCCGAAGGAAAATAAGTTATCCTGTCAAGTGGATGTTAGAGATATTACCACCTATTTGATCCAAGGGTTTGGATACACTTATTTTCAGTTGGATTCAGGAGATGTATTTCATATTGATGAAATCCTGTGTGTTCCTGGATTGAAGAAAAACCTCCTATCTTTTTTGGTTCTACAAGATAAAGGATTCAGAGTAATCTTTATGGACAATTAAGCGTTCCTGTGGACTAAGCATGTAGACTTGAACTCTGCATCTGTAATTGGAGTTAGAGAAGGAGGTATCTACAAATTTCTTGGAAATCTCATTGAATATAGGATACATGACACTATCAGTACTTGTGAACTATGGCATAGGAGGCTTGGTCATCATTAATTTCAAAGCGATACTTGGATTGCAGAAGATGGTAAAAGGTATGCATGTGGTTAAATATGAATATGATAGTGTTTGTAGAGGTTGTGCTCTTGGAAAGAACATCAAGAAGAGTTTCCCAAGCAGTACCAAAATATCCAAAGGGATCCTTGACTTGATTCATTCCAATCTATGTGGCCCTATGTCAGCACCATCCTTGAGTGGTTATTTTTACTATGTGCTTTTCATAGATGACTTCTCTTGCAAGTATTGGATCTATTTTCTGAAGGAAAAGAGTGAAACTTTCAACAAGTTTCAAGAGTTTAAAGCACTGGATGAGAATCAGACTGGAAATAACATTCATGCTTTGAGATATGATAATGGAGGAGAGTTCGAGTCTCATGACTTTCATTACTTCTATCGAGATGTAGGAATAAGAAGACAACTGAATGTACCTTACAACCCCGAGCAGAATGGGGTTGCTGAAAGAAAGAAGAGAACAATCTATGAGACTACAAAAGCTATGATGTGTGATCAGGATCTTCCCACCTCTTTATGGGAAGAAGCATCCATCACTGCTATTTTTATACAAAACATAAGTCCTAGGATATCCTAGGAGAAAAGACTCATGAAGAGGTTTTCACTAGTGAAAAATCAGATGTTGGACACTTGAATATTTTAAGTTGTCCTATCTATATTCATGTACCAAAAGAGAAGAGGAAAAAGATGGATCCATCTGGAAAGAAAGGAATGTTTGTTGGATATAGTGAATCCTCCAAATCTTATAGAATCTAGTTCCAGGGCAATGAAACATTGAAGTCGGCAGAGATGTAACATTTCATGACGAGGATACCTTCAAGCTCTCCAAATAAATTTAGTGTGACTCATATATGGAGGATCATGATACTCCCATGACGGAGAATCCAGTTTCTGATTCTCCCCTTTCAGATGTTGAGAGGGAGAATTCAGAAGAGCCTATAGAACCACTTGATCCTGAATATCTAGTAGAACTAATAGAAAGATCTCTTGATGAACCTCCTACTAAAAGGATATCTACATGGTGTTGAGACATTCTGTAAGAGGTAGAAAATCATGGAGCACCATTTGGCACACCCAGAGAGCGAAAGAGACCTGACAGATATGTAGGATATGTAGCTTAGATGAGTCACATCAATGATTCAGAACCCACATCATATGAAGAAGATGCTTAGCAGCAAGTATGGAAAGATGTCATGGTGGAAGAGTACAAAACCATCATGAATAATGATGTGTGGGAAGTGGTTCCTAAACCTGAAGGGAAGTCAATAGTAACTTCCGAGTGGATTTACAAAATCAAACATGCTATTGACGACAATATTGAAAAGTATAAAGCAGTATTTGTGGCTCATGGATTCTCACAGAAAGAAGGAATAGACTATTATGAGACATTCACTCATGTGTCCACGTACACTACTATTCGAGCCATAATTTCCCTTGCTTCAGTTATGGGGTAGAAACTTCACCAAATGGATGTGAATACTGCCTTTATCAATGGTGCAGTTGAGGAAGAGGTATAAATATAGCAACCTTAGGGGTTTGTAGTTCATGGGAAGGAGTCCCATGTATGAAAACTTAAGAAATCCTTTTGTTGGCTAAGGAGGCTACGAGGGCTTGGTATTCAAGGATTGCAAGCTATCTTTAGAGATTAGGATTATCCAAAATCGAATCTGGCCCCAACCTATACTTCAAGGTTGTGAAGAACCAACCACTGATATTGGTTCTCTATGTTGATAAATTGTTCCTTACTGGATAGGAACAATATATAGCTCAGTGCAAGAGGGAGCTCACTTCTGAGTTAGAAATGAAATACTTGGGTCTTATGCACTACTTTCTTGGTCTAGAAGTTTGGAAAAGGAAAGATGACATCTTTGTTTCTCAAGGAAAGTAAACAGTTGATGTATTTCACAAGTTTGGTATGATGGATTGTAAATCCATGTCTACACTAATGACTTCTAATCTGAAGAAACTACATGAGTCAGATTCTAGATCGGATCTAATGGATCCTACTATGTATAGACAACTCATTGGTTCCTTGATGTATTTAATACAAAGTAGACCAAGAATATGTTATGCAGTATCTTGAGTCAGTTCATGTATGATCCAAGACATAGACATTGTGTTGCTTCCAAGCATGTGCTTAGATACCTTCGAGATACTATTGATTATGGACTCAGATATGTTTCCAGTGGAGGAGTGATGCTACTTTGTTATGCTGACTCTGACTTGGGTTGTAGTATTGTGGACCGAAAGAGTACATCTGGATTTTTTATTATTATCTTGGGATAAACTATGATCTCTTGGTCCAGTGGGAAGCAGGGATCCGTATCCCATAGTACTACAGAAGTAGAGTATATTGCAGCTAGTACCGCCTATCGAGAAGTTGTGTGGCTTAGAAAGCTACTTGCTAGGTTGCTCGATGAGAAGATTGAGACTACTGTCATTTTCTCTGACAATTAGAGATGCATCAATCTCTCAAAAAACCTTGTGTTTTATGACAGATCAAAACACATTGAGATGAAGTACCACTACATCAGAGACATGGTCCAGAGAGGTTCCATAAGACTTCAGTACATTGCTACTAATGAGCAGATAGAATATATGTTGACTAAGACTCTATCCATAATGAAGTATAGGTACTTCCAATAAAATCTTGGCATGGCAGAGAATTACTTCCTCGTTGAGAGGGAGTGTTAAAGTTACAGCATCATGAGTCATTCTCCAAGTCAATCTTGTGCACCAAGATTGAGTCTCGTGTGTCGAGGTAGTGCCTTAGGGATCTTGAGTTGTGTTGATGCCTCGAATATCGCTGCATCAATCAGCAAGGGATTCTCCCCAGTAAGCAATCCCAACTAGATCACCCACCGTTTGGTGTGGGGAATCCATCTGGTTAACGGTTCCGACTACCCTGAGTTTTAAAGATTTGATTGTTTTACCGGTTGCGGCCTGATCCACCAGTTATGTATTTTTTGTATTTCTTATGATATGCATGTGCCCTAATCTAATTTAAATCTAAATTATCCTATCCTTATAAGGAGAAGATTTAAAGAATGGGTAATAAACTGAAAACACACCCAATAATTCCACAGATAGTTGTTAAATTGGAAGGAGCATTTACAACAGAAATAAAGATAATCCAAGATAGCCCAGATAAATATAAGCATTCAATCACCCATTTAACACAGAAATTTTGCAGAGAAAGTGAAACTATTCATAGCAAAGAATTAATTCATAAGAGCCAGGAAAGATCTCACAGGAAATGTATGCAAACGCAGAAATAGTTCAGCAATTATCCAACAAGACTCCAAGCAAAGTGTTGTGCCGGCTTCCACAGGCCAAAACAATTTTTCTTATTCATGTAGCAGAAATAGTTCATTTACAGGATAGAAAACCTTTCACCTGCCAAAATTCCTCTCTACCTCCCTCTAATCAACTTTATATAGCATTACAAAATGTGCCAAGAGTTGCCACGTATACCCTAACCGTTTCTATTCCTCTAAATTGTCTTGTAGTGTTGACATTACAAAAAGAGAAATATCTCAAATAACTTTACAAAAATCGGGAGCACAAGTCATTTTAATATTACAAAGGTATATGCATAAACTATCAACCCAAGAGACATGTTGGCAAATGCAAGCTATCTCTGAGCTGGCGCTTTGGGCGACTTAGGCGCTTCTGGGACCGCTGGGGCTTCTTCCATCACTACTGCAATAGTTGGGCCACTTTCTGATGTAAAAACCTGATTGGCTTCCAATTCCCTATCTGCCTCTGCTATATAATTTCCCCATTGATTTGTTTCTTTTACTATATTTATTCCAACCAAGGGAATCATAAATATGAGGGACACTCTTTGCTTGGCGAGTTCTTCTGCTAAAACAATTATTTCTGCCATTGTGGCCCTGAGACTTTCTTCTAGGTGGTGCTTATGAATAGCCGCTTCGCTGATAAATTGGTGCAGGTCTTCTGATGTCAAGACATCTAGCTTCTGCACATATTCATTTTCTGCCTTGAGTTCCTCACTTAGCTTAGATAAACGTTGTGCTTTATCCGGGAATTCTTCTAAATTTTGAGGCATGGCTATCTGACAACTTTCCTATGTGGCTCGTATTTGGGAATACAAATTCTTGCACCGCTCATAAGTAGCTAAGGTTACGGTGGCCAACTTTACTCCGCAATCTTTGGAATAGTCTAGGGTGCGTACATCTGCCATGTACTCAACAACAGACTTAAGGGGAAGATTTGTCAGGAACTCTGACCTCCCTTTCCTCCATTCAATGTGTTTTTCAATCTCTCCACTGATGCGTGTGTGCTTCTTCCTGACCCGAGTGGCTTCAACATTGATTTCCTTAACCTGGGCCATTATTGCTTTTAGCTTGTATATTTCCTCTGATAGGAGTTCTTGTATGCCATAGGTCTCTCTTAGTATTTCATAGGCTTGCTCGTGGAAGGGGCTAATGTCTCCCATTTTGCTGTTTTCCAGCTTTAATTGTTGTTCTAACAATTCGTTGCCTCCTTGTAACTTTTCAATGTGTTCTTTCAGGTCAACGATCTCTTGAATGTTGTCAACCTTCTCTGATTCGAGTCTCAGATTTTTTCCTTCAAGCTCTCCCTTTTCTTCCTCTAACATCCTTACTTGTATTTCAAGGGCCCTCCTATCAGCTTCCAGTTGTTGGAGAATTTCATTTAACTCTTCCTTCTGAGATGTGAGAGGATCATTCCTCTCGATCATCAAATTTGTATAGTTCTGCTCTTTGACTAAAGATTCCTGCAACTGACATGCCTTCTCCTTTTCTTCACTCAATTTATCTCTTAGTAGGTTAACATTGTCTGCAGTTGCTGTAACTGTGGCTACAGAGATGGATGCCAGGAGTTTAGCAGCCTCTTCTGTGTTTCGCATGACCGTGGTCTCATGTGTAGTGATGATGTCTCACCGAACAGATCTTTTCAATTTGGAACCTGTCTCTTTGACAATGGTTTTCCTTTTCTTGTTGTAAGAAAAATTTTCCCAATTAGAGACTGTACTTCCTTTGTAGGGTGTAAAAGGGACAATGGGGAGATCTCTTATGGGGGAACCCATATCTAATTTTTGCAGGTCTGGGCTTTTGGGATCAACATCCTCTTGGGATTTTTTTTCTTCTTCTTCTTTCCTTCACGCTTCTTCCTCCTGCTTGCTTCTTAATGTATCATCTTGTTCCCGCTTCGCATTACTTTCCAATCTAATTCTCTTTTCTTCTTCTTGCCTCTTTTCCTTGGCTTCGGCTGCTTGAATTCTCAAATTCTATTCTTCTATGCATTTATCTTCTTGTATTTTCTTTGCTTGTTCCAAGAGCCTTTGTTCTTCTTTCGAGAAATCCTTAGCAATCTCCATGGTACCTTTTCCTTGTTGCAGACCTATTTTCCCCACAACATTAGAGATCGAGCTGGCCCCTCCTTTTCCCATTTGACATATCTATAGCTCGGTCATATTGTTGATCCCCCTATATGATTCCTCCTGTTGATCATAAAAGTTGGCATACTCACAAGGAGTGGAGAGTTCTTTGCAATGCTGTGCAATTTTGCCCTGTTGATCATTCCTGTGAAAAATCCTTTCTCCAAAATGAAAGCTTCTCATAACTGAAACAAAATATTTCACAGTTGCGATTCCTGAGAACTTGTAGGCCCCGACATAGAAGGGTAAGGGCGGAAAAGTAGCTTTCTTGGCCTTATACAAGGTATTACCCATTCCATCAATGAATACCTACCTTACCATCTCCTTGTGGACTATATAATCCGTAGCATACCTAGGTAGAATATACGGGGCTTTGGAACCTCCGTACATTCTTATGTAGGTGTCGTCTAGAGAAAAATAGAAATCACCATATTTCTCCAAAGCTTCCATGGCATTTTTAGATAGGCAGTTGGGTTCTTCATTAAATATCAATTCATATAGGGGCATGATGAACTCCTCGCAAATGAGTTTGTAATCCCTCTTGTAGTTTTGAGCCCAGAAGATTTTGTAGGCAATGAACACTGAGCCATCTGTCGAGTTCCATATGCATCCCAACTTGGGGAAGGGACATTTCGCCACGATACAATCTATCAGGTAAGAAGCCATATAAAACTCTGCCTTCCTCTCCACCAACCCTTCTTGTGCCATTGTTATAGCTGATGACAGACTGTCTGAGATGATATCATCCCAGTTGAAGATTGTCCCTTTGAAGACTACAAAGTGGATGATAGGGACCCATTGCAGCATAAACATTGTCCCATCAGGTCTTCCGGAAATTCTGCTTAACATTAGAGCGATCAGTCTGAAAGGGGGCCTCAGATTTAGCACCTCATACACCTCACTATCTTTCGTTCTGATTTGCTTGCATGAAACTAAAAGCCTCCTTGCCATATCTAGGTTGTTCATCTGGATCCCTTCCAACCATGCATCATCAAGCCGCTGTTGTGCTTTGGGTAACTTGTAAGCCGTTGAGATATAAGATGGGTGAAACGAGGCGAAAGCCTTTCCTATGCTATCTTCTATAACTCTTGTCTCGGTGTTCGCATGCTGCAACACCCATCCGATTACTTCTGAGCACGGGGAAAGTTCTGGATGCGTGGCCGCCTTCGATATACAAAAATTTTGGATGTTCTGGTATAAACATTCCTCCTCAAGAAGAGCTTCAGGGAAGTCCTGATCTCTTATCATGCGGTAGACATCTCCCTAGTTTACTTCTGGAGGCACGGCTGTGGTGCACTTGGTATCCTGAAACGTTGTTTCTATTCCCGTGCTTTCGTTGACTGCCTTCGATTTTCTCTTGCCATCTTTAGCCATTTTGAAAATCCTGTTCAACAATTAAACATGAATGAGCATGTACGACATGATGTTAACAACCCAAACTAGTGTCTCTTTGATAATATCTCAATGTCAACCAAAACTCCTAACTTCTGTTTGATCATTATTTCTTTCTCATACCAGTTTATAATCTTGTGAAAACATTAATTTAGTTATCTCTGCGGTTGTTATTGTAATTAGGGACCATGACGGAAAATAGACATGGGTTGGTCTGGGTACCTTTAATGCCTAAGAGACAAAACATATACCAGCCTGAAAGTGCGGAAAAGCGTAAATTCTATAGTTGCGAAATGCTCATAACTTGGTGCGAGAATGGGCAAGGTTGGTCTAACAGGTGGCTTTTTACGCCGAGCAGAGGCAACACTTTCTAACAATCAAGTTGTGGGAGTCTTTATGCTCTAGGGACTTTTACGGCTATGCTTAGGGCGTTGAAACTATCTAAGTCGGGTGGTCATGAGTAAAGAGAATGAAAATTGTGCTAGATCATGTCCCTTTAATCAGGAAGCTCATAACATAACAAGGTCCATGAGAGTACTAACCTGGAAGGGGCGACGGATTGCCAACGTTTGTTGTAAAGTTTGTGAATCTTGCTCCAAATCTGGAAGACGTGCTTCGTGTCTTCAAACGGGATGGAAAAAAGATCCGGGTGATGAAAAAAAATGGAACATTAACGGGGTGTACCCCCAATATATATCCAAATGGTACGTGCGGACCATTAATATGGTGGTTGTAAGTCATCAAAACGGGATTTAAGGCGTGTACGGATGGATCAAATAAACCCCTTTTTCAATAAATACGACCGCCAAAATCGGAAAGGTTGGGTTAAGGCTTCCGCCTCTTGCGGAAAGAAAAGTTGAGTTTTTCCCACCGTTGCGGGAGAATTGTACGAATGTTTCCACGGAGGAGCAGTGTGTCGTGGCAGACTTACGTGAGCTCATCTACTTTCACGGGAAAGTTAGCCAAGTTCTTCCGAAAATATGCCATCCTACCTACCGATGTGGGAGAGATAAACAAGTCTTTCCACAAAAGACTTGTTGCTGCGTTTCCGATGCTTGCGAAAGAGTTAGATGAAAGCTTCCGTCGTTGCAGAGAGACTTGATGAATTTGTTCCACCGTGGGCCCGCTTGATCAGAAGTTTCTCCCTTTCGGAGACTTTAAGGTAACTTTTCTGCCGTGGGTTTGACTTAGCTTTTTATTTCCGCGGTTTCGGAAGGATTGAACTAACTCTTCCGCCGTGGCGACAAGATTAGCTCAAAGTTTCCGCTGTTGCGGCCCAAAATCCTGAGTTTTACTTAGGCAAAAAATATAACTCAAAAAGTTTAAGGCAAGTTGAGATTCCTTTTAGGGGAAAGCTAAGGAAAGATTTATGATGTCCGGATAACCTTGGGAAGATTTTCCCTTTTCAAAAACAAAGGAGGGGCCCCAATATTTTTTCAAAAAATCTAAGGGGGGGATGTTGTACCAACAACAAGTTGGACTCAAAAAACTTGGAGTAGATTCTTGAGTTGGAAAAAAGAATGACTAAGACTTATGTTTAAAGGTTAAGCCCCATATGTTGAGATAAGTACTTTGTATGTCAAAGTAATGATGTTGTATAGTCTTGCTTGTCAAGTGTTGGGCAGGGCCCAAGTGGGTATAAGTTTGGGTAAAGCACAGTTTTGGAACTGCACAGTTCAGGCTGAGTGTGCAAGAAGGTACAATTTTGTGTATAGCGCAGTGCAGGGTATATGTTTAAGTTTTGTACAGATATGTTGTTGCGTAGTAACATCGCAACAACTAATTTTGGTAAAGAATATAAGTAAAGTTCGGATGACGAAGTGACCTATTTTGAGTAATGGACAGAGTGGACGATAGCGAAAAGTGACCTATCTAAGAGAGTGGTGGCAAGCAGTTGAGAAGCTAGGCCACTAAGTAGACGGTGATAGGCAAGGTGGCAGGCATCCGCGCCAGTTTTGGGAACCTTAGGGTTTTGCCTATGAATTGTAAAGACATGACCTACAGGCATGGTCTATAAATAAGGAATATTTTGTATGGGAAAGGGTTACTCTTCATTTTTTTATTGTTCTCGTTATTGATTGGATAAATATCTGTGGAGAGACATTTTGTAAAGGCTCCGCAAGCTGTGTGCGCAGAGGCCTATTGAGAGAGAAGAGAGAAGAGAGTCTGCAGCTGAGTGCACAGACAAGGAGTGTTGTACCCTTCCCAAAGACTAATACAACAACAGTTCTTGTGGACGTAGCTCCCATCCTAGGAGTGAACCACATTAAATCTTGTGCAGTGTGATTGTTTGTGTGTGTGCAATGGTTTGTTTGCGTACTATGGATGCTTGAATTCTCGTTTATCAGTTGTTGTGTTAATTCTTGTGTATGTATTCGCCCTAGGAGAAAGATGGGAATAATATGTTAAGTATTACATGTATGGATGAATGATGAATGTGCAACATTCTAAGTCAGTGAAAGTATCAATCTGTTGAATAATCACATGTGTATGTAGTGTTGGGTTGTATAACTCCTTTGACGCACAGCACTGGAAGTGTGCAATATTGTGTGTTTCGTCTGTTTACATTGGTTATAAGTTTAATCGTCTAAGGCAGTAGATGAATGGATAAACACTAAATAAAGTTGTCAATATCAGTTAAGTCCACAAAGGAAGTGTATAATCCAGCTGCGTTGTCCTATTATTTGCATCCCGTCCGAACCGTGCAGTCTATAGATGCGCTGGTTGTGCAAGCATCTTAGCTTGCAGAAGTGTTGACCGCGACGAAGGCTATCATCGTGCAGTCTTCATCCCGCAGTGCGCTACGCAGTGTATTTGTTTAAATAACTCATCACATCACTGTGGAAACCTGATTCCATAGTACCCCCATATCTACACCTTAGGTGAGACCTCAGCTTGTTCGCAGGCTATTGCCGAAAGGGCCTATGAGAAGGGGTTCTGTTGATTCCTTAAAACCATGAAGAACATGGGTCTACATTGGAAACCTCTAGAACAATATCTTAAGCCAACAAATGGCTATGTTGCCATGCTAAGAATCCGTGATGAGTTGAAGTCGTGATGTGCGACGAAGAAGAATTTTTGCTGGGTATCGACTTTTGGCATCCAGACAAGAAAGAAATCTGGGCTTGGTGTAACAAGACAGAGAGAGACTTCGCAAGAAAGGAGAATAGACACCCACATCTCTTTGACATCCATTGGTTGAACAAATACCTGTGGAAAGATGTTCACAAAGTTTTATGGGCGTCTTTTGGAAACGAGCTACATGAGTGGTTGTCAAGGCTCACAGACCAAAGAAACTGTACACCACGAGACGTATCGACTTAGTGGACACTAGAGCTTATTGAAAGGCTCAAAGCAGTAGACAACCCATTCATGAGAGTAGTTGACTTCTAGTTCAATAGTACACTATAGTGTTTTGTGACGTAGTTCACTGTGGACATGCTAAAGTCCTGCAGCGTAGCCGAAAGAGAGTTTTTCAAGGGATGCAGAGGTAAGTACTTGAACAACCTCAGTCTATACATTAAAATTATTTTGGCTAAGAAAGGAGTCTTTAGAATGCAGTGAAATTTTGTTTAAAATATGTCATGGTGGATAGTACATATAGTGGTTCTTACGAAGAAACCCATAACCTGAGAAGTGGAAAGAGATACAAGTTCATCGCTAAGAAAAATCCTGGACCACAGGGACTCCATGTAGATACCCAGATACCTTGTGAGATTGATAATCAAAATGCACCTCTGCCAGCCACGTATCAGCCTATTACGCCACAGAACCCACTGGTTTCACATACCATGCCTCCCTTATCTCAGAATCCATCAATTCAGAACTCACCGATTGCGAATACCGCACAACCCATACCACAGAACATCAGTACTGGTAACACCGCGGGAGAGGGTGCACAGGCTATTCCGACTCATCCTACCCCATCTCAGGCTGTACCACCTCAGAACGTCTAACCTCAGATCATTCCTTAGAGTATTATCCCTAGCACTACTCAGAGAACTGTGTCACCTAGAAGGAGGATGGCCGATGATATCAAACTGTCGATATTTAAAGCAACGGGTCTAGAAGACCCTGAACAACATTGGTTTCTATGTGAATCCATATGGAGTGTTAAGAAAGTCCAGGATGATATTGTGAAGCAAGCACAACTCGTCACCACTTTTAGATATAGAGCCTTGCATTGGTTCATGAAGTATTCACAGGGACAGAATAGAACCCTAGTAGAAATCAAGGCTGCACTCTTAGCAGAATTTAAGAAGCTGAAGTCAGAGTCGCAGTGCATAATAGAGTTGAAAGAGATCAAACAGAAACCCAATGAGACAGTCTGGTAGTTTGATCAGAAATTTGAGACATTGTTGGACCAAGTAAGCTTCATTATAGCAGCGCAACATCACAAGGAATGGTTTATAGCCGTGATGTTGCCTCATATTAGACAACCATTGATGCAACAGAAGGTGGCTTCGTAGGAAGAATCCTTGGAAATTGCGATGAAGTTGGAAGCTTCACCGATTGGAGAAAGTAGCACTGGGATGTCTCAGATTCAGAACCAGTTGGCTACCCTGACACTACAATTGCAGGATATCAAGAAGGGAAAACAAGAGAGACAGGAAGTGTGGTGTATAGGCTGTAAGGGAGAAGGATGCACTAAGGATCACTATCCTTTATTCCAAGACTTCCTTAACATGGGTGGACCAAACCCATTAAATCCGAACCAAGGGCCATGGTGTGAAATTTGCAGAACTAGAGGTCATCGGCCAGAAGACGGCCACCTGATACCGAAATACGTAAGAACACCTAAAAACCTATATTGTAATTTATGTTAGTCAGTTGGGCATGATGAGTCCAACTACTGCGCATATGAGCTCATGCTAGAAAGAAAAAAAGATATTGAGCATATGTATGGAGGAATGTACATAGTCCAAGGAGAGACTCCGCAGAAACAAGAAAATGCACAGCATGATCAGGGAGCATACAAAGGCCGCGAGGATACCGTGGGCGAGGAAGGAATAACGGCCCAGTGCAAGGATGAGGCCGAGGTCAAGTAATCTATTATAACTATGGCCAAGCAGGCCATGTATCTAGAGACTGTACCAACCCATGCACTACGTGTAGTTATTGTAAATCATTTGATCATGTTATTGAAGATTTCCCAGTGTTAGAGGTAGAAATGCATAAAAGGAAGCAGCCAGAGGCACCGAACCCAAACATTCAGTTGATCGCAGTAGAGAGAAGGCCTGCAGATCCCAATATCAACATAGTAACACAAAGTGGCGCTACGACAGGGAGAGATAGAGGAGCAGAAGCTTCGACTTCAGGAGATTTTAACACTACACAGACTCCTCTTGAAACAATATGGATAAGAAAAGAGATTGGGAAAGCACCTGCTTTCGACTTGAATAAAAACAAAGAAACCTTTGAAGAAGCGCGTGATATCTTCAAAGAGTCAGAACCCATATTGTTGAGAATCCCGTTGCACAGTGAAATACCGCATATGGAAGATATGTCGGCTGCTTATGACAGAACGAGCACCATAGCAGAGATGGGCACCTCTATTGTGCAGTTCCTTAGGAGCTGCATGAAGTTACTGAAGAGTCCATACGCTATATCAGAATTGCAGAAGTTGTTAGATCAGTATGAATCGTGCAACGAAAGTGAAACTACCAATAGCGCAGTTCATCACATCAAGAAACACAAGAGAACAGCTAGAGAAATGAGACTCAGTGCATAGATAGGAGATTATGAAATGGATGAGATCATCCTTGATCTTGGATCTGAAGTAAATGTCTTAACCAAACAGACATGGTAGAAGATGGGGAGACCAAAGCTGTTATGGTCACCTATCCAGTTGAGAATGACTAATCAGGAAAAGGTCATACCTTTTGGATGACTAGCCAATGTTGTTGTTGACATTGATGGAGTGCAAAGTTACGCATATTTCGAGGTTATCGAGATTATGGATGATATTCAACCTTTTCTTGCACTATTGGGAATTGACTGGGATATTGATAACCTCGCCATCATAAACTTGAAGACAAAGAAGATTATCTTCAAAGGAAAGCATCTCAAGGTCATTGCACCACTAGACCCTGCAGACAGGGATAGATACAGCGAGCCAATTCAGGAGGAATCAAGAGCTCAATATTTGGACCTCCTTTACAAGATGACTATGAACCAGGAAGACTATATTAATCCTACTACAGATGGAACACTTAGATGGAGATGCGATAGTTCTTGCATCTCAGACTCTGATGCAGGATTGAAAAACTAGCAAAGTCGTATGCACGAAGTATCTACAAGGAGATGCGCGTAGGTTACAAAGTCATTGCGCTGGATTGGCAAGGAGGTAAGCCCAATCCCTACCTATGATGGTTTATCTAATGTCTATTCCTTTATCAAAGAATATACTGTAGCAATTGCAGATGAACATCACTTACCAGCACTAGTTATGGCACTACGCAATACACCTACCAGATGGTGGGATGCGCATAAGCAGACATTGACCACATGGGATCAATGCAGAATCAAGATGCAAATCAGGTTTGCTGACAAGGTTACACTATCGTTTGAAAAATATAATGGGCAGACAGATCCAAGGCCGCATTGAGGTCTATTCACAAGCATGGGAGGAGAGACCACAAACAGAATGGGTGCATCTGTTTGTGCACACGTTGGAGGAAGAAATTCCAAAGAAATGGTACCTGGATATGGAGTTGCGCAGGGAAACTACAGATTGGCCTACTCTGACTGCGAACTTCTAAAAGAGATTCAGTTTTGAAGATGCGAGTCCTACCATAAATGATGCGCTGCAAATTATTATGGAAAGAATATTCATACCAGAATGCCCACATAAGAACATGACATTAGAAGAATTCTTTGGAGCTGACAGCATACCTAGAATCCTATAGACAGAATGGAAGGAATAGGTAGAACATGCCATGGAGTGTTATAACCTAGATGAAGAGGATGAAGATAAAGAAGGAAGTGGTGAGGAGGACCTGCGCAACATAAATATTCTTGAGTCAGAAGGAGCGCGCGACGTAGAGGGAACTCCGCTGAAATTCCAGACATGAGCAGAACCGTGAAAACAAGGAAAGTGAACATTGGCACCAGTGAAGAGCCAAAGTTTGCAAGTATTGGAGACTATTGGGATGATCAAACTGAGATGGAGATCACAAAATTGTTACATGAGTATCAGTATTTATTCCCGAGAAAATTTATAGAGCTAAAGGGCATCTTGGGAGATTTAGGGGTTATGAAGATACCTCTTAAGCCAGGTGCGAAGACTGTGAAGCAGAGGCCCTATAGACTGAACCCGCACTACAAATAATGAGTTAGGGAAGAACTTGATAAAATGCTCGACGCAGGGATCATTGAACCAGTTGAAGAGTCTGAATGGATAAGCCCTATGGTTGTCCAAGATAAGAAGACAAAAGGCGAGATCAGGATTTGTGTGGATCTCAAAAAATTGAACAATGCTTCAATGCATGACCCATTTCCTACTCCTTTCACTGATGAGGTGCTTGATAATGTTGGAGGAAATGAGGCCTATTCATTTTGCTAATGGATTTTCGGGATATCATTAGATAAGAATTGATCCCACGGATAGACATAAGACCACTTTTTACATGGAATGGGGGTCGTTCCAGTACACAGTGATGCCATTTGGTCTGAAGAATGCACCTGCCATCTTTTCCATAGTTGTGGTTGCATCATTTAAAGACTTCATGCATAAGTTTTTAGAAGCTTATTTTGACGATTGGACAGTATTTGGGTTGTTGAAGGACCATTGCACAAATATCAGATTTATGCTAGAAAAATGTAGACAGCATCAAATGTCATTAAACCTGAAGAAGTGTATCTTTTGTGTACCTTATGGAATTCTGTTAGGACACATTGTGTGCAAGCAAGGCTTGATGGTTGATCCTACGAAGATCGCAGTTATTGTAAACTTGCAGAGCCTTTACAACAGTCCTTGTCTGCACACTCAGCTGCAGACTCTCTTCTCTCTTCTCTCTCAATAGGCCTCTGCGCACATAGCTTGCAGAGCCTTTACAAAATGTCTTTCCACATAGATTTATCCAATCAATAATGAGAACAATGACAAGATGAAGAGTAACCCTTTCCCATACAAAATATGCCTTATTTATAGACCATTCTCATAGGTCATGTCTTTACAATTCATAGGCAAAACCCTAAGGTTTCCAAAACTGGCACGGATGGCCGCCACCCTGCTTGTCGTCGTCGATAGCTTGCTCCACTCGCTCTGGACGCCTTACTGGACCACTCGTGGCTCGAACGCCCTTCTGACAGCTGCATTCATCAACAAAACAGTTACAACTGCATCGTGGCCTATCACTTTCCACTCCTTTAGCCTGCCTGTTTCCGTCGACTTAGTGGCCTAGCTTCTCAACTGCTTGCTGCCACTCTCTTAGACATGTCACTTTCCACTATCGTTCGCTCTGTCCCTTACTCAAAATAGGTCGCTACCTCATCTGACCTTTACTTATATTATTTACTAAAATTAGTTGCTACGATGTTACTGCGCAACAACATATCTGCGCAAAATTTAAACATATACCCTGCGCTGCGTAATCCAAAAATTGTACCTTCTGCACACTCATCCTGAACTGCGCAGTTCCAAAACTGCTCTTTATCCGAACTTATACCCACTTGGGCCCTGCCCAACATCAAGGCTAAGGTCTTGTGTGTCATGATAGATCCTCATGTATTGAGGTGGTGCCTCATGTGTTGAGATAATTATTTGCATGTCAAAGTATGGATGATGTGTGATGTACTACTAACCATGGTTGATCTATTAAGTCTGCTCTAAAGACTGCCCACCTCTAGAGTGAATTACTTTAGAATATAACCACTTGGAATGATAGTAGAACAAGATGATCAAATTATTGGGAAAATATCCTTTGTATATTTGATATGATAATTAATTAAGCTGGCACATGTGGGCCATGTATATAAGATAAGAGATAAATATAATATATGATAAGATAAGAGAGAATTCGATTTTCTCAATTCAGTGATGATAAAGACTTCAGTTAAATAGAAAGAACTTGAATTGTTAAACTTTAGTGATGCTAACCAAGAAGACTTCAGTCAATTAAAGCAGAACTCAAATTGATCACTTCAGTGATCTTAACAAGAAATACTTTGGTTAAAAGAGTTAAATAAGTGATAACAAAGAAGATCTAGTTAACTAAGTGTTTGCATGATGACACTTGAGTTGCAACACTTGCATGGCGACAGTTGAGTTGCGACACTTGCATGAAGACACTTGATTTAAACTAAAATACAAAACTTGATTTACGACACTTGGATGGCGATACTTAAGTTATCCACCTAACCAAGTGGTCTAGCATCCAGATGGAGGGTGATTTCATCTTGAAGTCAGAAGATAAAAATAGAATTTAAAGCATGAGAAGAATATGTGTGTGTGTGTGTGTTATACAGGATTGATGAAATTCAATGTGAAGTGATTTCTCTTCTCTCTTAAAATCAATGTGTTTTTCTTTGTGTAGGATATTATTCTGAGTTCTATTCTTCCATCTTTTCTCTTACTTTGATATATGCACCAGGGGTGCTTGATGTAATCTTCTTATTGTGAAGCAAGTCATTCTCTGATATCAACCAATCTAATAAGGAATATTTTTTTGGGATTTTCTCCCTCAAGTTATATAGGGTTTCCCCAGGGTAAATTTATGTGTCGTAGGCAAATGCTTATGTTTATGATTGTTCATTGATTTCAAGTACTACCGCAATTTCGAATTAAAGATAAAAAAATTAACAAAAGCTTGTGTAGAAATCAATTGTGGTTTTATATATAATGGAAGGGAAATTAAAGAAAGAATCTATGATATGATATATCTTTAAATATTTAACTTACTAATTACTCCTTGGCATTGATTAGTGAGACAAAGAAAGTGAACACAAAATCTCATTACAAAATGATTTTCTCATACATAAGAATGTGGGAATTCCTTGAAAATTTATATTTGTGTAAGTGGTGAAGAATAATGTGTGTGGCCATATGTTCTCATAGTGAACAATATTGATTTTCCTCACATTATGGCCACAAAGCCATACTATACCATTCTTTACTACTCACACAAATATTATTTCTCTAAGAGACCTACACCTAATGATTTAGTTTTCACCATAAGGATTTAGTGAGTAAACACTCATTTAAACTTATATTAATTCTAAGAACAAGAATGACAAATCAATAATATCATAAAACATAATAGCACAAGACATATAAGATGCATGCATAAAAGGTAGCAAAACAAAAATTATAACAAGAAATTGTTTATATTAATAATTTTTATCATTAAAATATGTTGTCTTGTACATGAGTGTTTGCGAATATATACAAGCAATTTTTTTTTCTTTCTTCCTAAATTTTGGTTGAATGTCATGTCCATCTCTTCATCCCCCTTTTTTTGTGGGTGTTCTTCTAGTGTTGATTCAAGATGCCTCCTATCATGCAATGTACATCTAGTATGTACACACAATGTGTAGGCTAATGAAAAGGGGCATCGACTTCAAGAACAAAAAGGGTTAAATTGATATGGTTAGTTATTATTGATAGAAATAGTTCATTAACACAAATATGATTACAATGTTCTTTACCTACTATATTAGTCAAGACCAAGGGTTGGGTGGATGTATGTTCCTTTTCGCTCTGAGCATCCTCATCTACATGATATGTTGTTGAAACACGAAAAAGTTATAAATATACCAAATGCACCTACATATTAATAATCATTGGTCCATACATCTGATGTTATAGCCATAATACCATCATGGGGCTACTCCACCATTATGGGGCTACACTCCACACTCATGGGGATACACCCCACCATTATGGGGCTGCACTCCACCCTCATGGGGTTACACTCCACCATTATTGGGTTTCACTTCACCCTCATGGGGCTATATTTCACTGCTGACCTCATTATTGTTGTTCCTCTCTTGCTTAAAAGAAACAAATGCATTAATTTAGGCGAGAAATCAGTCATGAATGTATTTTACAAGTAATCAACAATTATATTCGATTGATTGTATTTCCCATGATATTTAATGAGATAGATTGTGTTTTGTTGGTGGGAGGATTGGATGAGTCAGCTGTGCAGCATCGCGGATGCTGCAAAGGGTCAAAGATGTCGCACAAGAAGGAAAACAACGTGCAAGTCGATTCGTTTATGTAGTTTTGGGTCATTTGGACCGCATTATGTGGGTTTTTGGGTCATCCTTTTTGTAAAGGTTGTTAGGAAGTAGTTAGATGGTTTCCTAAGTGGACCGCAAGTGTAAAGGCGCTAGCCTATAAATAGACATACCATTGTAAGTGTTGAGAGACCGATTTAGATATACCGATTGAGAGATACAAGAGCTGATCAATTGAGAGATAGTTGAGCACGGATGATTTTTCTTGTCTGTTGATCTAGGTATGCGACAAAAGGATTATCTTGTTGTATTTGTGTTTTGTTGTGAAGATGAATATGATATGACAGAGTTTTGAGCATAATAATTGTGTCTTTCCTGTCTCCTTGTGGTAAATGCATTATGCGATATGAATCTATTAATGATGCGATGTTTTCTTGCTGCAATTAATGTTTTACTATTGTATCTGTTGCATTAGTAGTTCTGTCAATGATAATATTTGTTGAAGGATGTTGCAATTATGTTTAATGCCTAAGTCGAATGGTTAGATCTATTTATGAATGCTACAATAAGTTGATTAGTTGATGCACAAAATCCTCCTTCATTCGGCGGAAATGTGGTTCCGTCAGCTCTGCCTTGAACATCTCGGGTGAGACTTCATCTGCTCCGTAGGTGTTTCCAGACGGGGTTAAATCTGTCTAGGCCAGTGCTCAAGGAGATCTCGGTGGTTTGCATGTCGACAATGAGAGGAACCCCTGTCGACTGGGTTTGTGTCAACAAATGGTTCCATTGTTGGAACCGTAGCGCGAAGTGAAAGGAGGATATGTTCTGGCATCCAACAAGACCGGAGATTCAAGATTGGTTCGACCTAATTTTGCGAGAGTTCGCTGAAAAAGAAAATCAGAACCTTGGGTTGTCGATGGATTGGTGGTTGGAAAAGTATATGCACGACAGTCCACACGAATACTTTTTCTGTGAATTCCCGGTCATCATGTATGAATGGTTAGCGAAATTGACCTATCAGAAGTGAAACTTCCAAGGTGGTGAGCCGACATCTTGGACCCCCGAACTGATCCAG
Organism: Larix kaempferi; assembly: GCA_027924585.1. Lineage (NCBI taxonomy): Eukaryota > Viridiplantae > Streptophyta > Pinopsida > Pinales > Pinaceae > Larix > Larix kaempferi. The sequence continues at coordinate 177,456 of BSBM01000277.1, read as the reverse complement.
GAGCTGCAAGAAGTAGACAACAAAGCATCATGAGCTATTGAGGTCTGGGTCGACAGTATACTAAAAGGTTATATCACCGATTTTGCAATTGATACGACCAAGTCTTATAGCGAAGCTAAAAGGGAATTTTTCAACCGACCAAGAGGCAGGTTTCTGTTATCGCTACAGTTGTCCATTAAGATGCTCATATGCGAAAAAGGGCATACTGAAGATGCACCTCAATCAGTAGAAACCTGGTGGGTGGAGGTTGTGGATACCACGACAGCAGGGGGGCAGTACATGGAATGATATGGGGTATATGGGTGCAATTTTTGACGAGACTGTGAAGGAAGTCGAGGAAGAGAGTGGTATTATGAGGGGAGGATCAAGGTTTCGACAAGAGAAGAGGCAGAGGATAGGAGAAGGTCCTACTACGATTGAAACGCAAAGTTGTGAAGGAAGACCACACGAGACAAAGTGACCTCACAGTGCCGATAAAGACAACCAGGCTACCCCCAGGATAGAGGCAGGACCAACCCCTAGCAGCAACGTACCCACACCTCCACTCACTATCTCACAACCAAAAAGAAATACAACTTTGATATCATCATGTTAATCGTGTCAACAGAACTTGATTTCTAGTAGCTCAGCGACTGTAGGAAGGAAGCCCAAGATGGCGGGCGAAGATGCGAAGTTACCGTTGTTTCATTGGAATGGAACTGACAACCCAAACCAATACTAGTTCTTATGTGAAGCAGTATGGACTGTTAAGCAAATTACAGATGATGACGCCAAAAAAGGTCAGTTGGAGACAACTCTTCGGGGTCGCGCATTGGACTAGTTTATGAAGTTTGTACAAGTTCTCGCAGGCACTCAAGAGAAGACGCTTTAGGAAGTTAGAAAAGGATTGATTTCAGAGTTCAGAAAACCCAAGTCTGAGGCGCAGTATATTACAGAACTAAAAGAAATTAAGCAGTATCCAAATGAAACTATGTGGGATTTTGACCAACAGTTCAAAACACTGATGGCAAGGGTCAACTTTGACATGAGCGATGTCCAACACAAGTAATGGTTCATCGTGGCATTGCTACCTCATATTCGACTTCCGTTGATGCAACAGAACATTACAACACCAAGTGAAGCTCCAGAGATTGCGATGCAGTTAGAAGCTTTACCGATTGGTGAGAATGCAGCTGGCATGTCGCAGATTCAGACACAACTAGCCAACTTGACAATACAGTTGCAAGACCTTAAGAAGGGTAAAGAACATCGTGAAGAGGCTTGGTGTGCGTGATGTCGTGCAGAAGGGCATACCAAGGATAGTTACCCATATTTCCACAACTATCTAGTATCCAGAGCGTCGAACCCATTGAGTGGCGGGGGTATGCCATGGTGCCGCATCTGTTAGGTATATGGGCATCGACATGAAGAGTGTCAATACATGCAAAAGATGGTCACAAAACCGATGAATTTGTATTGTACATTCTGCAAATCCGTGGGACATGAAGATAAGGACTGTCGCGCATATGGCTTACTTCAGGAAAGAATGTACAATGCATTCTATCTGAAGGACGACCAGCGTGTAGTACAACAACCACAACCGAAGCCACAGGTGGCCCAACCGGTACCTCAACCGCAGATGCAGTTTGTACCACAGCCACAACCACAACCAAAGTTTATGCCACAGTATACTGTGATGCAGATGGCTCCATAGAAGCCACAGTACATTTAGTAGCCGCAGTATGTTCAGCCAGCACCATGTTTTCATCCAGAGCAGTGTGTTTAGCTGTAATCGAACCCCATGCAGCAACAGTTTAATCAACTGCAATATCAGCAGCAAGGGGGATTCTGCGGATGATTCCGGGGAGGACGCGGTGGAGGATTTGGTCACAGAGGAGGACGAGGTCACGAACCTGTCCAATTTTATAATTGCAGAGTGTTGGGACACTACCAAAGAGATTTCCCACAATTGCAAACACAGTGTACACTTTGTTTTGTTACTGATCACACTATTGAAAACTGTCCATAGTTGATTGTGCGGTGGCAGGAAGGAAATATAACACAGTTAAAGAATCAAAACCAATTTCCAAATCAGAATCAGCCGCAGAACCAGAACCAACGTCTAAATCATAACGCCAATCAAAATGTGAACCAACCTGTGAACCCACCGCCGAACCAAAATCAGGGACCAACTGTTGCGACAATTTCAGCCAAGCCGAGGACAAAAGATGTTGTTGTTGCTGTTATCACTCGTGGAGGTACGACGACATGTGAAGATGGTTCTTATTATATGATTCAGCTGGCTGGGAAGAAGAAGGTGCAGTTTGATATTGATGTCAAGCGTGACGCATTCTTTCAAGCGTGTAATGCGATAGAAAAATATCCCGGTAAGTCAATTGTTTATGACATGCCCCTGGCTTTTGACTCAACTTCAGAAGCAGGCCCGTCGCATTAGTATGGTACTCTGCAAAACTTATTTGAAATTTGTTTATCACTGGCACGTGATCCTGATGCACTTGCTAAGATTGAGAGTTTGTTGCATCGACCGACTGAGGGACGAAGGGAGTCCGCGGTGAAATCCTTTCAGAGAAAGAAGACAGGCAAAGAAATGCGCATGAATTTCTAGATTGGGGATTACGATGTCGATTCAGTCATTCTGGATCTAGGCTTCGATGTTAACATATTGAAAAAGTAGACATGGAAAAATATGGGGAGCCCAATGGTGAGCTGGTCTCCTGTACAGCTACGATTGGCTAATCAAGAAAAAGTCACGCCAATCAGGATATGTCACGTACCCACCCATCCATCCAAGGCAAGGGAGGGAACATGATGCCAATCTCTGGGGATTTCACATAATCTCAGCCCATTCATTAGAATCATATGAGTAAATCATTTGTGTGCAGATGTAAAACAAATCAATTAGGCACAACAGAATTAAACTATCCACACACATTACTCATGCATACGGCATATCAATAGTCATCAAATTAATACAGTGCAGAAGTAAGTACATAGACAGAAAAACACTTATCTCCATTTTGCAATTGTCCCAAACAACTAGCTATGTCGCTGCAATGTTCCACCCATCCATAGGCAAGTTGTGTTCATCAATCTCTCAACACAACTGCCACCCCCGAGCTGGGCATGATTCCTATAAGGAAAAAGGGGACATTCACTCTCTCACAGCCAATTAATCATTTCATCTGAGCCAATCTAGTCCACAGTTGGGTTTATCAGGCTACATTTGAACCCTGGAGGCTTACACTCAAGCTCAAGCCAAAGCAATGGATTTACCAATAGGATGGAGATGGGTTTGGGCTTTCCCCAAATCGTTTCCATCCAAAAACGAATTGTGGGATGGGGAAAAACATTCACAGGGAGGAAAACGTTTACTCCCCAACTCTCTCAACATTTAACAGCAAAAGCGGTCTCTATGGAACCCCAATTCCATTCCCCTTCTTCACCACTGGTATACAATACAAAAATGCCCTTCTCAGCTGGGAGAATGAAGGAAAACACCTCCAACATGGCTGGAAAACGCCCAGGTAGCTCTAAACTCGTGAGGGAGGAAGAGTGGGTGATGGATAATGGCTTGGGGAGCAATTCATGGCTCTTTTCTTTCCCAAGAAGCAAAACGCGATTTTCCATGTAGGGTGGCTTTCCCATACCCGAAATTGGATAGCCATACCTCTCATTCTCCAAGGCATTAACTACCTCAACCAACTCTTGGGAGAAACCAATGATTGGGTACAAAAGTCAAGATGGGTAGTTGAGGGTTTGATGGGTTCTCTCATTGACATTTGGCTTGACTTGATTGGCTCAAAGGGTTTTAATGTTTTCCCTCCCAATTCCTTGTAAAATCATGCCCCCATCTCTTGTTGCATTGCATAGCTAGTTGTGGGTATTTTATTAAATGCATATTTACAATTCCATTGTGCCGGGCTAGCACGTAAACCATATGCATCAATAAATCGATGGCGGGGCCTTGGCCTTGAGCTCCTCACCACGACTATATAACAAGATTACATCATTTAAAATTTTAATGTGATAGGGTCAAGAAGGGGACGTGATAGGAGAGTTCAGTGCCTTGTTGTGGATATCGAGTGAATGAAAACCTATGCGTGTTTTGATGTCGTTGAGTTTGTCGAAGGCAGAAGTTCCTATACCGCATTGTTGGGGATTGGATGGGCTAATGATAGCATGGCAGTGATCAATTTCAAGAAGCGGGTGATAACCTTTGAAAATCGGGATCTCCACTTCATCGCTCTGTTGGATTCGGCCGAAGGGTGATGATATGTTGAACCTATCAAGGGTGAGGTTGTAAGAGGATGGGCTCATGCATATAACATTTCAGAAGACTACATCCATCTGACCGCTGGTGGAGAAATTGGTTGGCACAGCTCCAGCTTTGCGTCTTTTGACTCGGATGATGCTTTAGAGAATTGGCAGAATCGCCTGCATGAGGTATCGTTCCGAAAGTGTGGGTTGAACACACAATCGTTGTGTCGTGTTGCGACTGAGACTGTTGAGTTTTCTGTATATGAAGGACATCCTGGTTTGTCTGAATTTCTAATCGCATTTGAAGCTAAGGTGTCAGAACTGCAACGTTTGTTGGCATTGGAGGAGGCATTGAAGGCTACTCCAGCATGGTGGTGGGTGACCCATAAGAAGTTGATCATTGGTTGGTCGCAGTGCCGAAGGTTGATGACGGTTTGCTTTAGCGACACAAAAATATACCACACCGGAAAGTACGATGGGAGGAATGAGCCTGGCAATCATCTGATGGAATGTTAGACTCTGTGGGATTCGTGACCAAGGGATGAATGGGTCCATGCTTTTATCCATACTTTGGATGAAATGTCACGCTCATGATATGTCACATCTGAATTGTAAGGGGAGATTACCACTTGGTTAGAGTTGACAGTTTGCTTTACTCATACCTTCAGCTTCACGGATGCCAACCGAGATGTTCATAATGATTTGCAGCTCATCCGCGATGTTGTTTTGAAGGTCGTTCCAGTGGCATATCCTGCGGATCCACATACACACTGTAAGATGCAGTCGATGATGGAATGTTATAATATCATTGGCGGGCTAGAGGATGGTGATGACCGCGAATGTCAATATTCTAGAATCAGAAGGAAGTCACAATGTCGTAGCACCTGACATGCCAACAGATCTGATCAGTCACTCGGTGAAGCTCCGGAAGGTCAACATTGGGACAGAAGAGAACCCAAAGTTTGCGAATGTTGACAAATACTGGGATCAAGAAATGATGGCGAAGGTCGCCAAACTGTTGCATGAGTTCCAAGATTTGTTCCCTACGAATTTTTCAGAGATGAAGGGAGTCTTGGGGGATCTAGGAGAGATGAATATTTCGCTAAAACCAGATGCGAAACCGATAAGGAAGCTACCATATTGCCTGAATCCGTGACATAAGGAATGGGTCAAATTTGAACTTGATCGCATGCTGGATGCTGGCATCATTGAACCAGTCAAAGAATCGGAATGGATCAGTCCTATGGTGGTGCACGACAAGAAGACATGTGAGGTCCGGATTTGTGTCAACTTGAGGAAGCTGAATGATGCATGTATGCATGATCCATTTCCGACACTGTTCACTGATGAAGTACTGGAGGGCATGGGTGGCCAAGAGATGTATTCCTTCACTGATGGATTTTCTGGCTATCATCAGATCAGGATTGCGAAAGAGGATCGCCACAAGACAACATTTGTGACTGAATGGGGTTGTTTCCAGTATATGGTGATGCCGTTTGGGCTTAAGAATGCACCTACGATATTTTCTCGTGTTGTTGTTGCTGCCTTCAGAGATTTTATTCAGAAGTTTCTGGAAGTTTATATGGATGACTGGACAGTGTATGGATTGGTCAACAATCATCTGGAAAACCTGTGACTTATGTTGGAGCGTTGTCGACAACATCAGATATTGCTGAACTTGAAGAAGTGCATTTTTTGTGCACCATTTGGGATATTGTTGGGTCACATTGTTTGCAAGTAGGGATTGTTGGCCGACCCAGCAAAGATTGCGCTCATTATGATCTTAACACCGCCTACCACTATCAAGCAGTTGAGAGCGATGTTGGGGCACACTAGGTACTATCGCAAGTTTATCCGGGGTTATGCAACGATCATGGCCCCTATGGAGAAGTTGGTAAAGAAGGACGTGGTATTCTTGTGGAGTCTTGAATGTCAAGTCATTTTCGAGACGTTGAAGGCTAAGATGGCTTCTGCACCGATATTGGTATTTCCGGACTGGAGCAAGGAATTCCATGTCCATGTAGATGCATCATCGATTGCACTGGGAGTAGTGCTCGTGCAACCAGGGGAAGGAGATATGGACCACCCAATTTCTTTTACGAGTCGGAAGTTGTCATCTGTGAAGAGAAATTATCCCACTACAGAGAGGGAAGGCTTGGAAATGGTATATGCACTGCAAAAGTTTACGCATTACTTGTTGGGGGGTCACTTCAAGATGTTCATAGACCACTCTGCTTTGAAATATCTGGTCAATAAGCGTGTGTTGGGGGGAAAGATATGTCATTGGCTACTTCTTTTTCAGGAGTTTGATTTTGAGGTGATTGTGAAGCCAGGTGGCCTAAATGTTGGGCCAAATCATCTATCGTGAATTGAGACAGGGGAGGAACCAACTACCATTGAAGATGTGTTTCCAGATGCGCAACTATTCGGGGTTGAAGTAGCTGATGACTACTACGAATAAATAATTTAGTTTATGGCAAGAGGAACCACACCAGTGGAGTTGACCATCAGTCAGAAGAAGCAGTTGGTGGTTAAGGCTGCAGACTTCCAGTTGATTGTCGGACAACTATATAAACTAGGAAGCTACATAAGTTAGGAATTCATGCTGCGAGTGGGTCATGTATGTTCCTTTTCACTTAGAGCATCCTCATCTACATGATATGTTGTTGAAACACGAAAAGTTATAAATATACCAAATGCACCTACATATTAATAATCATTAGTCCATACATCTGATGTTATAGTCATAATACCATCATGGGGCTACACTCCACTTCATGGGGCTACACTCCACCATTATGGGGCTGCACTCCACCCTCATGGGGTTACACTCCACCATTATGGGGTTGCACTCCACCCTCATGGGGCTATATTTCACTGCTGACCTCATTATTGTTGTTCCTCTTTTGCTTAAAAGAAACAAATGCATTAATTTAGGGGCGAAATCAGTCATGAATGTATTTTACAAGTAATCAACAATTATATTCGATTAATTGTATTTCCCATGATATTTAATGAGGTAGATTGTGTTTTGTTGGCAGGAGGATTCGACAGGTCAGCTGCGCAGCATCGCAGATGCTGCGAAGGGTCAAAGATGTCGCATAAGAAGGAAAACAATGCGCAAGTCGATTAGTTTATGTAGTTTTGGGTCATTTAGACCGCATTATGTGGGTTTTTGGGTCATTTGGACCGCATTATGTGGGTTTTTGGGTCCACAGGGGCTTCACTCAATAAACCACTATCATAGCACGTTCATTCGTGGCATATGAAACAATACCTCTAATTTCACTAAATATTGGAAAATACCTTCCAAAATTGTTTTTTTTTAACCCCCTCCCAATATGCCTTCCCAATTTAGAAAAACCCCTATTTTCACTAGATATTGTATGTATTAATTTTTTCATTAACATTTTTTATACCCCTTTATATTTCTACCTAGTATATTGATATGATACCCCTCTTATGACCCCACATGCATTCTACAATGCACCTTGCTTCTTTTGATGTATATTGTGGATGCACATTACTTCACCCACAATGCAATTACTCAACCACATATCATTATGATTTGCAACATCTAATGGTCTAATGAAGATATAGGAGATCACTTCTTGTATGTCACTAGAGCCAATGCACATAGTACAACATTTAGATTGCATGTTGCAGTTCCCCAATTGTTGACTAAGCCTATTGTGGGCTAGGTATCCAAGCTCCCATAGCCTATAACAAGCTCTAGGAGGCTAACGAATCCTCCCAAGGCCTGTAATAGGCACGATTGGTTGGGTGTTCAAGCCCCCAAGGCCTATCAAGGGCCTATAACAGGCCCTGGAGGCTTAGAGCCTCCCAAGCCTATTGGTAACAACTGGCCGAGTGCTATTGGTAACAATTGGTTGTCAATGACCACTGTCTCTTGACTATGATTGAATGGAAACCCACTTCACCACGAAACCCCTGGCCTCAAGCATGCCTCAAGATGCGATTTCCCTATGTACTAGTAAGCCCAAGCCTTGCCTCAACCCAATTTCTCATCCGGTCGTGATCCCTCCATCTCCATTTGGCGGATATCTGTCATCCTGCCCATATAAAAAAGACCCCAAAGTATTTTTGTATTGTTACATTAAATTAAAAAAACCCTTTGCCCCTTAATATATAAGCAATATAATTTTTAGGTTTTCATGAATATTTAATACCGCAATATGAATGAACGTGATATTATATTGCCTTCTAGTGAAGCCCCCATGTTTGGGTCATCCTTTTTGTAAAGGTTGTTAGGAAGTAGTTAGACGGTTGCCTAAGTGGACCGCAAATGTAAAGGCGCTAGCCTATAAATAGACATAGCATTCTAAGTGTTGAGAGACCGATTTAGATATACCGATTGAGAGTTACAGGAGCTGATCAATTGAGAGATAGTTGAGCACGGATGATTTTGCTTATCTGTTGATCTGGGTATACGACACAAGGATTATCTTGTTGTATCTGTGTTTTGTTGCGAAGATGAATATGATATGACAGAGTTTTGAGCAGAATCATTGTGTCTTTCATGTCTCCTTGTGGTAAATGCATTATGCGATATGAATCTGCGAATGATGCGATGTTTTCTTGCTGCAATTAATGTTTTATTGTTATATTTGTTACATTAGTAGTTTTGTCAATGATAAGATTTGTTGAATGATGTTGCAATTATGTTTAGTGCCTAAGTCGAATGGTTAGATCTATTTCTGAATGCTGCAATAAGTTGATTATTTGATGCACAAAATCCTCCTTCATTCGGCGGAAACGTGGTTCCGTCAGCTCTCCCTTGAACATCTCGGGTGAGACTTCATCTGCTCCGTAGGTGTTACTGGGCGGGGTTAAACCTGTCTGGGCCGGTGCTCAGGGAGATCATGGTGGTTTGGGTGTCGACAGTGAGAGGAACCCATGTCGACTGGGTTTGTGTCAACATGTTTTCCCCATGCTTTGTCAATGTTTAATCATATCTTTAAAGTCGATCTTGAACCCGGGCTAAAGGTATTCTTTGGTGGCTATTTTTTTGTACTTATTCCCCTGCATTGCATAACATTGCAATTTTTTTTTATCAAATGCAATTAAACAATAGTTGGATGGTGATGGTAATGATATGGTTTAATTCTTTATTACTTACAATTATGGATATCAACTTGAGATAAGCAACATGGCAAGTCTTTGCTAGTCATGTTTCTCTAATATTGTATAGGCATCCTTCAAGGTATCTAGGATCATATCAATAAATGTTGGCTAGGTCATATATTGCAACTTTTAGGTAGAAACAAAGAAAATTTAGCATATTTAATTAAATATATCAACTACCTTCTTATAGAAATAGGTGGTGCATTTACTTCTTTTCTGATCCTCTTCTCATTTGAATCCTCTAATAATTTATTCTACTCCCTCTTGAGAATTATTGGAGGATGCTCATACCTAGGGTTTTTTTTGTAATGAACCCTATATTGATCCCTCAAATATTTTGAATATGTACCATCCATTGACATGACTGCACTTTGGTTGAATGTTTCACCAAAGAGGTCCATTTTCAAATTAACACTTTGACCATTCCAATGGGTGCATATAGTAGGTCAAAAAATATCTAAGGCTTTCTCATTCAAATGCTTCCAAAAAATGTTGTTTCTTGTGAAATGATATGATATTTAATATAAATTAAATGGAAAGAAGTACACTTTTATTAGATAATAAGAAATAATTAAGACATTCATAATTACCTAGGAAATTTTTTATCTTAATCATATGAATGTCCTGGTCCAGCAAGAAACTAATCGCCTCGGTGTTCCCTTGCTAGCAACATGTGTCAATCCAAGAAACAAATTTGAAGAATTAGTACTAGCTGGGTCATATCCACCATCATGTGCATGACCTAGCATGCTCTGGGAAGGTGTGTTGTGGTCCCTAGAAATTGTAGTGGCATGAATCAAGGGGATGTGATCCATAGGAGTAGAGGAAAATAACCTCATGGGTATGCGGGTCGTTCTAGGACACGGTGGTGTTGGTGCATCACTACTACCAACATTGGCCTCATGAGCAGGCTCATGCACTGCTCTAAATAAATATTTTAGAAATAAACCATTCTTTGTTTAGATATAAGAGTAGAAAACCAAAAATCATAAATGAATATATGTGATAAATGATCAATTTAAAAGTTGGTGCCTACCCCATATCATTTTATTGATTCCTGCAAAACCCTACACCTTTTTTAATCTCCTCTGTGAGTTCACATCCTACCAATTCAACTAATTCTTTATTTTTATTTCTCATAAACTTTCTAATTGTGTCGATCAGGTCAATGGAATCAAATAATTTATCATTGTTGGTTTCATTGTCAGGATTAGGTGTGGGCGACTACATATAGCAAGAAAAAACAAAGTAATTCAATTATAAAAACAACAATAATATTCACATTAAATTGTCAATTCCTAGTATATCATTTGGTTAAGGTGTGGGTCTTGTCAACAAGGCCACCTGAGTTCAATTCCCCTCAGGGGTGACTTAGTTGGGAGGTGACACCCAAAAACCAAGTCAAATTGAGGCTGGTGCGATCCCTGGGTGATTTGGATGGGTTAGATGCCTCTGGGTCATGGTTTCTCAGACCACATTCCACTCCCGCAAGTCAGGGATATTTGAGAAAACAAAAAAAATTATTCACATTAAATTAATATAGATATTACACAACATTTATTGGTTGTGGGGTTAGTCCTTTCTCACGATCACCCTACACAAATATTCATACTGAATGTTACCTTATAATATAAGAATCATGAGATATTACAATTAATTTTAAATATAATAAATAAGAGTCATTGGTTAGATGTGGGAAAACTAGTAAAACATAAGTACCCTCGTGATAGAAGAACCTTTATATATTCGATTCAAATCGTAATCGACCAACAAATATTTCCTTGCAGCTATTGATTTTATTGTAGTTATGACTACCTAATTTACTTCACACCCCTCAAATATGCAACTAGGTGTCATTTTTGTTGTCTCGGAATGTGTATTGTTTATAAACCCTGCAATATTCCTTGAATATTTTTTAATTCCATCAATATACCTAGTCACTCCTTTATTTTGATTACTGTCTTTTAGTTTAATATACTTTAAAGTGATTCCATATATCCGCATACTTTGCATATATAGGACCAATCTCATCCAATCTCCATAATTGTAAAATGGACTGACACACTCCATAAATTTAGTTACTCTACCATAGTTGACCTTTATTTTAGCGACCATCCTGGGACCATATTAAAATTACTAACAAAACGTGCATACATTCTCATCTACCCATTAAATAGCTTGTGCAAGCATGCCATCCAATCAATGCTCCCCATGACCATTACTGCATAATCGATTCTCCATGTGATGTTGAGCATGCTAGCTCTCGAGAGGGGGATGTGGTAAATTCCTAGCTTGCACATGTACAACTACTAGCTCCTATGGAATTTGATCGTCATTAATGCTTCGGTCTTGAATTGATGGCACCCCATCGAAGGAATCCCATTTTTTCTTAGCTAGATCTTGGAAAGAGAGAGAAAGTGATGTGTGTTTCTCGAAAGGCCACATATGGCTAATGTAGTCTTCTTGAAGGTCCACACCCTAGTTTTTCGGGTGGTCTGCCACCTTGTTGGAAAAGTGTATTTTATAACCAAGTTCTACTAAGAGTCTCAAATACCCAATTTTGTACAAAGGGTACAAAAGGTGTTGATGTACATCAACACAATATGACCTTTTCCTTGGTGCAAATTTGTCCATCTCATGTATTGGTTTTCATAATTATAGTTACAAATACTCCTCCTCAATGGTGTTAATGAAATCCTTTCATGTTGGTTATCTTAATGATAGCCAGATTTTGAGCCTATAATAAATTTGATTAAATCATGTATTATTTGTAGTGCTCTATGTGATGGGACTCAAGCCATGTAGGCTAAGATATAATGACTCTATCTTTAAAATTTGAATTGCATTTTGAATAATCATAGTACAAAGATCAAGGTTAAGGCCCAACTAATAAATGCTTCATACCTAGTAGTGGTATAGGATTATGATATGGATGCTACATTTCCATGGTATTCTTATGTTATGCAAATGAATTTATAAAAGGAAATAAAAGATAATAGAACATCTACTAATTTTATATTGGAGAAAGAGGAAAGGTGGGTGCATGGGAGATTTTACATTGGCACTTCCCTTCAGAGATACTAGCTTGTATCTCATATTTCCTTACAAATATCTCACGTTAATCTTGAAATGATTTTTCCCTTTTAAAAGTTCCCCATGCTTCTTAGGAACCGTGTAATTCCCATACAAGGAAATTATGTATTGTGAAAATTATTAGGGTATTCTTCATTCAGCATGGGTTGAAGGATCATTATTCCATTCTCCCATTATAATTTTCTCTCCTCTTGTTAATGAAGGAACCTATGTGGAACCATGGTTGTTTTGGATGGTAAGAGCCTATGGAAGTTGGGGACATTTTTCTAAAATATGAAAGGAAACAATATTGTTTTGATTTAAAACATCATGGCTAGAATGTTAATAATCACCAAAGAAAACATCATTAAACTCACAACCTTATTCATGTCACTCATGATTGTTTGAAGACAAATGTTTATCCTTTAGGTTGTTCCTAGTATTGAACTAGAAGTTTTTTATTTTCCTTCCTACAATGAAGAGAATTGGAATGGAAGAACATCCTTGAGGACCGTGGAGGAGAGAAACAGAAGATATTAACTAGATCTTATAGAATGATTTCTATTTGTAAATGCCATGAATTAAATGGGTAAGAATGAATTCATAATATGCAATGTTATTTTTGTTCCATCTTTATATGCATACAAATGATGTTTTATATAGTTTCTAAAGACAAAATTTGGCATAATAGTTTGTTATTTGAGGAAGGGATTTCAAATTGAGTACCTTGTTGACCAATTGAGGCATTTATGTACATTAAAAATAATATGCATCTCATAATTATCGGTAACATATTGCACATTGCAAGTATCCCACCAATATTTGTCATGGGGAAGTTCCTTTAGGATTGAAAATGTAATTTTGCCACTATTAGAGAAGTTATGAATGGAGAAATAACCCTCGAATAGATTTAACCATCTTTTCAAAGATTCTAAATATATCATTCCTTCAATTATAAGGATATTGAAATTAAGTTGTTCCTACAGTGGCTTCATTCATCAAAAATAGAAACTTGTTGAAGGTGTTTCTATTGATGTTGGGATTTTTCAAAGGGTTTGAGTGAAATGAACCCATCATCCCATTCCATTGTCCCTCAAGGGTTTCCTTGAGAAAAAATTCGATATCATCTCTCACTTTGGTCAATGAGGGAGGTCTTCAAAAATATTGGTTAGTTTGAGCCCCAACTCCCTATACCCTCACCTTGACAAGGGAATGTGCTCAAAAACAAGAGAGAAGAGGTTTATCCTATAAAAATGATCCAAAATGGATTGCGATCAAATTAAAGAAACACAATATTGCAAAGAAAACATGAGATAGGGTGATTCCATGAAGATGGTTAACTCTATTTGGCCAAATATGGCAATGAAAAATGGAAATTTTACCCATGTATTAAATTGAAGCCCTCGAAACTCATATTTTCCATACGAATTTTGACATGCGGTTAAAAAACGAAATGTAGAGAATTATGTTGGCTTTCCAATGAATTTTTTTTTTAATATACCAATGTCATTTATTGTGTCAAATTTTCATTTAATGAAACGTGTGTCCTTAAAAATTTGAAGAGTAATTAACAAGTGGCTTATGTGTGTGAAAAATAATTTAATGTTAAATTAATAATTAAAAAAAATGAAATATACATTTGAACATAATCTAGACAGAATGCACCAGTGTGTACATATTTTTCTTTTATTTTTTCTCAAAAAATTATATTTATAATTATTTTTTAAACTGACCAGTGAATATTTCAGTCGCATTTTGCACACAAGTGCGTGTGCGCATCACATATTTTGATTGTTTACATAAATTGAAAAACTAAAAATAACATTTTGAAGAGGACGCACTGATGTAGCGCTTGTATAGTTTTTCAAATTTTTTGAATGTGTATTTTGAATGTTGTTGATTTATCTTTGAGCTCATTCGAAGTTGTCGACAGGGTTTTTAGGGTAAGCTTTAGCAGAAATTTAAAAAAGAATGACATACGAAGATAAAAATTCATCAATTATATTTCCATGGATAGAGGATTCGTTGATGAATCCAACGGTATCAATTCCACCCATTAATGTGCATTAATGACATATTTTAAGCCCCTAAAAAGCACAAACAATTTTCGTTATGTAGAGAAAAGGGTTATGGGCCTATTTTTAAGGCCCTCAATTGAGGTATTTGCTCGATTGAGGTTTTTAAAATACCTCGATCGAGGGCTTTAAGAGATCTCGATCAAGGGATTTACATAAACCTCGATCGAGGTCTCTTCAATCCCTCGATCAAGGTTATTTCCTCGATTGAGGTTTTGTAAAAAAAACTCGATCGAGGGTTTGTTTATGTAAACAAAAAAAAAGCCCGGGAAAGGAGTTGGACGATTGATGTTGTCCAACCACCATTCCCATGCAAAAACAACAACCAAAATCTATATAACCACTAAACAATTTCCCAACAACACTTGTTTAAATCATTGTTAGTTTAATTTCAATTAGATCTATGTGAATTTCATGTTGTTCAATTAGAGTTCATCACATGTGTAGGAATTTCTTTGTATATCTACTTCAAATTCCATATTAACATATTTGTAGCGACCCCATTTCCAGGGTCCTACTTAAAACTATTTTCTAAAACTTAAGAAGATAATATAAACCATTTACAATGCATAATCAATAATAAAATTAAAGATATTCGAGATTTGAACTAACAAGTAAACACAAAACACATAACTTGTTATCATAGGTTGAATCCGCTGTTGAAGGAGAGGTCGATGCCTTCATTCCAATCTATCTTGTCCAAGTGTCGACTAGCTATTCAGCTGACACCCGCAAGTAAAGGCTCGTTTAACCATATGAGAAATAATCGTTAGCTTCGCCACTCAACCATAGGCTTATACAATCAGCCGCATAGCCACCCCTGAGCCTTGGGGTCGTAGAGGATACACACCAACAAGGATTCAGGAGTGAGCTCCCCCTCACCAAAATCCTTAGCCAAACTCACCATAGAAAACACAATCATAACTCATTTTCCATTCCAGTAGTCCTCCAACCTTAGGGAGCCATCCCCTTTCCCTTCCTTACCTCTTGCTTAAATAGAAAAATCCTTTGCGACACATGTCACCTCATGCAAAAATACTCTTTTATGCAAAATTATTAAATACAAATATTCACCCAACCATGTGTCACTCTCTCATGAGAGTGCACATACTTCCCACATTTTACTCCTACATGTCCCCTGATGCTAGAATTCCAATCCCTATTTTAGTGGGTGCAGGTGGAGTTGACTAGTTAATGACTCCTAGTCTATATTTTTCTCCATATTTAATTATTCCCAATTGTTTAATTACAAATAATCATTTCATGCCCAAATAATCTAATGCAATACTATATGCCAAGTACATAATTATAAATAGTCTTTTCATGCACAAATAATCTAATGCAATACTATATGCCAAATATATAATTATAAATAGTCCTTTCATGCACAAATAATCTAATGCAATACTATATGCCAAATACATAGGTGTTCATTTATCAATTTCCTTTATTCGTCTAGGTACCACATCGTCGGGTCCTTCTGAAAACACTTTCTTTCCTTAATTGTCTAGGTACCACATCGTTGGGTCCTTCCGACAATAATTTCTCATTTTATTGTTGTGTTGGGATTCTGTGTAGTGATTTTAGGAACCGTTACCATAAATCATCCGGCTACACTCTATGTGAGACTAATGGAGCTAAGGAGTAAGTTTGTTCTTACTGCGCACCCCTCAACCTCGTATGTGACCAAACCGTTATGGTCTCACCCATACGACTTCACTCCCACCCGAGTAAAGCTAAATGGGATTTCAACTCGTGCGTGGATGCTAACGGGAGCCGAAACCATCGTCGTATCCCGTGTGCATTTTTCCCATCCTCTACATCCCCCTTTTTGTTCTATCGTGATTCATCCAGTAAACCGCCTTACCTGTCACTGTACACATACTCAAAGCACACATCAGTAGTACTGCTCAAAATCGTCATATCATAATTCATTTCATTCATTCGCTAATCGTTAAGCAAACATAGATAATTGTCCATTGGATTCACATCATAATCACCTGCATAATTCCATTTCCATATTCCAACATAAATACGACATTCATCATAAGATTTCACATGTGCTAATCAATCAACAATGTTTCATATTAAACTCACAAGTATCCATAATCGTCATTAAATCAATCATTCATTAGAAACATATTCATTTACCACATATATCGCTAATCAGTCAACAGTTTATTCTAAATCAACATATAAGCAATCATTTATCTTGGTTTCTTTAACTGGGTCACTTACAAATAAGTGTCATCGATATCGATAGTCATAGCAAGGTTGAGGGGCATTACATACACCCCTCCTTATTTAAACTTCGTCCCGAAGTTAAGTTTTATTGTACATTCACATACATTTCACTCTCTCTTTATAATCAATTTGATACCATCCTCTTCTATTTTCATTAAATAACCATGGCCATAAACCTAGCTTTTCTATCAACACTTATTTTATGTCTCATCCAACCAATTCCAATAGGTTCTCAATAATCCAACAATGATTTCATGTAATTTTAGTCCTGTAATATTTTCAATATTCGTCAATGCTATCTTAATTTTTCCAACATCTCCTAATCATCCACAAGGAACCATGATATTCACTTAATCTAGATCGCATTATTAGCCACACGATAGCTATCCAATAGGATTTTAGCACAACATAATCAATTTAAGAATTCAAATCCATTTGGATATCCTCTCCTCCAAGGCACAAAGGTAACCATCATACAATCTTCCTCAAAAATACAGATGGGTAAGTCATAATCATGGATTAACAAATCAAGAGTGACTACCAAATATTCCAAAATCCAATTCCCAAAAGACTACTTCCAAACCCCTAAATGTTTTAATAATGTTGGTTCTCAATTTGACAGGATTCCAAGCATCCAAACTTAGAGATTTAGTCGATCATATTAAACTTTAATTCCTATTACTTTCGCCAATAACATCATGTCCAAGTCAATCAACTTATCACGTCCTTACCTCATTTCGTCATTTATGTTGTCATAGGACCACTTCGACATACTCATCAAGTGGCACACTGTGGGTTTTCTTAACCTCATCGAGTTCCGTCTCGAGGGCTAGTCATCTTTTCATGAAGATTTTTCCATGTCCTATTGTTAGATTTATTGCTTTCAGTTCATTGTGTTGATCATATCCATGCTTCATTTTACTAAAATTGTCTTCATTTGGACCTTTCGGTGGAATTTCCCAATTAATAATTCTTCATTTACCTCTGTCATGGTCACATCGAGTTTGTACTTTTTCATCATTTTTAACAACATTGTCATGCTAGAAAAATTAGTGTCATTGGGCTGAGCTCCACATGCTAGTAACATTGATATCTCGTTTTTCAAATTTCAAGTCCATTTCACTTCCTCGATAATCGGTCAAAGTTTCGTAAATGTGATCATCTTGGTGTCTTTCCATTTAAAATTTATTGATTTTCCGCCATTTAGTAAATTCACCACATATATATCTGTTTACGTGTCTTCTCCACATTGTAACTTCCCAAAAGATGGTAATTGCGGAATTTTTTTAAAATTTTACTATTATAACTGTGATAAACGGGTATTTTGAACTATTCACTAAAAATTTATAAAGTACGTAGTTGAGAAATAATATTTCCATAACTTTTAAATTTATATGAGACATTCCAAGTACCATTTTCTTTAACTCTTGCATAACTCTTAACATGATAATCTCTAATAAAAGCGTAATTACTCTTAATATAAACTTCATATACTTCCTATCATCAACCAATATATCTATGAAAATTCTTGATACCATAACGAACCATACCAATAACGATTTATAATTCTTTACCCCTTATGCATACTATAACGATTTATAATTCTTTACCCCTTATGTATACTTTGAAGAAGGAAATACAATTAATTTCTTTATATAATAAAAATGTATATAGACTTTCTCCTTCCTTAAGCTTTCAAAAATATTAATCTCATACACTATCATTTATAATCGTAAACCAGTGATTCATTATCATCTAATTAGATTCTTTTATTTATAATGTCATAATAGGAAGAAAACAAATTCTAACTTTATTTTTAAAACTATGGGGATATTCTTTCCTTACCACTTCTAGTATTTATCCAACCTTTTTATCCACCAATCGTCTAACCATTCAAAATATATTCATTACCTTACTTAACCACTTCTTTTACTTTAATTTATAAACAATATATTAAAGTCAATTCTTTAATTATTATATAAACAAAGTTAGAATAGAAAGTGGTATAGCTAACCAAAAGGGTCGGGCTTTTATACGACTTGGCACAATGCCATTTTATCCGTCAGAGGATTAAATAGTTTTCTTCAGCAAACAACTCGAACCCTTTATTTTAAGGATTTACATCTATACTGACTGTCATTTTTATGCAAGCACTATAACGAGTTTTAAGAGCCAATTCTTTAAGTAACTACATTGTTTTCTGTCACCACATAACTCCAACGTTTTCAACACATACAGTTACCCCAAAATCGGAGGCTACGCCGATTTGAATTCAAGTTAAACAGAAAGTGAAGACTGAAGTCATCGCCATGGTTGAAACCTTAAAAAAAAAATATAGGTGCACAGTCTGAGAGTGAACAAGCAGCGTTTAACTTATAAGAAACGCACAAGGTCGACTTCCAAATAAAAGAACAAGGTTGGTTCGATCCGGAATGCCAAAATCAAAGTTAACAACAGTTTTGGAAGGCGGTAAAACATTATGATTAAAACAAAATGCGATGTGGAACTGTGCCTCGCCGGAAGGAAAATTTTCCGTTGCCGATAGGGGGCGATTTGAGTGACAGTTATCACATGCCAAACAAAACCTATAGACATCGACGACATTTTTAAATAGCAGTACTTCACATAACATCCACACAATCAAATAGAGGACAAGGGTCCTGTCTTAATACAAGACTGATATTATCATGTCTTTCCCAAAAATTTCATGCAGTATAAAATAACCAGACCCTTCTTTTATATAAGCATCCTTAATTCACATGATTTTTGACAAAGATCCATAATTTAAATTCCGGCAAGATTTAAATTACAAATTAAACCAATACACAAAGAAATATGATTCCAATTGATAAGTAAGTGTTGGATCAAACAGCCACAGAACATAATATGCAGTGGAAGAAATTAAAACGAGAAAGCAAATAATGACACACACACATAAAATGTACACAGATATTTACTTGGTAAAACCGTCGAGAGGGAAACATCCACGGAGCAATGGTATCGGTCCTCTTATTATTCAGAACATGAAGATTTTACAGCAGCTCTCAACTCATAATCCTTCTCTATGAGAATACAAGAAATATATACATTTCTTACATGGTTACTTATAACTGTATAAACTTAGTTACTCGGTTAGACAGTTACATAGTCACCGGGAGAACTGGTTGTCACCCATTTCCAACAATCTCCACCTTGACAATAATTTCCCTGATACCTTGCTCAGTGCTCTATTTATCACCTTTCCTGCAAGCCTAGAGAAGTCAAGCACCACCGTAGCTTCTCTAAAGTAACTAGCTTCGTGAACATGTCTGCACTATTATTTTGAGTGTGGACCTTTTCAAGAACCACTCCACCTTCATCAACAACATGTCTAACAAAATGGTATTTTACAGGAATATGTTTTGTCTTGCTGTGATAAGCTGGATTTTTAGCTAAATGAATAGTACTCTGACAATCACAGAAAAATTTTATAGTGTTCTGAACCTTTCATAACTCACCCAACAAACATTTTAACCAAATTGCCTCGTTGCAAGCATGTGAAGCAGCTATATATTATGCCTTTGTAGTGGATAAAGCAACAATATTATGAATCTTTGACATCCAACTAATAGCTCCACCTGTAAGAGTAAAGACATAACTTGAAGTGGACATCCTCTTGTCCAAGTCACCTGCAAAATCAGAATCAACATAACTACATACTTCATCACTACAACCATCAAAAGTGATACAATAGTCGCTTGTGCCTCTAAGATACCGAAGCACCCATTTCACTGCTTCCCAATTATCTTTTCCCAAATTTTCCATGTATCTACTGACAACACCAACTGCATGTGAAATATCGGTTCTTGTACTTATCACCACATACATCAAACTTCCTACTGCATTAGCTTATGGTACACGAGACATATACTACTTTTCTTCATCACTATTAGGACTTAAACCTGAAGAAAGCTTGAAATGAGAAGCTAAAGGGATATTAGCAGGTTTCACCTTATTCATAGCGAATCTCTGAAGTATTTTCTCCACATACTTCTTTTGTGATAAACACAGCTTGCCATTTTTCCTGTCTCTGTGTATCTGCATGCCCAAGATCTGATTTGCTGCTCCTAGATCCTTCATATCAAACGTCTTATCCAACTGAGCCTTTAACCCACTGATTTCAAACATGCTCTTGCTTGCGACAAGCATATCATCAACATATAATACCAAAATAATGAACATGTCATTTTCCAACTTTTTAAATTACACACAATGATCATACTCACTCCTGGTAAAATTTTGGCTCACCATGAAAGAATCAAACTTCTTGTACCATTTCCTACGAGACTGCCTTGGGCCATACAATGATTTTATGAGCTTCCAAACAAACCTCTTGTTTCGATTCTGAACAAACCCTTATGGTTGTTCCATGAAAATTTCCTCATCTAAATCTCCATGTAAGAAAGCTGTCTTGAAATCTAGCTGCTCTAACTCCAATTCATATAAGGCAATTAGTGCTAACAAAATTCTGATAGAAACAAGTTTCACAACTGGTGAAAAAATCTCATGAAAATCAATACCTGCTTTATGAGAAAACCCTTTTGCAACTAGTCTGGCCTTGTACCTCGTAACAGTGTCATCAACTTCTTTCTTCAATTTGTACACCCATTTGCAGCCAACCACTTTCCTACTCTCTGGAAGTTCCACAAGATCCCATGTTTTGTTCTTTGCCAAAGAATCCATTTCTTCTTTCATTGCAAGTTTCCATTTGCCACTGTCAGACACTTCTAATGCTTCTTGATAACTGTTAGGTTCTCCTTCGTTAGAAATTAAAGCAACAAATGTGACAAAATCATCATACCTCTTTGGAAAAGTTTTGTCTCGTGTAGATCTTCGTAGAGTTTGTTGTGGCATTTCCTCTATTTCTGTCTGCTCATCCTGAGGAGTGTCCTCATGAATATCCTCCTCATGGACATCCTCATGATTCCTCCTCGTAGATGACTAAGTATCAAACTAAATTTGTTGTAACTGTGGTACATTAGCCTGTTTCAAATCATTACTTACATCTAAATTTGATAGAGAAAGTCCATCAAATATTACATCTCTATTTATGATGACTTTGTGGACAGCAGGATTTCAGAATCTATATCTCTTAAAACCATCACCATATCCAACAAAGATCATTTTTCTTGATTTAGGCTCTAGTTTGGAACGTTGATTTTTCCGAATAAGTGCATAGGCTTCACAACCAAATACTCTAAGGTTAGAATAATCACATGGTTGACCTATCCATACCTCTTTTGGAATTTTACAGTCAATTGTTGTTGATGGTGATCGATTGACCAAGTAACAAGCTGTAAGCAATGCCTCTCCCCACAATTCCTGCTGCAACTTCGCATTACTGAGCATGCTCCTTGCTCTTTCAAGAAGAGTCATGTTCATGCATTCAGCAACACCGTTCTGCTACGGAGTGTAAACAGTGGTCTTATGCCTCTCAATCCCATCCTTCTTGCAATAATTATCAAACTCCTTAGAAGTAAATTCGGTTCCATTATTTGTTCTAATATATTTAAGGAACCTGCCACTGCTTTTTTCAACCAAAGCTCTAAACTGTTTAAATATATCAAAAACATCATCTTTTCTCTTTAACAAATAGATCCAGACTTTCCTCGAGTAATCATCTATAAAACTGACGAAATATGATGATCTCCCATAAGAAATTTTAGGAGATGGGCCCCATAAATCAGAATGAATATAGTCTAGGATACCTTTACTAGTGTGTTTTCTAGATTAAAATTTTGTCTAGCTTGTTTACCATAAATACAATGGTCACAAAACTTCAAATCTACAGATTTTAAATTAGGAAGCAAATTTCAATCAGCAAGTACCTTCATTCTTTTTTTGCTGATATGACCTAATCGTTGATGCCATAAACGAGTGAAGTCTGTTGCTGCACCAACTGATGCTACTGTTGCGTGATCGATTTCCGTCCTCCCTTCAAGTTTATACAGGTTCCCGACTCTGTTTGCCTTCATAACAACCAAGATACATTTCAATATCTTCATAACTCCACCTTGAACTATAAATTTGTAACCAACATCATCAAGAACTCCCATTGATATCAACTTCTTCCTCAGTTCAGGTACATGTCTCACATCTGTTAGAGTCCTAACAGTCCCACCATACATTTTTATTATGATACTCCTTATCCCAACAGTTTTACATGAAACATTATTTCCCATATAAACTACCCCATCATCTACAGATTTGTATGTGGAATACCAATTTCTATGGAGACACATGTGATGAGATGCTCCAGAATCAATTAACCAGTCATAATGGTATTGTGAGACAGTAGATGTAGATAATACCTTATCAATCATACCTGAATCATTCTCGGCTATGTTTGCCTCCTTTGTAGAGTCCTCCTTAGAAGCTTGCTTCCATTTCCAACAACCTTTCTTAAGATGTCATGTTTTATTGCAATATGAGCACTTCAATTTACTCTTTTTGCCCTTCGACTTTGACCTTGATGTACCCCTTGAATGTAGTTCTCTTTCACTGGTTCTTCCTCTGGCCACCATTACTTCTGATGTCGAGGTTTCAAGACTAGATTTCTTTCGAGTTTCCTCAGAAATCAAGGCTCCCACAACATCATCGAAGGTAATAGACTCAATAGAACTAAAACTGATAGAGGTTACAAAATGTGCCCAAGACTCGGGCAAAGAGCACAAAAGTAAAGTCGCCTTCTCTTCATATTTAATAATTTCTTCCATACTAGCCTACTGGCAAATAATAGTATTGAACGCATTCAAGTGATCAGAAATTTTTGTACCTTCTTTCATACGCAAGGTAAATAACTGCTGCTTTAGGAGGATTTTGTTCGTCAAGGATTTAGTCATGTACAGACTTTCCAATTTTGTCCAGAGACCTGCTGCTGTAGTTTGAGACATGATGTTAAATAAAACATCATCGGCCAAGCACATACGAATAGCACTGAGAGCTCTTTCATCCATCTCCCCCCAGTCTTCATCTGAAATATCTGTGGATTTCTTTGTCTTCCCTGCCAATGCATTTGCCACTCCTTGTTGCACGAGCATATCCCTCATCTTGACCTTCCAAAACTCAAAATTATTGCTCCCATTGAACTTCTCAATTTCAAACTTAACATTCTGTGTTTTCGCCATTTTCTCAAGAAACCAAGTCAAAAAAAATTTATAAAAAACCAAAGTCTTAAATAAAATAAACAACCGAACCATTTTCAAAATAGTGGATTAACTAATTTAATAATTTAAATTCCAAAAAACAAATGGAATAAAGTTTTCTTTTAAATAACAAAACTTTGCCTTATGACTCCGAGGGCAATCCACTAAGTAAAAACAAAAAACCACCTTTTATATGATTACACCAACCACCTTATACCATATCTACGTGAATCAAATAAGAAAAAACCCAACAAACATACATTTCCACTTTTTACCAAACTTTACGCCAAGAAACATAAGTTTTCACCCTTTACCAAACTTTACGCCAAGAAACATCCATTTTCACACTTTACCTTATAATTTTCGCGCTTCTCTATAAATGATGGCAGCGAAAATTCCCATGGATTTAAATTTTATAAGTGTGTCATCAAATTTTCGCGCCCCAGCAAGCTTAGGACCCACTAAACTCTAGAATTTTTCGCCCCTTGCTCTTCAGGTAACTTTTGACTGGTGAAAGTAAACTGGAATTTTTCGCTCTTTTCACGCGATAGGCCGGGTGATAGTGGCTCTCAACATTCTCATTTTTTGCAATCTTTTGCCAAGTTCTGATACCACTTGTTGGATCAAACAGCCACAGAACACAGAACATAATATGCAGCAGAAGAAATAAAAAGGAGAAAGCAAATAATGACACACACATAAAATATACACAGATTTAAGTGGTAAGACCCTCAAGAGGGAAACATCCACAATCACTGAGAAAACTGGTTGTCACCTATTTTTCCAACAGTAAGGAAACATTGAAGTGCACTGGTCACTGGCAAGGACTGTTTATTAGTTGTTTACTGCACACACCTATTTTAAAGTCTTGCAGCACAAGGCATGCGATGACTCTTGGTTACAAGAGTGGAGTTGTGTAAGATTCCCGAATCAATGATTCATCGGGAAGATAGGTGAGTGACATCGGTAGACATCTGAAACTCCTTAATTATCACAACTATGATAATAGCAGCGTTGAAGCGAATCATAATAAGCAATTTAGGATGGAGATCCATGACTGCAGTTATCGGATCTCAGATCAACGCATCATCACCGATACCAAGATCCCTACCATGTGGAGTTAAATATGCATACAGTTTTATTTTTGGGTTTTATGCCTTACTTACTATATGAAATAGCGCGTACTGGAATAGAAAACTGTGGATTTATAGGATTTTGCGGACTGTAGACTCTCGAGTGACCGAGTAATCAACAATCATGGTATCGACGTACTGGATCCGAGATCCATTCCCACAGAGGATCAACTGGAGATAGACCCTGAATTAACGGGGATTTGACTCGACATTCAGGGAGGGGTGATATCAAAACATACACAAGTTCACTCGAGTAAGGTTCTCACCACGCAAGTTTCTCAATGCAAACTCGGCGCACACACAAAACAGTCCAATCGAACCCGAAGGTAAAATCTATATGGAGTACATAACATACACTCCTTCAAATACCTAACCCTGATCATCAACGGCTCGATTCAGGCCATTACTAAATTTCGTAATAATTAATCAATAGCGTTTAACACTCATACACAGGCTATCACTAATTTTTAATGGTGCTTATCGATTCAGAATCAATTTATTCACATAAAGATTTAATATTGAAATAGAAATACAACGTTTTATAATTCATATCCCAATTAGTTAATTTGGAGCAAGTTGGGTAAAGTAAGAACTTTTTTAAATCAAACAGAAGCGAATTACTGCCTGATTGTCATCCATTCGTATTGATGCCACATCATTGATATAAGGACTTGTATTGATACGAATGGAGACGATTTTCTGATTGACTGATATCCATTCAAATGAAAGCAATCATATAAGACTGGTATTGACACAAACAACAACGATTTACAAATTGACTGTCGTCCATTCAATTTAAACAGGATCCATGTGGAATTTTGAATTCCGGGTTGGAAAGAGGAAAAGATAATTTACCTTCAGAATAATATGGATCCAACGGATCTCTTCGATTTGTATAGAAACCAAACATGCACAATTTACCCCCATTAACCATAAAGCTATGATCTCACTACCTTGCGTTCATGAGATCCGAATTAAAAATTACTATCTCTGTAATGCCAACAATTACGAGAACAAAATTAACTTAATCCTGCGTGGGTCACTTGATCCCAACCAATTGTTGATGGTTGGTCAATCGATCCCCATTAAAAGACATTGGTATTTATAGTCAATCATTCCCAAATGCATAGACAAACATCGACAAAAATTCAACCGAATTCAACAATCTATGTCCACAGTCGTTCGAAAAGGATTTCTATTCGATAATAACAATGTATTTGGACAATCGTATTTTCATACTAAATCAGGGACTCATTATTCTTCGACTAGATCTAGGCGATATAATCAATTGATACCTTCATAAAAGAGAAATAGAAAACAATCATAATTCTAATACGTAGTCAATGCACTCAGTCATTTTGCAAAAATCGACAGCCAATACCTACAGCTAATCGAAAAATAATTCTGTCAAATAATATAAATGTATCAGAAAGTCGCATATTCATCATAAAACTTAGACTCTCCTTATTCTTCGAATAGATCTGGTTGACATAATCAATTTATACATTGATAAAGGAAAATAGAAATCAGTAATTCGACAGTAACCTCTTGCGAACAGTAACACATTCTTCAACAGTGTATATTTTCATAGATCGGCGGACCGATCTATAATTTCTCATTACGTACATTTATAAAATAAAAAATATGGAGAACAACATGTTTCATATGCAGAACGAGAATTAAAAGTACCATGCTTCTAAGATCAGTTTCTTGAAATAAGCCTTCAAATGATGATAGAGTATATAACGCGCTTATAATTACTGTAATATTCTTGACAGATATCAAATTAAAAACAGTAAAAGAAGGCGTTACATGTATTAAAAAAAAACTAAAATGGTTATGGTGCAGATCGACAGTTTCAGAATTAAAGGGGTTTCTGTCATAACCACATTTTTTCGCTAGTCACCAACGTCCAAATGTGGTTTGCGGCACTACCCAGGAACGACTTGAGGGCTTGACCTACTCAAGCGATGCACCGGAAGACTACGCCTAACCAACTCAGCAGAAATTTCAACACTTAACAATTTTACACTTATCTCCTACACTCGTTTACTTAGCATGTTTCCTACTTAGCAACTTACAGTAATATTCGTTTGTTTACATAGTTGCATCAAGTAAATAAACAGTGCACACATTCATCCAAAGAAATACAAGTAAACAGTGAGACAAGTATGGGTGGGGGCGCCCAACTCGCTGACCCCCGTAAATCTTTCATAAACAGAACCGATTTACAATAATGGAGTTGTCGAATCTGGCATAGCTCCTGGTGTGCGCACAACTAGCTACCACACCAAATTTACAAAGGAAACAAGAAGGCTGAGTTAACCCCTTTGCGGGCATCTAACTCTGTGACTGTGGACTACCTGCACCCCTGAATGCTACTACCGAAACTGTCACTGTGTGGACCCAACGAATGTGCATGTTTCTGCCCAAACTGCACTTTCTCTGCAACACCTTGCTGCGTTTTGAGTCTGCGGTGCGGAACTGCGCGAGGTGACTAAGCTCGGACTGCCTCCCTAGCTCCATGCGACCCTAGCAACTTGCTCCCCTTCTTGAATGCCTTCTTCCTTTGTTTGCTTTGCCTTTATATAGGCTTGCCGGATGGATGGGTGCGATCCACAAGTTGGGCTCACCCTTGCTAAACGCCCACTCCAAGTGTCAGCGCCAACCAAGCGTTTACCCATCCGCACGTCGGCCACCATGCCAATGGTCGTTTTCTTGGGCGCATCGTCGTTTTAGTCCAACTGGGTGTTCCTCCATCGGGTCGTGTGGGCATTCACCCCACTTCATCAACCTATCCACCACTTTGGTCCATCCATCGTGCGCTTGCCTTGTCCATTGTTGGTCCACATCTGTGTCGTCCATCGAGCTTCCAAACCGTCTTGCTTGCCGAGCTTCCAAACCGTTTTGACTGCTGAGCTTCCAACTCGAGCTAGTCGTGGATCTTCCATCACATTCTGGTGATTAGCTTCCAACACGAGTTCGTTTACACTGGCTCCCAACACGAGTTCATTTCCAGGCTTCCAACACGAGTTCATTTCTAGGCTCCCAACCTAAGTTCGTTGTCGTGGCTCCCAACCCGAGCTCGTCTGAGCTCCAAACTCGACCTTGCTGGTGAACATCTTTGCTGCGCCTAAGTGTTGGTCTCTTGGGAACTTGCTCCATGGATGTGTGGGAACTTGTGTCGGTGCACCACAACTCCAACGCAAGTCCACCCGATGGTCCAAACGAGCGCTCAGCTTTCTGTTCATGCCAACATACTATGGTGCCACACTTCATGGGCTTGCCAAGATCCATGTGCTAAGTGTGGACTTCTTTGGTGGGAGTGCACCCATGCTCAGTCCGCGCACTCGTCCGTCAGTCCGTTCACTTGCCTCCTCGCTAAGTCTCGCGCAACTGACATCGTTTTTCCCAATCGGACGCCCAAGCCAGCCTCTTGGGTGGGAGTGCAAGGCTCCCATAAGCTTGTGGGTGTTGCGGAAAAATGTGGCCATGACATCCTCCCCCACTTAAGCTTGTTGTCGTCCCAACAACGTCTCCAAGTAGCTCCGCTGCTCAGAAACCTGCTGCAACCGTTTCCTGTGACCATCACTGTTCTGTGTGACGATCTGCAACTGACTGTCACAGCTTGAGACAAAAAGTCCCACTTCCTTCAACTGTTGTGCCTGCCACTTAGTACTGCATCAGTACTTAGCCAATCCGTCAAAACCTCCATTCGCTGCATGCGACTAAAGTTGAACTGGTTGGGTAGCTAATGCAACCGTCCACCCAACTCGAAGGAACGAACTTCATTGTGCTCAAACTACGTTTCCTGTTGCATTTTGATGTACTCCACAACTTGCTGAACCTTTGGAAAAAACCTTTTATGCCATGTTATTGAATTGTCCGTTTACTTAAACAATTCGTTGCAATGCTCCACCTGAGTCCATTTGCTGTGTGCTTCCGCACTGTTTTGGCCGAATTTTGTCGAAGGAAACCTTCTGCAAGGTGCCTTTTGTCATGGCCACGTTTTCAGCACGACGCCCACACTTGCATGGGAGCCTTGCGCTCCCGCCCAAGAGGCTGGCTTGGGCACCCAGTTGCCCAAAACGAATTTTGGTTGCACAAGACTTAGCGAAGAGGCAAGCGATGGATCGAACGGAGGGGTGCGCAGACCAGGAATGGGCACAATCCCACAAATGATGCTACACTCACCCATCGGTGCATGGCAATCCTGAGAGTGGGGCACGGTTGCAAAAGGACAAGTTGGCAAGATGAAGGGGCGCCGGGTGCACCTTTGGACCAAACAGACATGGGAGTAAAGGCACGACGAACCAAGTTCCCACATATGCTCCAAGAAGCAAACGCCCAAGTGTCCAACACTTAGCCGCAACACAGACCAAGGCACAGCGGGAGCTTGAGATGGAAGCCCGTCGAGTGTGGGTTGAAATCCCACCAAAACCAGGTTGGAAGCCTGCGAACTTGGGATGGGAGCCTTCCGCGAACACTAGATGGAAGCTCCACGAAGTCAAGTTGGGAGCCCACGAACTCGAGATGGGAGTCGTCCACGAAGTTGGGATGAAAGCCCACAAAGGTAGTTCGCGAAATCGGGTTGGGAGATCGCACGAACACCACTTGGAAGCTCGGCATCGAAGACGAGTTGGAAGCTCGGTAGTAGCTCGGGTCAAAATCCTTGCGACAACGCCCAACGGACAAACCAATGACGTGCGGATTGTGGAAGACTTGGACCAAGACCGTTTGAAGTGATACGTTGGAAAGGAGTTGACATGGGTGCCAAGCAAGGGTGCACCCAAGGTGGGGTCGCACCCTCCCACACAACATCATAAAAAAAGGATAAGGAAAATAGCTAAGAACGCAACTTGGAAGAGCAAGTTGGAAATTCGGACAAGGAGAAGTTCAGAGCTAGGGAGGCTATCTAAGCTCTGCACTTCGCACAGTCTGTTCCAGCAAAGTCCGGTGGAAGCAAGGTGCTGTAGCAGTGTAGAATTTGGCAGGTTCGCAAGAAGTCCGGTTGCACAGTGAGACAGTTCCGCAACAACAACATGGGGTTGAAGAAGTGGGCAGTTTCATGAGTTAAACGCATGTTGGAAGGGTCTTCTCTATCTTTGTATTTTGTATATCTATTGTAAGGCGTGCTGCTGGTTGAGAACATGCTGGAGATCTGCCAGGGCAACTCCACCTGTTGTAAACGATTGATTATACAAAGCTTAAGAGTTGCTGAAGTGGGAACCCCAACTTATACTTGTGTGTAATTTACTTGATGTTCATGCATGTGTAAAATTGTCTAAGTGTTGGATGTTAGGCTTACATGTTAAACTGGTTAAAGAAGTGAATTGTTGCAAGTGTTAAGTTGAAACGAGTTCCGCATGTTAGGCATAGTCTGTTGGTGAAACACTTGAGTTGGTCACGCCCTCAAGTCGTTCCGAGGCAGTGCCGCACACCACATTTGGACGCTAGTGACTAGTGAATAAGTGTGTCTATGACAGTTGGTATCAGAGCATAAGTGATGCGACAATGAATGGTTTTCTTTGCTATAGTTCTACAATATAGAGGTTCATAACAACTTGTGCGACAGTTGACAGAGGTTCGCTAAAGTGGTCACGGTGCCATAATTCGTTGGGTTTCCTACATGACATTGCCACGGGTCTGAAGCTTACGATCGTAGAACCACAGGGACTGCAGGTTCGCTACAGGAAAATGCAGAGTTGACGATTTTGAGGCTAAGTCTGGAAAAATACAGAATTGGGTAGCAGAGTGAAGCGACTTGAACCATAGTTGCTGGAGCAAAATGAGGGTTCGAGTGTAACTTTCAAGAGTGTGCTTGGCTGGGGCACCTCACCGCAGAACAAGAAGTTGGATGGAACCGAAGCTTGACCCAGTAGACGTCTTGGGCAGACTTGCAACCTTCCTAAATGACTATTGAACGGAAGAAAATCGGTTGACGGGAGCATAACGTTCCACAAACTAGTTCGGAGGAGCTAGGATTTATATCCCACTTCTTGGACAAAACAAAGGTTGGGATGGGGAAGTGAAACGCAGATCTGGATTCTAAGTCTGAGCCAGAAGTATCTTCAGATGAAAAGGAGTCTGTTCATGGTGAACGAGAACTGAAATCCACCAAGGTAAAATGCAAGATTTCCGTAGTTGAGAATAACATGGAGCAGTTTAGTGAAGCTCTCTATGCTCACGGGGAGAAAGCTACGACTTTGGGTGCTGAAGCAAACAGAATGCGTAAGGATTTCAATGAAGCTGTGGCCGAATGCAAAGATGCTACAGATGTGTTGCATGCTTCGATTCAGCAAGACACGGAAAAAAGGGTCATGAAGCTTGAATAAGTTGTGGAGCAGCTTCAAGCTCATGTGAAAGACCAAGACGACACTATTGCGGTGTTGAAACGAGCGTTGGCTCAAGGATCTAGTATGGGCACTACCATGAAGATCCACATGAAAGAACCGGAACCATTTGATAGCACTTGCGATGCTAAGTTGCTTGGAAACTTCTGCTGGGACGTGGAGAAGTACTTGGAATAGATGAAGGGATGTTCAGACGACTCTAAGGTGAATGCTGCCGCAATGTTCCTCACCGACAAAACAAAGCTTTGGTGGAGGAACCACATAGAAGATGTGATTGCTAGGAAGATAACGGAAAGGATCGAAAATTGGGAGCAAATGAAAGCTTCTCTCAAGGCTCAGTTTGGTCTAGGAAACCAAAGTTGGGTAGCAAGGAACGAGCTTATGAGAATCAAGCATACCACGTGAGTTCAAGATCACGTTAAAGCCTACACCAGCATTATGCTAGAAATAAAGGATATGAGTGAGGAGGACCGTTTGTATCACTTTATGAAGGGTTTGCAAACTTGGGCACAAGCTGACTTGCGACGGCAAGGGGTGAAGACTCTTGCCGAGGTTGTATCCGCCGCAAAGAAGTTTCATGACTTCCAGACCGAAGGAAATGAGGAAGCTAAAGGAAACGACGAAACTGGTGGGAAGGAAAATGGCAAGGCCAAAAAGTTCAAGGGGAAATAGCAGCAGAAGCTTAAGAATGGTGGAAAACTAGAGGATGAGCCACCCAGAAACGCAGACCCACCTAAGGAGAAAGGCAAATCAATTTCTTGCTTCATATGTGTGAAAGATCACTATGCTAAAAATTGTCCTTTGCGATTGAAGAAGATGGCTGCAACGGAACAAGAAGGGCCATCAGTTGGTGTTTTACACATGTTAAGCACAGTTCTGGAAAAAGAACTAGAAGTCATGATGGATGCAGACTTCACAAGACTAAGTTATGTTCCAACAGAGATAAACAAACAACAGATTTCAGCATTGGTTGATAGTGGTGTGACGCACAACTTCGTCAAAGAGGAAGTGGCGAAGAGGCTCAATCAGCTGATTGAACCAGGGGTTAACACGTTCAAAGAAGTTAACTCAGGATTCAAAAATATGGTGGGATTGGATTGCCACGTTTCTCTAATGATTGGAGAATGGACAGGTGTGGGTGATTTCACGGTTGTTCCACTGGATGACTTCGATATAGTGCTTGGACAAGAGTTCATGAAGAAGGAGAAGGAAGCTCCTATATCCCACATGGACAACTTATCATTTTTGGTAAGGAAGGACCCAATATTCATGCAATACATGAAGAAGTGATGAGGGAGAACATTGCAGAGAATGCATTGGAAAAGAAGAGGTTGTTCGGTTGGAAGGACGCCTCGCAACCAAGGAAGCAGTCGGTTTGTTGGAGCAACGACTTGCATCCATGGAGAAGGTTGTGGAAACGATCGTCATGATTTTGGAAAAACTCACCAAGTCCTGCAAGGATGCAGAAGAACGGCAGTGTGACAAGGTGGTAGAGTTGGTAGCGTTGCTGGAATGCAAAGGAGACACTTCGGTTGCAGCAGATGCATGGCTAGAGGACCCCGAAGCACAAATATTGTTCGATGAAGGAAACCGAGCAGTTGGAGGCAATGTGCCACTTCTTCTGTACTTAAGCCAGAAAGAGACGGAAGGTAGAGAAAAGTGCGGAAGGTGGTTAGGCATACCACCTACCATCTTATTCTGGTTAGATGCGGAGATGGCACGACTGCCACCCTTGGCGCAGGTGGATAGGCTGCGGGTGCTTCACGGGGTGGCATAACCGAAATGAAGCCAATAGTGGATGAAGTGAGAAGACTTTGTCTTACAACAGAAAAGTCACCAAGTGTGGAATGATTGCAGAGAGGACTAGCAAATGGAGACCGATGTAAGCTCAGTGGACGGATTGATCACCCGAATAGTGCAGATGATGAAGGGAACCAAGACTGGTGTACTAGCAGAGTGACGCACAGGCAGTGGGGACTTAAGAAAAATTCTGGTGTGGTGTTGCACCAACAAACATTCGGAAGTGTAGGAATTTCGGATGCCTTGCCAAGGACAGCAAGCATTTTAAGTGGGGGAGATTGTCACAACCACGTTTTCAGCACGACACCCACACTTGCATGGAAGCCTTGCGCTCTTGCCCAAGAGGCTGGCTTGGGAACCTAGTTGGGAAAAACAAAGTTTGGTTGCACAAGACTTAGCGAAGAGGCAAGCAATGGACTAAATGGAGGGGTGGGAGGACCAGGCATGTGCACACTCCCACAAACGACGCCATACTCACCCATCGGTGCATGGCAAGCCTAAGAGTGGGCACAGTTGCAAAATTATAAGTCAGCAGGACGAAGGGGTGTCGGGCACACCCTTGGACCAAATGAACATGGGAGTAGTGGCATGACGGACCAAGTGCCCAAATACGCTCCAAGAAGCAAACACCCAAGTGTCCAACACTTAGCCGCAACATGGACCAAGGCACGGCGGGAGATCGAGATGGAATCCCACCGAGTGTGGGTTGAAAGCCCACTGAAGTCAGGCTAGAATCCTGTGAACTCGTGATGGGAGCCTTCCGTGAACACTGGATGGAAGCTTCGCGAAGTCGGATTGGGAGCCCGCAAATTCGAGATGGGAGCCAACCGTGAAGTCGGGATGAAATCTCGCGAAGGTAGTTCGCGAACTCAGGTTGGGAGCCCGCATAAACACCACTTGGAATCTCGACATCAAATATAAGTTGGGAGCTCCACAGTAGCTCAGGTCAGAATCTATGGGACGATGCCCAACGGACGGACCAAGGATGCGCCGATTGCGGAAGACTTGGACCAAGGTCGTTTGAAGTGGTACGTCGACAAGGAGTTGACGTGGGTGCCAAGTAAGGGTGCGCCCAAGGTGGTGTTGCACCCTCCCACACAGAATCATATAAAAAGGCTAAGGAAAATAGCTAAGAAGGCAGCTTGGAAGAGCAAGTTGGAAATTCAGACAAGGAGAAGTTTAGAGCTAGGGACACTATCCGAGCTCTACACTTTGCACAGTCTGTTCCAGCGAAGTCTGGTGGCAGCAAGGTGCTGGAGCAGTGCATAATTTGGCAGGTTCGCATTAATTCTAGTTGCACAGTGAGACAGTTCCACAGTAGCAACAAGGGGTTGCAGAAGTGGGTAGTTTCATGAGTTAGATGCCTATTGGAAGGGTCTGCTCTATCTTTGTATTTTGTGTATATGTTGTAAGGCGTGCTGCTAGTTTGGCACATGCGAGATCTTTGCTAGGGAAACCCCACCTGTTGTAAATGATTGATTATACAAAGCTAAAGGGTTGTTGGTTTGGCAACCCCAACTTATACTAGTGTGTAATTTACTTGATGTTCATGCATGTGTAAAATTGTCTAAGTGTTGGATGTTAGGCTTACATGTTAAACTGGTTAAACAAGTAAATTGTTGCAAGTGTTAAGTTGAAAAGAGTTCTATAGGTTAGCTGTACTATGTTGGTGCAATGCTTGAGTTGGTCATGCCCTCAAGTCATTCCCAGGAAATGTCACACACCACATTTGGACGATGGTGACTAGTGAAAAAGCGTGGTTGTGACACCTTTGGCCTCATTGTTGTCGCCATGGGAAGTGAACCAACTCGTTCATCCCTCATCCTGGATTAAAAATGAAGTGGCATTGCCATCCGTCACGTTCCACTTTACCAGTGGAAAGCCTAATTTCCTCATCGAATGTTGCTTGTGCTTCCAACGAAGCTTTTTCTTCCAACTCCCCATCAAAGAGTGGTTGAGTCTTGCCGCGATCTGTTCCTTGGTTAGGCAAGCTCTCTGCTGCAATTTTCGTTTCCTCCAATACCTCGTTTCCTTGAGGACTCACTGCAAGCTTGCATAGAGTCACCACCAACTCTAAGTCTTTGAAAATCACAAGTTTTCGCTGTTCTGTGAACCGAAACTCTCGTTGAGCATCCCCTCCTTGTTTATGCTCTTTCCCAAGACTTTGTCTACCTTGGTCATTTTGGTCATCAAGCTTCTGAGTAAGCTTCTAGAATATTCCTTCCCCAATGGCCAAGTTCTTGATTTGCTCCGCAACCGAACTTGTTAAACCCTCTGTTTTTGCTAACTTCTGAGCTATCCACACCATTCATTCTTCCAGTTTGAAAACTTGTTTACTTGAGTTGCTGGCTTGTTCTTCACCTAACACTTGTGCCGATTTTCCGACTTGAATTCGTTCATACACAAGATCCCATGTGGTCTCATCCATCGTGGATGTTTGCACAAAATCCTATCTCATCATGTTTATCTCCCAAGTCTCGGTATCTTGAAAGAACTCCAAACTCATCGTTTCCACCTCTTTGGAATAACCTGTGGCTTCACAAACCTTCGTTGCAACCCTGCTCGGTGCCCTTCAAATCGCTGAAAAGTGCTTCCGCAACCTGTTGGCTTGTCAAACCGCTGGTGGAGTCTGCGCCTTCCCTCGCAGCACTCTCGAAGTCTTTTAAACTTGACTTAACATATTCCAGGAATGAGTGCTGCAATAGGCCATCCATTTTTTGCAAACGCTTGGTTGTTTCTGCTAACGCATCCGACAAACTTGTTCCATCCATCTTCATTTGCTCTTGGATCCGTTCTAAGCACGTTCTTCCGCAAGTGGAACCATCTCTTTCCTTGCGACTTTGATGGCTTGCTGCGTGCTCCGTACACATGCTTCCTTCAACTCTACAGCAATCCTGACTTATGCATTCTTCTTTCCAAGCTTCTCCAACAAACCTTTGGTTTT
Organism: Larix kaempferi; assembly: GCA_027924585.1. NCBI lineage: Eukaryota > Viridiplantae > Streptophyta > Pinopsida > Pinales > Pinaceae > Larix > Larix kaempferi. The sequence continues at coordinate 141,249 of BSBM01000277.1, read as the reverse complement.
GTTGCGCTACTGCCTCCATTTCACTTCGTTGCTGCAATACCTATGCAATGTTGATACCGGCACCACACATGAGCTTCAACTCTCCTTGGCTACCAACCACCTCTTGGAAACCTTCGCTTCAACTGAAACAAAGCTTCAAACCACACGTTCTTCCTCCGTTTACCTCCTGTCACCGTCATGGCACCCTGAAAAGTGGCTTGCCAAGCCTACTCTTGGATGAACCCCCTTGGTTTCACTGCGGTTCCGTTTGGATTACTTACTACAAAAAGAAGAAGTGATTCCCCCACCCAAGGCAACACCACTGCGGAGTGTTACACAACTCCTTCAACCCAAAACTGAGCCAACCGATTTATGTGCAAATCCTCCGAAACTACAGTTCTGTGGCACTTGTCATGTCCTAAATTTGGCATTGGGTCACAAGGGCCTAAGCCCAATGACCATATTCATGAGAGTTTGTCAAATTGATGTTAAGGGTCAAAATATTGCCTAGGAGGAAAATCACTAGTTTCCTAGGTTGAGGGTGGAAGCTTTGGGATTTGACATAAGGAGGATAATAAATGATGTTTGCACATTAGAATGGCATAAATATTTAATAAAGGAGCTAAATAAATAAATACAAGAGAAAATCAAAGTGGCAATCGATCATGAAGACACATGGAAGATGTGGGACCCATTTCGAATCCATAAGAAGCCAAATGTTCTTGGGGTGAGTTAGAAGGTCAATATACTTTGCATGAGTCATGTAAGGTCGAATTGGAGTGCAAGAATAACTCCCATGGAAGAGGAAGAGACAATTTGGAGCTAGTGAGACACTTGGACTAGATTCCCTAGCTCTATGACAACAATGATGAAGATGCTATCACACCTATGACACAAATCAGACCTGGGGGTTGACATATGACATTTATTACATGTCAGGAATAAAAATAGCCTCCAGGAGGGCGCTCAAGTGAGTTAGGGCAGCCAAAGAGACACCAATTCGAATTGGGAGAAGGAGAGGGCTAGAATTGGAAGGACAAGTGGCATCCTTGGGAATCTCTTCCCAAATTGAGTTGGCATGAATATCTTGGAAGGAATTCGACCCATGGAGGACATTAGAAGTTTATAAAATTCATGAACAAAGAAGAATGGCAGGTTTTGATCATTTTTAGAATCTGCAATTGCATTTGTGAAGAGGGAGAGCTAATGGATGACTAGTTTCTTGCCTTAGCCAATTTCAAGGGTGAAAGATTCCCATCCAAGTTGGTAATTGGAAAGTCCATTCAGAACTTTCATTTGTATATTTAATGGATTCATTTGTTGTAGTTGTAAGCTACAAGGAAAATCATGGTTTCTTCTATTGCAGCTCATTCCTTCAACCATTTCCAGTTTTCATTGCATATTCTTGATCCTTGAGGGAGGGTGTTTTTGGTGAGATATTGTACTCTTTGGGAGAGATTATAATGTCCCATTTATTTTATAATATGAATTAAATACTCTGTTATTCATCTCCAAAAATTTTTAGGTCAAAATATCAAGTGGTTGTATGTAAAATTGATGATTATTGAGCAAACAGTTACCATTCCCCCACTAGATTGATGTATGCCAATGTATTGATGAAGATTTTGAATGGAAGAATGTTTATCTGATATATTTGTGATGTATGGACTTCCATTGATGAGTATTACAAGTTTCATGTTCAACACTTAAGCATTTGGAGACATATTGCTCAGTTTTAGTTTATTTGAAGAAGATTTAATGTTATTTCCCCCAAGGTCGAAACTAATATTCTTGCATCTGATTTAAGGGAGTTATAAAAGACATTAGAAGTTCAATGGTGATGCACATGAGTTAATGTTTATGTAATTTATATGTCCCCTGATTCCATTTATAATTTCGAGTTGGATTGAGTGCATTTGGAAAGTCATTTTCATCATCTACCCCTAAGGGATTTGAACCACAATTTTACTAGTAAAACTCCATACATTGATCAGATTTCCAAAGTGAGTTGAAGAATTCATTTGATGGTTAAAATAAACCTATAAACACCATTTTTATGTATTAACATCATTCATACACCTACTAGTACAATTTGAGAGCATTTGGATCTATTTAGAGCCATCTACCATTGGGGGTTTGAAGCTCGAAATTACTAGTAATCTTCCCTACTTTTTCCAGATTGTAAATGAATGTGTAGAAGTGCTTTAAGGGTTTTTTAAGTATCCATGAGATTCTGTAATATGTATTAATACCTCTAAAATACCTTCAGACCCATTATACAATCATTTGGGGTCATTTGGAGACCAAGAGACCAATACTAGTCAGAGAGGAATTGCTAGTCAAACTCCCTACTTTGGACAGAATTACAAGAGAATTTGCAGAAGTAATCTAAAGGTCATATATCATCCCTAAGCATGGTCCTTGCACCTATGAGTTAATATCATACATTGAATAATAAATTGCAGCGATGTCTTACTATTATGATGAATCCTAGGAGTACAATTCTTATGAGGAATATGCAGATGCTTATGAACAATATGAAGCAGAATGTGAATGGTATGAGGAAGAGGTGCCAACATGCAACACTTCTTACCATTTCAGTAGGAATGAATATTATTATTATGACCATATGTATGATAAATATGAGTATGACACACCACCAAAGGATAATTATATGAATGAGTTACAAATATGGAGAGTAAGATATAAAACCTTGCCCCAACAATATAAAAAATATCAAGAATATCTTGCTTGGAAGGAAGATCCACAAAATTCCATGTCTTTTGAAGACTATGCTGATATTTTGTTTGAAAATAGACCCAAAAATGAAGATGTGGAGTTAGTGAAGAAAGTTTTATGCCGTTCTTGTAAAAGACCTTGGAGTGAGTATCATATTTGTGTGAGTGAAAAGATCAATGAAATATCTAAAGCTTTAGAGAAGGCATGTATGTCCTACTTGAGGAGAGTTTTTGGATTTTCTTCAAAAGGAGATTCCAAAGATATTGAACCTAAGGAAAATAAGGGACAAAATTCATCAGCTTGCTTGAAGGAGCAAAATGAAGAGAAATCACAAGAGCATGAAGAAGATCCTATAGAAAACATTAAAGATCAATTCGAGACACATTCTACCTTGGACATGAATCGAGGAGCATCTACTGATGGATGCTTGAACTATGAAGGAGTGCCTATTGATGGGTGCTCACACCTCTATGTTGGTGACATAGAGATCACTTTTGAAAGTATTGCTACAAGACAAAATTCCCCTAAGCATGAAGATGAAGACCTTGTAGCAGTTGAATAAGAAACAAGATCAACTTCCCCATCACCACTTGAGCTTCATGAAGTTGGTCCAAGTAAGAAGGAATAAGATGAGGAGGTTCATTTGCAAGAACCTCATTTTCTTGAAGGGTACTTAAATATGAATGGAAAGAAGATCCAAGAGTCCCTCAGCATTCTCCATGACACTCAAGCATTGGTGTCAAATTCTTGTTGGAGAGCTACTTCATTAGAGGAAACATCCCTCCTTGAAGACATGGAGAATATTCAAAGAGCAATGTGCCACATCAAAGGTAATTTCATGTCTTTTATTTTTGATAGAAACCATTTGTTTGAGCTTAATGAATTGTTACATGATGCATACTTGAAGAATAATGAGGGTAATTATAAGCTCACAATTCAAAATGAACAACTTCTTGAAAAGTTGCAAGATACTTGTTTTCCTCTTATGTTTCAGATTGGAAAATGGTAGATTGTTTGGAGGATTCTCATGACATGGTGGATCATGATAAATGTGAAAATTTGAATGTGCTTGATGTGTTTGAAGATGAACTTGAAGAGAACCAAACACTTGATTGATGTGGAAGAGATACTTGAATTGTCTCTTGATGAAAATTATGCAATTTTTAAAGAAGAGCATGATTCCTCTACATTCGAACCAATCTTTGACAAAAGTTTCACACTTTTGAAGGAGCTGCATGATACTACCCATATGGATCCTTCCCATGATGAAACTTATTCACTTTTTGATCATTTGGGTGAGTTAGTTCATTCTCCTACATCCTACAATTCCATGTTTTGCAGCATTAGTCTCAATGAAGTATGGGTGAAAGGGTTCTTTTTTATGGTGCCACGGAGTATGGAACTCCTAGATTTACCTTTTGTGATGACATGGTTGGAGCACATTCTTATTCACATTTGCAGCAGAATCATTTGTCACTTTATGAATATGCACATCTAGATGGAAGCACCTATGATATGCATTTGAGTCACTTGAAGACTCATGGTTTTTCTTGCTCAACACTTAGTTCATTTGATGTTGGAGGAACTTCATCCAACACTTGGGTGGATATATTTATGATTGGAGAAATATTTTGTTGGAAGACACATGCTTTGTTATATCTATATGATTCTCACATTCATGGATGTATGGGTGAGACTTCTTTGAGTCATTTGAAGTCTCCTTGTTTTTCCTGCTCATTATTTGGTTCAGATTTTAGTGGAGATTCTTCGTTCACTTCTTGGATGAAAGAATACATGGCTAAATATTTTGAGTCATATCATATCATTTTGGAGCAGCATTATAGGACATGGGATCCTCACCTATGTCATTGGAGCAGATTTGATTGGTTACTTGCTGATTGTATGCACTTGGAAAATGGTGGTCTACTTGCTTGGATTTATAAGCACTTTCATGACTCTTTGATGAAGCATCTTCTTGATGTACATTTTCATCATGTTGTTATGTACTTTGATGATATATATTTTGTACTTATGATGTTTGGAAGAATGCATACAAGAAAATGGGATCCAAGAATCCTTTTATCTGATGGTATGGGTTGGAGAGCACTCTTAATTGTGTTAGGATATTCCTATACTTCATCCTGGTCCTACTAGCATTTTCATCCTGTGTATTTTCGGTCTTGCATGCATTGCATGCATCCGCATGCTGCCAAGTCATCAGGTTGATACCTCCAGCACCTAGTCCCTAGTCTCCCAACACTCAGGAGCTTATTTCCACTCAGATTGAGCCCTCCTGGCCAGTGATGCGCCCACATATCACCATCCACTTGACAAAGGCACCCTTCTTCACCTACCAGTCCACTTGTCTTCAGCTAACTGAGTTCTCTCCTTGATTTTAGGCTTGACTCACTCTTAACTGACCTTACCACTCTGATGGACCTTCAATGTGACTAGACTGCTCATTCTGAATTCAGTTAGCTCCTCATGCGCCCTCCACTGAGCCTCCTTCATTCATTTAGTTACAGTTACACTCAGTTACACCTACCACACTCAGTTAGACTCAGTTTGACCGATGGTTGACAGTTACTTGAGCATTGATGACTCCATTGATGATGAGATAGACTACTAGCTGTGCTCCGATGACACTCCAGTGATCTTTTGATAACTCCATGAAGTCCAATTCGAATTTCCACCTTGGCATTCGAATTCCTCATGCATTGTATTATTTATTTGTCCATTTGTGATTAATGAATTAGTGTGTGTGAAGTTATTTTGCTTCTATCCGAGTTCTACTGTATTATTATTCTATTGCTCATTTTACTGCATTGACCACTCTTAATCTTATTCCTAAATTCTTTCATTGTGAGGCATACATCAACTCTTAGATCTGCTGTCAGGATATTCACATGGTATCAGAGCATGTTGAGAGTATTGTTTATCTCCATTCCTCAGAGTTTTTTTGCAGGTTATTATCAATATTTCGAGTGCAACAGTTGCAGCAGTTTCTGCATTTTTGCAGCAGTATCAGTTGCAAATATTTTCTATTGTTTTTGCAGGTCTTCTACAGCTTCCATGTTTTAAAAATATCCTCCTCTTTATCTATTCAACTATGTTGAATGGAAACCAAAAATGATAGCATATTTGAAGAGACGTGATCTCTTTGATTATTGTTTTGAACGAGATTTTGAATCCTCTGAAGAAGAGATTGACTGGTTAAATAAAGGTGGCAGAGCCATTGCAGCCATAATGTTCGCTATGTATCAAAGATTGGCATTCTACTCCCTTGATGATGTTGAATCTCCAAAAGAGCTATGGGCCCACCTGGATGACAGATTTGGCAAGTAGAATGAAGGGATTGGTCCAAACCCTTTCGAGAGCAAGCAAAGTGATGCATTCGCCCTCCTTGATGATCTCATTGATCATGAATCAGTATCGAACATATCTCATATTGAAGTTAGCCACAAAGAATAATAACTTACAGATTCTACACTCATGCTCCAAATTTCTTCTATCTCGAATTTTGTGCCAGCTCACTCTCTAGAAATTGCAGAAGGTCCTAAATCCTCTCTTGCACAAAATTTTGTTGGTTTGCATCATGATCACATGAATGTTTCGGAGGTAAAATCAGCCATTGGAGGTAATGCATACACTCTCCCTGATCACTCACCTCTTATTTACTACTATATGATCATTATTTCATCCTTTCAGAAGGTTATTGAAGATTATGGCCATTGCAATTCGCTTGCGATAATTTCTCATGCACTTACTGGTTTTGATCTCACCTCTAATAGTTCAAAGGAGATCTCAAAAAACCATGATTCAAGTCTTGGATCTAATTTGGATTCTAAGCAATCACTACTTGGGATAATTTCTCATGCATATGATGGTTTTGATATCACCCCTGTTGGTTCAAAGGAGATCTCAAGAAACTATTATTCAAGTATTAAATCTGATTTGGATTTCAAGCAATTATGTGATGGTTCTTTTTGGCATAATCTCACCAATGATGGTTCGAAGGAGAAGACAAAAGACTATCTGCACACTCATATATTTGATCCTACCTCAGCTGATTCAAATCACAGGTTCAAGGATCATCCTCATACTTTTGGATTTGTTCTCATCACATTCGATCTGAAGAGAAAGTACAAGCACATGCTTTCTGAGCATGATCCACTTCTTCCCAAGAAGAAGATACCTCTAGACATATGACCAAGCATCACACCTGCTTGAGTTCGGAGCATTTATTTTTGTGTGTGCCTTATAGTCTATTTTGAGGGGGGGTATTTTTTCCATGAGGTTTTCCCCATTTCCTCGGTTTATTGGTTGTTATTATTCATTGTATTGGGAAACCTTTGGTCTTAGTTACCAGGGCCCAGGATGGATTAAGGTGGGGTGTTAGGATATTCCTATACTCCATCCTAGTCCTACTAGCATTTTCATCCTTTGCATTTTTAGTCTTGCATGCATTCCTGCATGCATTGAATACATCTGCATGTTTCCCAGTCATCAGGTTGATACCTCCAACACCTAGTCCCTAGTCTTCCAGCACTCAGGAGCTTATTTCCACTCATATTGAGCCCTCCTATCCAATGATGTGCCCACATCTCACCATCCACTTGAAAAAGGCACCCTTCTTCACCTACCATTCCAGTTGTCTTCAGTTAACTAAGTTCTCTCCTTGATTTTAGGCTTGACTCACTCTTAACTGGCCTTACCACGCCGATGGACCTCCATTGTGACTAGACTGCTCATTATGACTTCAGTTATCTCCTCATGCACCCTCCACTGAGCCTCCTTCATTCAGTTAGTTCCAGTTACACTCAGTTAGACTCAGTTTGACTGATGGTTGAAAGTTACTTGAGCATTGATGACTCCATTGATGATGAGATAGACTACTAGTTGTACTCTGATGACACTCCAGTGATCTTTTGATCACTCCATGAAGGCCAATTCGAATTGCCACCATGGTAATTGAATTCCTCATGCATTGTAGTATTTATTTTTCCATTTGTGATTAATGAATTAGTGTGTGTGAAGTTATTTTGCTTCTATCTGAGTTCTACTATATTATTATTCTGTTGCTCATTTTACTGCATTGACCACTCTTAATCTTATTCCTAAATTCGTTCATTGTGAGCTATACATCAGCTCTTAGATCTGTTGTCAGGATTTTCACATGGTATCATAGCATGTTGAGAGTATTGTTTATCTCCATTCCTAAGAGTTTTTTTGCAGGTTATTATCAATATTTCGAGTGCAGTAGTTGCAACAATAGTAGTTGCAAATAGTTTCTATTTTTTTTGCAGGTCTTCTACAGCTTCCATGTTTTCAGAAGATCCCCATCTTTATCTATTCAACTATGTTGAATGGAAACCAAAAATGATAGCATATTTGAAGAGACATGATCACTTTGATTATTGTTTTGAAAGAGAGTTCGAATCCTCTAAAGAAGAGATTGACTGGTTAAATAAAGGTGGCAGGGCCATCGCAGCCATAATGTTTTCTATGTCTCAAAGCTTGGAATTCTACTCCCTTGATGATGTTGAATCTCCAAAAGAGCTATGGGCCCACCTAGATGAAATATTTGGCAAGCAAAATGAAGGGATTTGTCCAAACCCTTTCGAGAGCAAGCAAAGTGATGCATTTTCCCTCCTTGATGATCTCATTGATCATGAATCAGTATCAAACATATCTCATGTTGAAGTTAGCCACAAAGAAGAAGAACTTGCAGATTATACACTCACGCTACAAATTTCTTCTATTTCGAATTCTGTGCCAACTCACTCTCTAGAAATTGCAGAAGGTCCTAAATCCTCTCTTGCACCAGAGTTTGTTGGTTTGCATCATGATCACATGAATATTTCGGAGGTAAAATCAGCCATTAGAGGTAATGCATTCGCTCTCCCTGATCAATCACCTCTTATTTACTACTATATGATCATTACTTCATGCTTTTAGAAGGTTATTGAAGATTATGGCCATTTCCATTCGCTTGGGATAATTTCTCATGCACTTACTGGTTTTGATCTCACCTCTAATGGTTCAAAGGAGATCTCAAGAAACCATGATTCAAGTCTTGGATCTAATTTGGATTCTAAGAAATCACTACTTAGGATAATTTCTCATGCATATGATGGTTTTGATCTCACCCCTGTTGGTTCAAAGGAGAACTCAAAAACAATTCTTCAAGTATTAAATCTGATTTGGATTTCAAGCAATCTTGTGATGGTTCTTTTTGGCATAATCTCACCCATGATGGTTTGAAGGAGAAGACAAACGACTATCTGCACATTCATAGATTTGATCCTACCTCAGCTGATTTGAATCACGGGTTCAAGGATCATCCTCATACTTTTAAATTTGTTCTCATTACATTCGATCTGAAGAGAAAGTACAAGCACATGCTTTATGAGCATGATCCACTTCTTCCCAAGAAGAAGATACCTTTAGACATATGACCAAGCATCACACCTGCTTGAGTTTGGAGCATTTATTTTTGTGTGTGCCTTACAGTCTATTTTGAGCAGGGGTATTTTTCCCATGAGGTTTTCCCCATTTCATCGGTTTATTGATTGTTATTATTCATTGTATTGGGTGACCTTTGGTCTTAGTTACCACGACCCAGGATGGATTAAGGGGGGGTGTTAGGATATTCCTATACTCCATCCTAGTCCTACCAGCATTTTCATCCTTTGCATTTTCAGTCTTGCATGGATTCCTGCATGCAATGAATACATTTGCATGCTGCCCAGTCATCAGGTTGATACCTCCAGCACCTAGTCCCTAGACTTCAAGCACTCAGGAGCTTATTTCCTCTCATATTGAGCCCTCCTATCCAATGATGCACCCACATCTCACCATCCACTTGACAAAGGTGCCCTTCTTCACCTACCATTCCAGTTGTCTTCAGTTAACTGAGTTCTATCCTTGATTTTAGGCTTGACTCACTCTTAAATGAACTTACCGCTCCGATGGACCTCCAGTGTGACTAGACTGCTCATTCTAACTTCAGTTAGCTCCTCATGCGCCCTCCACTGAGCCTCCTTCATTCATTTAGTTCTAGTTACACCTACCACACTTAGTTAAAATCAGTTTGACTGATGGTTGACAGTTACTTGAGCATTGATGACTCCATTGATGATGAGATAGACTACTAGCTGTGCTACGATGACACTCCAGTGATCTTTTGATCACTCCATGAAAGCCAATTTGAATTTCCACCTAGGCATTCGAGTTCCTTATGCATTGTATTATTTATTTGTCCATTTGTGATTAATGAATTAGTGTGTGTGAAGTTATTTTGCTTTTATCCAAGTTCTACTGTATTATTATTCTATTGCTCATTTTACTGCATTGACAACTCTTACTCTTATTCCTAAATTCTTTCATTGTGAGGCATACATCAACTCTTAGATCTGCTGTCAGGATTTTCACATGGTATCATAGCATGTTGAGAGTATTGTTTATCTCCATTCCTGAGAGTTTTTTTGCAGGTTATTATCAATATTTCGAGTGCAACAGTTGCAACAGTTTCTGCATTTTTGTAGCAGTTTCTGCATTTTTGCAGTAGTATCAGTTGCAAATATTTTCTATTGTTTTTGCACGTCTTCTACAACTTCCATGTTTTCAAAATATACTCCTCTTTATCTATTCAAATATGTTGAATGGAAACCAAAAATGATATCATATTTGAAGAGACATGATCTCTTTGATTATTGTTTTGAAAGAGATTTCGAATCCTCTGAAAAAGAGATTGACTAGTTAAATAAAGGTGGTAGAGCCATTGCAGCCATAATGTTTGCCATATCTCGAAGCTTGGAATTCTACTCCCTTGATGATTATGAATCTCCAAAAGGGCTATGGGCCCACCTGGAGGACAGATTTGGCAAGCAGAATGAAGGAATTGGTCCAAACCCTTTCGAGAGCAAGCAAAGTGATGCATTCACCCTCCTTGATGATCTCATTGATCATGAATCAGTATCAAACATATCTCATATTTAAGTTAGCCACAAAGAAGAATAACTTGCAGATTCTACACTTATTCTCCAAATTTCTTCTATTTTGAATTCTGTGCCAGCTCACTCTCTAGAACTTGCAAAAGGTCCTAAATCCTCTCTGGCACCAGAGTTTGTTGGTTTGCATCACGATCACATGAATGTTTTGGAGGTAAAATCAGCCATTGGAGGTAATGCATTCCCTCTCCTTGATCAATCACCTCTTATTTACTACTCAATGTTCATTATTTCATGCTTTCAGAAGGTTATTGAAGATTATGGCCATTCCCATTTGCTTGGGATAATTTCTCATGCACTTACTGGTTTTGATCTCACCTCTAATGGTTCAAACGAGATCTCAAGAAACCATGATTCAAGTCTTGGATCTAATTTGGATTCTAAGCAATCACTACTTGGGATAATTTCTCACGCATATGATGGTTTTGATCTCACCCCTGTTGGTTCAAAGGAGATCTCAATAAACTATTCTTCAAGTATTAAATATGATTTGGATTTCAAGCAATCATGTGATAGTTCTTTTTGTCATAATCTCACCCATGATGGTTCGAAGGAGAAAACAAAAGAATATCTGCACATTCATAGATTTGATCCTACCTCAGCTGATTCGAATCACAAGTTCAAGGATCATCCTCATACTTTTGGATTTGTACTCATCACATTCGATCTGAAGAGAAAGTACAAGCACATGCTTTCTGAGCATGATCCACTTCTTCCCAAGAAGAAGATACCTCCAAACATATGACCAAGCATCACACCTGCTTGAGTTTGGAGCATTTATTTTTGTGTGTGCATTACAGTCTATTTTGAAGGCGGGGTATTTTTCCCTTTAGGTTTTCCCCATTTCCTCGGTTTATTGACTGTTATTATTCATTGTATTGGGTGACCTTTGGTCTTAGTTACCAGGGCCCAGGATGGATTAAGGGGGGGTGTTAGGATATTCCTATACTCCATCCTCGTCCTACCAGCATTTTCATCCTTTGCATTCTCAGTCTTGCATGCATTCCTGCATGCATTGAATACATATGCATGCTGACCAGTCATCAGGTTGATACCTCCAGCACCTAGTCCCTTGTCTTCCAGCACTCAGAAGATTATTTCCACTCAAATTGAGCCCTCCTATCCAATGATGCGCCCACATCTCACCATCCACTTGACAAAGGCACCCTTCTTCACCTACCATTCCAGTTGTCTTCAGTTAACTGAGTTCTCTCCTTGATTTTAGGCTTGAATCACTCTTAACTAACCTTACCACTCCGATGGACCTCCAGTGTGACTAGACTGCTCATTCTGACTTCAGTTAGCTCCCTCATGCGCCCTCCACTAAGCCTCTTTCATTCATTCAGTTCCAGTTACACTATGTTTTACCTACCACACTCAATTAGACTCAGTTAGACTAATGGTTGACAGTTACTTGAGCATTGATGACTCCATTGATGATGAGATAGACTACTAGCTATGCTTCGATGACACTCCAGTGATAGTTTTATCACTCCATGAAGGCCAATTCGAATTTCCACCTTGGCATTCGAATTCCTCATGCATTGTATTATTTTTTTGTCCATTTATGATTAATGAATTAGTGTGTGTGAAGTTATTTTTCTTTTATCCAAGTTCTACTATATTATTATTGTATTGCTCATTTTACTGCATTGACCACTCTTAATCTTATTCCAAAATTATTTCATTGTGAGGCATACATCAACTCTTAGATCTGCTGTCAGGATTTTCACATGGTATCAGAGCATCTTGAGAGTATTGTTTATCTCCATTCCTGAGAGTTTTTTTGCAGGTTATTATCAATATTTAGAGTGCAACAGTTGCAGCAGTTTCTGCATTTTTACAGTAGTACCAGTTGCAAATATTTTCTATTGTTTTTGCAGGTCTTCTACAGCTTCCATGTTTTCAAAAGATCCTCCTCTTTATCTATTCAACTATGTTGAATGGAAACCAAAAATGATAGCATATTTGAAGAGACGTGATCTCTTTGATTATTGTTTTGAAAGAGATTTCAAATCCTCTAAAGAAGAGATTGACTGGTTAAATAAAGGTGGCAGGGCCATTGCATCCATAATGTTTTAAATGTCTCGAAGCTTGGCATTCTACTCCCTTGATGATGTTGAATCTCCAAAAGAGCTATGGGCCCACCTGGATGACAGATTTGGCAAGCAAAATGAAGGGATTTGTCCAAACCCTTTCGAGAGAAAGCAAATTGATGCATTCGCCCTCCTTCATGATCTCATTGATCATGAATCAATATCAAACATATCTCATATTGAAGTTAGCCACAAAGAAGAATAACTTGCAGATTCTACACTCATGCTCCAAATTTATTCTATTTCGAATTATGTGCTAGCTCACTCTCTAGAAATTGCAGAAGGTCCTAAATCCTCTCTGGCAACAGAGTTTGTTGGTTTGCATCATGATCACATGAATGTTTCGGAGGTAAAATCAGCCATTGGAGGTAATTCATTTGCTCTCCCTGATCAATCACCTCTTATTTACTACTATATGATCATTATTTCATCCTTTAAGAAGGTTATTGAAGATTATGGCCATTGCCATTCCCTTGTGATAATTTCTCATGCACTTACTGGTTTTTATCTCACCTCTAATAGTTCAAAGGAGTTCTCAAGAAACCATGATTCAAGTCTTGGATCTAATTTGGATTCTAAGCGATCACTACTTGGGATAATTTCTCATGCATATGATGGTTTTGATCTTGCCCCTGTTGGTTCAAAGGAGATCTCAAGCAACTATTCTTCAAGTATTAAATCTGATTTGGATTTCAAGCAATCATGTGATGGTTCTTTTTGGCATAATATCACCCATGATGGTTCGAAGGAGAAGACAAAAGATTATCTGCACATTCATAGATTTGATCCTACCTCAGCTGATTCGAATCACAGGTTCAAGGATCATCCTCATACTTTTGGATTTGTTCTCATCACATTCGATCTGAAGAGAAAGTACGAGCACATGCTTTCTGAGCATGATCCACTTCTTCCCAAGAACAATATACCTCCAGACATATGACCAAGCATCACACCTGCTTGAGTTTGGAGCATTTATTTTTGTGTGTGCCTTACAGTCTATTTTGAGGGGGAGTATTTTTTCCATGAGGTTTTCCCCCATTTCCTTGGTTTATTGACTGTTATTATTCATTGTATTGGGTGACATTTCGTCTTAGTTACCAGGGCCCAGGATGAATTAAGGGGGGGGTGTTAGGATATTCCTATACTCCATCCTATTCCTACCAGCATTTTCATCCTTTGCATTTTCAGTCTTGCATGCATTGAATACATTTGCATGCTTCCCAATCATCAGGTTGATACCTCCAGCACCTAGTACCTAGTATTCCAGCACTCAGGAGCTTATTGCCACTCAGTTTGAGCCCTCCTATCCAATGATGCACCCACATCTCACTACCCACTTGACAAAGGCACCCTTCTTCACCTACCATTCCAGTTGTCTTCAGTTAACTGAGTTCAAAGGAGATCTCAAGAAACCATGATTCAAGTCTTGGATCTAATTTGGATTCTAAGCAATCACTACTTGGGATAATTTCTCATGCATATGATGGTTTTGATCTTACCCCTATTGGTTCAAAGGATATCTCAAGAAACTATTCTTCAAGTATCGAATCTGATTTGGATTTCAAGCAATCATGTGATGGTTCTTTTTGGCATAATCTCACCCTTGATGGTTCGAAGGAGAAGACAAAAGACTATCTGCACATTCATAGATTTGATCCTACCTCAGCTGATTTGAATCACAGGTTCAAGGATCATCCTCATACTTTTGGATTTGTTCTCATCACATTCGATCTGAAGAGAAAGTACAAGCACATGCTTTCTGAGCATGATCCACTTCTTCCCAAGAAGAAGATACCTCCAGACATATGACCAAGCATCACACCTGCTTGAGTTTGGAGCATTTATTTTTGTGTGTGCTTTACAGTATATTTTGAGGGGGGGTATTTTTCCCATGAGGTTTTCCACATTTCCTCAGTTTATTAACTGTTATTATTCATTGTATTGGGTGACCTTTGGTCTTAGTTACCAGGCCCCAGGATGGATTAAAGGGGGGTGTTAGGATATTCCTATACTCCATCCTAGTCCTACCAACTTTTTCATCCTTTGCATTTTCAGTCTTGCATGCATCCGCATGCTTCCCAGTCATCAGGTTGATACCTCCAGCACCTAGTCCCTAGTCTTCAAGCACTCGGGATCTTATTTCGACTCAGATTCAGCCCTCCTAGCCAGTGTTGCGCCCACATCTCACCATCCACTTGACAAAGGCACCCTTCTTCACCTACCAGTCCAGTTGTCTTCAGATAACTGAGTTCTCTCCTTGATTTTAGGCTTGACTCACTCTTAACTGACCTTACCACTCCGATGGACCTCTAGTGTGACTAGACTACTCATTCTGACTTCAGTTAGCTCCTCATGCGCCCTCCACTGAGCCTCCTTCATTTAGTTAGTTCCAGTTACACTCAATTACACCTACCACACACAGTTAGACTCAGTTTGACTAATGGTTGATAGTTACTTGAGCATTGATGACTCCACTGATGATGAGATAGACTACTAGTTGTGCTCCGATGACACTCCAGTGATCTTTTGATCACTCCATGAAGGCCAATTCGAATTGCCACCTTGGCATTCGAATTCCTCATGCATTGTATTATTTATTTGTCCATTTGTGATTAATGAATTAGTTTGTGTGAATTTATTTTGCTTCTATCCGAGTTCTACTGTATTATTATTCTGTTGTTCATTTTACTGCATTGACCACTCTTAATCTTATTCCTAAACTCTTTCATTGTGAGGTATACATTAGCTCTTAGATCTGCTGTGAGGATTTTCACAAATTGTTGGGGTGTAATACAAGCAATGGGACCCTGGAATAATTTTTTTTCATTGCTTTCAATTTTTTTGGGGGAACAAGCAGTATGGGAGATGGATTTCCTACTTAATAAATTGATTTTAATTAGATTAGTGTAGCAGCAAGCATGGTTGTTCCTCTCTAGAATCTTCATGGAATCTCGAATACTCAAAGTTGGGAAAGTCAGTGGCAACTTCAAAGAATTATATAGAAAGCAGGTTCTTCAACACCCATGTTTGAAATTGCTTAAGGAGGGAAGGGAGGATTTTTCATGTCCCAAATTTGGAATTGGGTCACAATAGCATAAGCCCAATGACTATATTCATGAGATTTTGTCAAATTGATGTTAAGGGTCAAAATATTGCCTAGGAGGAAAATTACTAATTTCCTATGTTGAGGGTGGAAGCTTTGGGATTTGACATAAGGAGGATAATAAATGGTGTTTGCACATTAGAATGGCATAAATATTTAATAAAGGAGCTAAATAAATAAATACAAGAGAAAATCAAAGTGGCAATTGATCATGAAGACACATGGAAGATGTGGGACCCACACAAGCTAGATTTTCCATTCCACGTGGCATCCTACTCTTGCCATTTCGAATCCATAAGAATACAAATGTTCTTGGGGTGAGTTAGAAGGTCAATATACTTTGCATGATTCATGTAAGGTCAAATTCTAGTGGAAGAATAACTCCCATGGAAGAGGAAGAGACAATTTGGAGCAAGTGAGACACTTGTGCTAGATTCCCTAGCTCTATGACAACAATGATGAAGATTCTATGACACCTATGACACAAATCAGACCCCCGGGATGACATATGACATTTATGACATTTCAGGTCTAAAAATAGCCTCCAAGAGGGTGCTCAAGTGAGTTAGGGCAGCCAAAGAGACACCGATTCGAATTGGGAGAAGGAGAGGGCTAGAATTCGAATGACAAGTGGCATACTTGGGAATATCTTCCCAAATTGAGTTGGCATGAATATATTGGAAGGAATTCAACTCATGTAGGACATTAGAAGTTTATAAAAGTCATGAACAAAGAATAATGGCAGGTTTTGATCATTTTTAGAATTTTCAATTGCATTTGTGAAGAGGGAGAGCTAGTGGATGACTAGTTTCTTGCCTTAGCCAATTTCGAGGGTGAAAGATTCCCATCCAAGTTGATAATTGGAAAGGCATAAATTTCATTTGGAGCTTTAATGGATTCATTTTTTTCAGGTTTAATCTATAGGGAATATCATGGTTTCTTCTATTGCACCTCATTCCTTCAACCATTTCCATGTTTCATTGCATATTCTTGATCCTTGAGGAAGGGCATTTTTGGTGAGCTATTGTACTCTTTGGGGGAGATTATAATGCCCCAATTATTTTATAATATGAATTAAATACTATGTTCTTCATCTCCACAAAGTTTCAAGTCAAAATATCAAGTGGTTGTATGTAAAATTGATGATTATTGAGCAAACAGTGACCATTCCCCCACTAGATTGATGTATGCCAATGTATTGATGATCATTTCGAATGGAAGAATTTTTCTCTGATATATTTATGATGTATGGAATTCCATTTATTAGTATTACAAGTTTCATGTTCAGCACTTAAGCATTTGGAGCCATCTTTCTCAATTGTATTTCATTTGAAGAAGATTTAATGCTATTTCCCCTAAGGTCGAAACTAGTCTTCTTGCATCTGATTTAAGGGAGTTATAGTAGACATTAAAAGTTGAATGGTGATGCATATGAGTTCATGCTTATTTCCTTTATATTTTCTCTAATTCCATTTAGAATTTTGATTTGTATTGAGTGCATTTGGAAAGTCATTTTCATCATCTACCCCTACGGGATTTGAACCACAATTTTACTAGCAAAACTCCATACACTAATCAGATTTCCAAAGTGAGTTGCAGAAGTCATTATGGTTAAAAAAAACCTATAAACACCATTTTTATCCATTAACATCATTCATACACCTACTGGTACAATTTGAGAGCATTTGGAAATATTTAGAGCCATCTACCATTGGGGGTTTTAAGCTCAAAATTACTAGTAATCTTCCCTACTTTACCCAGATTGTAAATGAATGTGCAGAAGTATTTTAAGCTTTTTTAAGTATCCATGAGCCTCTGTAATATGTATTAATACCTCTCAAATAACTTCAGACCCATTATACAATCATTTGGGGTCATTTGGAAACCAAGAGACCAATACTAGTCAAAGATGAATTGCTAGTCAAACTCCCTACTTTGGATAGAATTAAAAGAGGATTTGAAGAAGTAATGTAAAGGTCATATATCATCCCTCAACATAATATTCAAGTCCTAATATCATTCATATAACTTCTCGGAATATTTGGGAGCATTTGGAGCAAATTGGATACCTAGACATCAAAACTAGTCAAAGGTCGAACTAGGAAAAAAAGTGAAACATTTGTCATTTTAATAAAATTCTTAAAAAGGGACAGTACAATGGTATTAGAGAATGGTCCTTTCACCTATGTGTTAATATCATACATTGAAGAATAATTTGTATCCATGTCTTATTGTTATGATGAAACCTATGAGTACAATTCTTATGAGGAATATGCAAATGCTTATGAACAACATGAAGTAGAATGTGAATGGTATGAGGAAGAGGTGCCATCATGCAACACTTCTTACAATTTCAGGAGGAATGAAGATTATTATTATGACCATATGTATGATAAATATTAGTATGACACACCACCAAAGGATAATTATAAGTATGAGTTACAAATATGGAGAGCAACATATAAAACCTTGCCCCAACAATATAAAAAATATCAAGAATATCTTGCTTCAAAGGAAGATCCACAAAATGCCATGTCTTTTGAAGACTATGTTGATATTTTCTTTGAAAATAGATCAAAAAATGAAGATTTGGAGTTAGTGAAGAAAGGTTTATGTCCTTCTTGTAAAATACCTTGGAGTGAGTATCATCTTTCTGTGAGTGAAAAAATCAATGAAATATCTGAAGCTTCAGAGAAGGCATGTATGTCCTACTTGAGGAGAGTTTTTGAATTTTCTTCAAAAGGAGATTCCAAAGATATTAAACCTAAGGAAAAAAAGGGGCAAAATTCATCAGCTTGCTTGAAGGAGAAAAAGGAAGAGAAATCACAAGAGCATGAAGAAGATCCTATTGAAAACCTTGAAGATCAATTCGAGACACATTCTACCTTGGACATGAATCAATGAGCATCTACTGATGGATTCTTGAAGTATGAAGGAGTTCCTACTAATGGGTGCTCACACCTCTATGTTGTTGACATAGAGATCACTTTTGAAAGTATTGCTGCAAGACAAAATTCCCCTTAGAATGAAGATGACGACCTTGTAGAAGTTGAAGAAGAAACAAGATCAACTTCCCCATCACCACTTGAGCTTCATGAAGTTGGTCCAAGTAAGAAGGAAGAAGATGAGGAGGTTCATTTGCAAGAACCTCATTTTCTTGAAGGGTTCTTAAATATGAATGAAAAGAAGATCCAAAAGTCCCTCAACATTCTCCATGACACTCAAGCATTGGTGTCAAATTCTTGTTGGAGAGCTACTTCATTGGAGAAAACATCATTCCTTGAAGACATGGAGAAGATTCAAAGACCAATGTGCCACATCAAAGGTAATTTCATGTCTTTGATTTTTGAGAGAAACCATTTTTTTGAGCTTAATGAATTTTTACATGATGCATACTTGTAGAATAATGAGGATAATCATAATCTCACAATTCAAAATGAGCAATTTCTTGAAAAGTTGCAAGATACTTGTTTTTCCTCCTATGTTTCAGATTTTGTCAAATGGTAGATTATTTGGAGGATTCTCGTGACATGGTGGATCATGAGAAATGTGGCCCGAAATTTGAATGTGCTTGATGTGTTTGAAGATGAACTTGAAGAGATCCAAACACTTAATGTGGTGGAAGAGGAACTTGAATTGTCTCTTGATGAAGGTTATGCAATTTTTAAAGAAGAGCATGATTCCTCTACATTGGAACCAATCTATGACAAAGGTTTCACACTTTTGAAGGAGTTGCATGATACTACCCATATGGATCCTTCCCATGATGAAACTTATTCACTTTTTGATCATTTTGGTGAGTTAGTTCATTCTCCTACATCCTACAATTCCATGTTTTGCAGCATTAGTCTCAATGAAGTATGGGTGAAAGGGTTCTTTTTTATGGCGACCAATGACGAGTGTGGAACTCCTAGATTTACCTTTTATGATTACATGGTTGGAGTATATTCTTATTCAAATTTGCATCAGAATCATTTGTCACTTTATGATGATGCACATCTACATGGATGCACCTATGATATGCATTTGAGTCACTTGAAGACTCATGGTTTTTCTTGCTCAATACTTAGTCCATTTGATGTTGTAGGAACTTCATCCAACACTTGGGTGAATATATTTATGATTGGAGAAAATTTGTGTTGGAAGACACATACTTTGTTATATATTTATGATTCTCACATTCATGGATGTATGGGTGAGACTTCTTTGAGTCATTTGAAGTCTCCTTGTTTTTTCTGCTCATTATTTGGTTCAGATTTTAGTGGAGATTCTTCATTCACTTCTTGGATGAAATAATACATGGTTGAATATTTTGATTCATGTCATATACTTTTGGAGCAGCATTATAGGACATGGGATCCTCACCTATGTCATTGGAGCATATTTGATTGGTTACTTGTTGATTGTATGCACTTGGAAAATGGTGGTCTACTTGCCTGGAGGTATAAGCACTTTCATGACTCTTTGATGAAGCATCTTCTTGATGTACATTTTCATTATGTTGATATGTACTTTGATGATATATATTTTGTACTCATGATGTTTGGAAGAATGCATACAAGAAAATGGGATCCATAAATCCTCTTATCTGATGGTATGGGTTGGAGAACACTCTTAATTGTTGAGGTACGATACAAGTAATGGGACCCTGGAAAAAATTTTGTTTCATTGGTTTCAATTTTTTTGGGGAAACAAGCAGTATGGGAGATGGATTTCCCACTTAATAAAGTGATTTTAATAAAAGTAGCGCAGCAACAGGCATGGTGGTTCCTCTCTAGAATATTCATGGAATCTCGAATACTCAAAGTTGGGCAACTTAGTGGCAACTTCAAAGAATTATACAGAAAGCAGGTTCTTCAACACCCATGTTTGAAATTGCTTGAGGACAAGCAATATTGGGAAGAAATTATTTTTCATGTCCCAAATTTGGCATTGGGTCACAAGGTCCTAAGCCCAATGACCATATTCATGAGAGTTTGTCAAATTGATGTTAAGGGTCAAAATATTGCCTATGAGGAAAATTACTAGTTTCCTAGGTTAAGGGTGGAAGCGTTGGGATTTGACATAAGGAGGATAATAAATGATGTTTGCACATTATAATGGCATAAATATTTAATAAACGAGATAAATAAATAAATAAAAGAGAAAATGAAAGTGGCAATTGATCATAAAGACACATGGAAGATGTGGGACCCACACAAGCTATATTTGCCATGCCACATGGCATCCTACTCTTGCCATTTCGAATCCATAAGAAGCCAAATGTTCTTTGGGTGAGTTAGAAGGTCAATATACTTGGCATGAGTCATGAAAGGTCGAATTGGAGTGGAATAATAACTCCCATGGAAGAGGAAGAGACAATTTGGAGATAGTGAGATACTTGGGCTAGATTCCCTAGCTCTATGACAACAATGATGAAGATTCTATGACACCTATGACAAAAATAAGACCTGAGGGATGACATATGACATTTATGACATGTCAAGGCTAAAAATATCCTCCAATAGCACGTTCAAGTGAGTTAGGGGAGCCAAAGAGACACCAATTCGAATTGGGAGAAGGAGAGGGCTAGAATTGGAAGGACAAGTGGCATACTTGGGAATCTCTCTCCAAATTGAGTTGGCATGAATATTTTGGAAGGAATTCGACCCATCGAGGACATTAGAAGTTTATAAAAGTCATGAACAAAGAATAATGGAAGCTTTAGATCATTTTTAGAATTTGCAATTTCATTTGTGAAGAGGGAGAGCTAGTGGATGACTAGTTTTTTGCCTTAGCTAATTTCGAGGGTAAAAGATTCCCATCCAAGTTGTTAATTGGAAAGGCCATTCAGACCTTTCATTTGGAGCTTTAATGGATTCATTTGTTTCAGGTGTAATCTATAGGGAAGATCATGGTTTCTTCTATTGCAACTCATTACTTCAACCATTTCCAGTTTTCATTGCATATTCTTGATCCTTGAGGGAGGGCGTTTTTGGTGAGCTATTGTACTCTTTGGGGGAGATTATAATGCCCCATTTATTTTATAATATGAATTAAATACTTTTTTATTCACCTTCAGAAAGTTTCAAGTCGAAATATCGAGTGGTTGTATGTAAAATTGATGATTATTTAGCAAACATTGACCATTCCCCCACTAGATTGATGTATGCCAATATATTGATGATTATTTTGAATGGAAGAATGTTTCTATGATATATTTATGATGTATGGACTTCCATTGATGATTATTACAAGTTTCATGTTCAACACTTAAGCATATGGAGCCATCTTGCTCAGTTTTATTTCATTTGAAGATGATTTAATGTTATTTCCCCCCAGGTCAAAACTAGTCTTCTTGCATCTGCTTTAAGGGAGTTATAGCAGACATTAAAAGTTGAATGGTGATGCATATGATTTCATGTTGATGTCCTTTATATGTCCCTTGATTCCATTCAGAATTTTGAGTTGGATTGAGTGCATTTGGAAAGTCATTTTCATCATCTACCCCTAGGGGATTTGAACCACAATTTTACTAGTAAAACTCCATACATTGATCAGATTTCCAAAGTGAGTTGCAGAAGTCATTTGATGGTTAAAATACACCTATAAAAACCATTTTTATGTATTAACATCATTCATACACCTACTGGTACAATTTGAGAGCATTTAGATCTATTTAGAGCCATCTACCATTGGGGGTTTGAAGCTCGAAATTACTAGTAATCTTCCCTACTTTATCCAGATTGTAAATGAATGTGAAGAAGTGATTTAATGGTTTTTAAGTATACATGAGCCTCTTTAATATGTATTAATACCTCTCAAATACCTCCAGACCCATTATACAATCGTTTGGGGTCATTTGGAGACCCAAGAGACCAATACTAGTCAAAGAGGAATTGCTAGTCAAACTCCCTACTTTGGATAGAATTAAAAGAGGATTTGC
The DNA here is from genome assembly GCA_027924585.1 of Larix kaempferi. Taxonomy (NCBI): domain Eukaryota; kingdom Viridiplantae; phylum Streptophyta; class Pinopsida; order Pinales; family Pinaceae; genus Larix; species Larix kaempferi. The sequence continues at coordinate 118,395 of BSBM01000277.1, read as the reverse complement.
GGAAGTAATCTAAAGGTAATATATCATCCCTGAACATAATATTCAATTCCTAATATCAGTCATATACCTTCTCAGAATATTTGCGAGCATTTGTAGCAAATTGGAGACCTAGACATCAAAACTAGTCAAAGGTCGAACTATTGAAAAGAGTGAAAATTTTCCCATTTTAATAAAATTCTTAAAAATGGACAATACATCACTGTTGTTGCGGAACTGCGACTCTGCGGATGTGCGAACCTACGTTTTCGTGAACCACTCCCCTTGAGCTTTGGTTTTCCAAGTGATGCCCACCAAACAACACCTACGAACTTCGAACGCCCTTTTCTTCATTCTAGTGGCCAAACCCTTACTTCACCCGAAATTTTGGTGCACACCTTCCGCGCGACTGCCAAACGCTTAGCGAATTGCATTCCGGAAGCTCTGCGGATCTGCTTCCTACGGAAATGCGATGCTCCTATTATGTGGCAACCTTTCAGAATTTTTGCGACCAACCGAACTTTTGCACATTGTGCGACCCATTGTGCCTACGGTACTCCAACCCTGCGACTGTGGATCTATGGGCCTGGAACTCTACAGTCCTACGACCCTATGGTCCTGTGACTTCGTGGTCCTATGGAATTGTGATTCTGCGGGCTTGCGGCATTCCTCGCAACCCGTTGTTCTTAATACGATATTCGGCGAGCTTAACCAAGATCTGATTTGCTAAAGAGCTTCCCATGAATTTCTTCAACCTCCGCAACAAACGTGCTCTGATACCAACTGTCACATCCACACTTTTTTGCTAGTCACCAACTTCCAAATGCGGTGTGCAGCACTGCCCAGGAATGACTTGAGGGATTGACCAACTCAAGCGTTGCACCGGCAAACTACGCCTAACCAACTCATCATAAATTTCAACAGTTTAATAATTTTACACTTATCTCCTACAGTCGTTTACTTAGCACGTTTCCTACTTAGCAGCTTACAGTAATATTCGTTTGTTTACACAGTTGCATCAAGTAAATAAACATTGCACACATTCATTCACAGAAATACAAGTAAGCAGTGAGACAAGTATGGGTGGGGGAGCCCAACTAGCTTACCCCCGTAAATATTTCATAAACAAAACCGATTTACAATAATGGATTTGTCGAACTTGGTAGAGCTCCTGGTGTATGCACAACTAGATACCACACCAAATTTACAAAGGAAACAAGAAGACTCAGTTAAACTCTTCGTGGGCGTCTAACTCTGTGACTGCGGACTTCCTGCACCCATGAATGCTGTTTCTGAAACTGTCACTATGCGGACCCAATGAATGTGCATGTTTCTTCCCAAACTGCACTTTCTATGCAACACATTGCTGCGTTCTGAGTCTGCGGTGTGGAATTGCGCAAGGTGACTAAGCTTAGACTGCCTCCCTAGCTCCGTGCGACCCTAGCAACTTGCTCCCCTTCTTGAATGCCTTCTTCCTTTGTTTTCTTTGCCTTTATATAGGCTTGACGGATGGATGGGTGCGACCCACAAGTTGGGCGCACCCTTTCGTAACTCCCAATCCAAGTGTCGGCTCCAACTAAGCGTTTACCCATCCGCCCGTTGGCCACCATTCCAATGGTTGTTTTCTTGGGCGCATCGTCGTTTTGGTCCAACTGGGAGTTCCTCCGTCGGGTCGTGTGGGAATTCATCCCACTTCATCAATATATCTGCCACTTTGGTCCATCTGTCGTGCACTCGCCTTGTCTGTTGTTGGTCCACAACCGTGTCGTCCGTCAAGCTTCCAAACCGTCTTGCTTGTCGAGCTTCCAAACCATTTTAACTACCAAGCTTCCAACCCGAGCTAGTCGTGGAGCTTCCATCACGTTCTGGTGACGAGTTTCCAACACGAGTTTGTTTACACTAGCTCCCAATATGAGTTTGTTTCCTGGCTTCCAACACGAGTTCGTTTCCAGGCACCCAACCTGAGTTCGTTGTTGTGGCTTCTGACATGAGTTCATTTCTAGGCTCCCAACCCGAGCTCGTCTGAGCTCCGAACTCGACCTCGCTAGTGAACATCTTTGTTGCGCCTAAGTTTTGGTATCTTGGGAACTTGCTCCATGTATGTGTGGGCACTTGTGCCGGTGCACCAAAACTCCAACGCAACTCCTCTCGATGGTCCAAACGAGCGCCCATCTTTCCGTTCATGCCAACATACTGTGGTGCCACACTTCATGGGCTTTCCAAGCTCCATGTGCTAAGTGTGGGATTCTTTGTTGGGAGTGCGCCCATGCTCGGTCTGTGCACTTGTCCGTTCGATCCGTTTAATTGCCTCTTCGCTAAGTCCAGTGCAACCGACGTCGTTTTTCCCAACCAGGAACCCAAGCTAGCCTCTTGGGCGGGAGTGCAAGGCTCCCATAAGCTTGTGGGTTTTGCGGCAAAACGTGGCCATGACAGTTTCAATTTCAAATTGAGAAAATAGATTGCAATAATAATTTTTCCTACTGAACACAGATTTAAATAGATTTAGCTCAACAATTTCTTTGGAATCAAGGACAAATCTATAGTTTAGACAAGGAAAGCAAAGACGATCCCTTAGTCCGAGCATTTGAACCATTCTCTGATACCAAATGTATCGACCCAATTTCTAGGGTCCTACTTAAAACTAATTTCTAAGACTTAAGAAGATAATATAAACCATTTACAATGCATAATCAATAATAAAATTAAAAATATTCAAGATTTGAACTAACAAGTAAACACAAAACATAGAACTTGTTACCGTAGGTCAAATCCGTTGTTGAAGGAGAGGTGGTTGTATTCATTCCAATCCAGCTTTTCCAAGTGCCGACTTGGTCTTCGGTTGACATCCACAAGTAAAGGCTCGTTTAACCATAGGATAAGCAATCGTTAGCTTCGCCACCCAACCATAGTCTTATACAATTAGACGCATAGCCACCCCCGAGCCTCGGGGTCGTAGAGGATACACACCAGCAAGGATTCAGGAGTGATCTCATCCTCACCAAAATCCTTAGCCAAACTCACCATAGAAAACACAATCAGAACTCATGCACCATTCCGGCAGTCCTCCAGCCTTAGGGAGCCATCCCCTTTCCCTTCCTTACCTCTTGCTTAAATAGAAAAATCCTTTGCAACACATGTTGCCTCATGCAAAATACTCTTTTTTAAAAATTATTAAATACAAATATTCACCCAACCATGTATCAATCTCTCATGAGAGTGCACATACTTCCCACATTTTACTCCTAGATGTCCCCTGATGCTAGGATTCCAATCCCTATTTTAGTGGGTGCAGGTGGAGTTGACTAGTTAATGACTCTTAGTCTATCTTTTGCTCCATATTTAATTATTCTCAATTATTTAATTACAAATAATCATTTCATGCCCAAATAATCTAATGCAATACTATATGCCAAGTCCTTTCATGCACAAATAATCTAATGCAATACTATATGTCAAATACATAATTATAAATAGTCCTTTCATGCACAAATAATCTAATGCAATACTATATGCCAAATACATGGATGTTCATTTATCAATTTCTTTTATTCATCTCGGTACCACATCGTCGGGTCCATCTGACAACACTTTATTTCCTTAATTGTCTAGGTACCACATTGTTGGGTCCTTCCGACAATAATTTATCTTTTTATTGTTGTGCTAGGATTTCGTGTAGTGATTTTAGGAACCGTTACCATAAATCATCTGACTACACTCTATGTGAGACTAATGGCTCTAAGGAGTAAGTTCATTCTTACTGCGCACCCTTCAACCACGTATGTGACCAAACCGTTATGGTCTCACCCATATGAATTCACGCCCACTCGAGTAAAGCTGAACGAGCTTTCAACTCGACGTGCATGGATGCTATCGGGAGCCGACAACATCGTCATATCTCATGTGCTTTTTTCCCATCCTCTACGTCCCCCTTTTTTTCTATCGCAAGTCAGTCGGTAAACTACCTTACCTGTCACTGTACACATACTTGGAGCACACATCAATAGTACTGCTCAAAATTGTCATATCATAATTCATTTCATTCATTCGCTAATCGTTAAGCAAACCTAGATAATTGTCCATTGGATTCACAACATAGTCACCTGCATAATTCCATTTCCATATTCCATCATAAATACGACATTCATCATAAGATTTCACATGTGCTAATCATTCAACAATATTTCATATTAAACTCACAAGTATCCATAATCTTCATTAAATCAATTATTCATTAGAAACATATTCATTTACCACATATATCGCTAATCAGTCAACAATTTATTCTAAATCAACATATAAACAGTCATTTATCTTGGTTTCTTTAACTGGGTCACTTACAAAGGTCACTTAAAAATAAGTGTCGACAATATCGATAGTCATAGCGACGTTGAGAGGCATTACAATATTGTTGTTTGTTATAACAATTGGAAGAAATCTTTGCTTATTGTTATTCAAGCTTGATGGGGAGTAAAAGAAAATGACAAAGGAAGCATGCTTGTGGACAAAATGACAATGCAGATCATGAAAATAATAGAGAAAGGATGAGGCAACAAAGAGCAAGGTTGAGAGAAGAAGAATATGCACCTTTGGTGCAACAAATTCCAAAGGAGGACAACCGAGGTAAAATTTTGAATTTCATGCTACCTAATTTAAATTTCATATTTTATATTTCTCTAATAATTAGTTATATAGTTACTATTTTTTTCATCTTAGCCTTACTGTATTTTGTTTGTAATAAGATTCTTAACAATTTGTTATTTAGATTACAAAATTAGTAACATTTTTTTTTTAAATAACTATTTCCTAATCTAATTTCTTCACTATTTTGTATGTAATGAGATTCTTATTTATTTCTTAACTTTGGTATTTATATTTCAAAATTTGTAACAATTTTCAAGTTAAATGGATAATTTTAAAGTGACTAACAATTTTCAATGTTAATGAAACAATTTTCAAATTAAATGTACACTTGAATCCAATTTTCAAGTTATTAAAAAATTTCGAATAAAATGTACAATTTTTAATCTTTAATATAACAATTTTCAAATTAAATGTACACTTTTCAAGTTAAAATGTATATATTTAGCTATTTTCAATTTTCTAAGTTACTAACAATTTCAAGTTAAATGTAATTTGAATTCTTGTTTTGTTATTTGTTAAAAAAATATTTGTATAGCCTCATGTGAGCTCCAAGTCTCAACATTTGTTGATTGAAATAACTATTAATGTCTCATTTTAGAACCCTGATTTTATTTGAAATGAACATTTTGATAGTTATGTATTAGTTGGAAAACTCAATTTGAAAACAAATGAAATGAAAATTTTGATAGTTATGTAGTAGTTGTAAAATTCAATGACAACAAATAAAATGAACATTGTGATAATTATGTAGTAGTTGTAAAATTCAATTATCTTGTTTTTAATGTATTTTCAATTCTTGTACCTACTTTTTCTATGCATGAATGTAGGGATAAGTTATTTTTTCCTTATAGTACCATAATAGGGAATTACAAAAAATTATTTGTATAGCCTCATGTGAGCTCCAAGTCTCAAGTCACTAACAATATTCGATTTGTTCATTTCAATGTAACACATTTCCAATTACTAGCAATTTTAAAGTTAAATGTACATCCATCAAGTTATTAACAATTATCAAGTTAAATACATATACTTGATTTTCAAATTTTACTAACAATTCTCAAGCTAAATGTACAATTTCAAGTTGAATACATATTTAGTTCTTTTGAATTTAAGTTACAAACAATTTTCTTGTTTTTTATTTGTATTTTCAATTCTTGTACCAATTTTTTCTATGTATAAATGTAAGGATAAGTTATATTTTTTTCCTTATAGTATCATAATAAGTAATTACAAAAAATTATTTGTATAGCCTCACGTGAGCTCCAAGTCTCAAGTCACTAACAATTTTCAATTTGTTCATTTCTATGTAACAAATTTCAAGTTGCTAGCAATTTTAAAGTTAAATGTACAACTATCAAGTTATTAAAAATGAGTAAGTTAAACACATATACTCGATTTTCAAACTTTACTAACAATTCTCAAGCTAAATGTACAATTTCAAGTTAAATACATATTTAATTATTTTGAATTCAAGTTACAAACAATTTTCTTGTTTTTAATGTATTTTCAATTCTTGTACCAACTTTTTCTCTGCATGAATGTAGGGATACGTTATATTTTTTTCCTTATAGTACCATAGTAAGGAATTTATAATCAATTCAATAATCCAATCTAGGAGCTTACAAATCAAAGAATAATGAGCGTGTTTATGTTATGCATATGAGTTAGTGCAACAATAATATCATAATGCTAATGTTATCACATTAGTGCCATGAAATTCTACAATGGCAATCAAATTTAAATGTTATGATGATGGACAAATTAAATTCTTGAGTTGCATTGTGTCTTTCGCATTTCAAAACACTTCAATTTGATGCTTTAAAATTAGCCTCCTTGCATAGTGCATTTCTGATTGAAATTCCCTTCACATGAATTTTGATTATGTAGGGATAGATTATGGTCAACTATCACATCATTATAATCAAGAATTGCATGACCCTATGCCACTTCACGATCCTAATCATCCATCATAGGACACTTTTCCCTCTCACATTTCAAGTATAATTGGGAGCTGTAGTGGGGTTGGAAGGGGTGGAAATTGTCTATAGGATTGTGAATTTGTTGCTCCACGAGAAGAGCTTGGGAACCCGATCCCTAGTCGGATAGTTAGAGAGCATGTTAGTAACATAATCAAGTCATATTTTGAACAACATTCAATGATGGCACAAGCTCAAATCCTACATGGGTTGATAAAAAAAATTGAAACGTGCCACAAATTTGTTGGGTTTTCAAGATGCTAAAACAAAAAATACATGTGAGAATGCAATAAAAAATGTAAGAACTGCATTATCTTCGTTTTGAAAATTAAGAAACTATGATATCTGAGTTGCTCATAGGGAAATTACAATGACTTTTATGGAACCAAGCACCTCAAGAAATTGAATGGTAGCAACAATGGCATCATTGTTCAAAGTTTCAAAAAGAACGTTGTTCAAATATACTAAATTCAAGGTCCGGATAGATGAAAATGATGAAGTTGCTTGTTGGGTTCTTATTTGTAGGGAACCCTATTGAGGCAGGATGGTAGAGGGAATTTGAGAAAAGGTGATAGAGTTTTGGGATAGGCATTCTCGTGCTATTCCAGATTGAAAGCATGTCTTGCGACAATGTTTATCCAGAGGCATTTATCAGGAGCACTGTAAGCATGTGATGGAGATGACGGAAGTTGCACTTTACGAGGAATTCCAAGAAACCATTCCCGGTGTTCAGATATCATTTATCATGTTCAAAAAATTGAAACCGTGGTATATAAGGCCAAATACAATTTGTGACACTTGTTGTTGTTGATACCATGTTGAATTCCAACTATACTATGACACATTTTTGGATTTTTGCAAAAGGCACTGGAATGGTGAACCAACTCCTCACACAGTACGAGATTTTTTTTGTATGATACTATGCAACAGGAATCCTGAAAAAGTGTTTTTCAATAAGAGGTGTGTAGGTGGGAGAAGATGCCTTGAATACGGTGATTTGCATTGTTCCATAGGAAATTTACTATCGATCCAACACACCCTGGATTGTTAGATATCACAGTTCCGTGGAAGAGGTACACGTATGTCTCCATGAATCCATCCTCTTCTTCATTTGTGACATCTAAGAGGATCGAATTGCTCGAGGATGAGATTCCTATTTCAGATTTCATGGAGAAGTTTCAAATTCAGATTTATAAATACATAAAGCACTCCCATAGTTCCAGGTGGAAAGCTTCATAATTCAAACATTCCCGTGAGGTATTTGAGTCAAGCACAATCTTATCAGTGGAAGACTTTGCTAATAACTACACATTTTCTCATGAGAGAGAGATACAGAGTGAGTACTATCACTCCGACCAGGTGTCTATCTTCATACATGTATTATATAGACATGATCGGGAAAGCATTGATGGCAAGGATAGAACTCCTTAGTCACAAGAAGTGATCATGGAGTACCATTTTTATGTTAGTGATGAACGTGAGAATGACACATTCTTCGTTCAACACTGATTTGGGTTGATTTATGATTGATTTAGACAGAGAGGTGTATCATTTATTGAACATTGTATTTGGTCAGATGGGTTTGCAGGGCACTTCAAAATGGCACGCTCTTTTTATTGGTTGAGTCGCATTCACAAAGAGACAAGATTTTGACACACCTGGAGATTTTTTGAAATAGAGCATGGAAAGGGTGAACATGATGGCACATGTGCATGTGTGAAACGAGCACTTCGGAGGTACCAAATGAGTCATGGTGCAACCCGACTCAAATGCTTCGCAGAAGTAGTTGATTGGTGCACATGGAATTTGGGACATCAAGGTCGTGAAAAAGCAAGGCTGGTGTGCAAGTAATAAACTCCAAACTCAATTAGAAGCTAATAACATTGTATCATCATTTCCAAAAAACACTTGCTTAGTAAGACTTTATATGACAAATTGAATTCCGTGCAAGTTCTTTTGGGATGTTTCCCTTACTGAAATGAATATATCCATACCGTGGTAATGTGAGACCATACCTGGTATGAGGGAATTACATTCTATTCTGAGTAAAGACATGGGTGACATATTCTCCATTGAAACGAGGAAGTACGATTGTTTTTGCAATTTTTGCATTGATGCAAATGGATGTGGGATTCACCATCGTGAAAATGATGTATATGTGAAACCATGGAAATATGTCCCTCTTAATACAAAGGGACCACATCCAATTCCAACATGACAAGAGATGCACACTGACGAGGCAATGGTCTCACTAGATCATGATCGATTTTATGATGTGGTTAGGGAATGTACAAGACTTCATTATTAATTAGTTCATTATATATTACACATATAAAAATCGTGTACAAATGAACGTAGGACATTTGAATAATATTTGTAAGTTCTCTTGCAGGTGATGTATTCGTTTTCATTGCACCCACCATAATCAAGAAAATGTGGCCTATTATTTGATGTGGTGCAAAAAAAGTTCAAAGCAGGTTGGTGCAGCCCTATCACGATGGAGAGTTCACTTACCAAATTGGAGACCTAGTTCTGATGGGACATTTTTGAAAGAGTGAAAAAATAGGGCGCTTATATTATTTACAGATATTCTATGCATGAATATATATCATGCCAATACAGTCATTTGGTGGTGCCAACTCGAATACATCTAATAGAAATCAAGGTGAAGAGAGGTGAGCCAAAGAGATGGAAGATGGCAGTAGCTCACCATGATCATATTATGGATACTTGCATTCCTATAACCCATTGGCCAGTTGAATGAATTACATGTATTCCACTTGCAACATTGGCATAGCTGTCATGCTGACTTGTTGAAGATTTTATTGGGGATTTTTGTGGAAGTTGTTTTTTCCTTGTTTAAATAGGTTTTTTTTGCAAGGTGACCAACAATTTTATAAATATATTTTTTTAGATGCGTTAATGCCAAGATTAAAAGTACTATATGGGAGGTTTTTGTGAAAATTGGGTCATGGTGCTCCAATGTGACAAGAACATTGATACTTTGAATACACTTGAATGTACTAGTGCTCCATGACCTTCCTCCATAATAGTTTTATAAATATTTTTTTAGATGCTTTAAAATCAAGATTAAAGATACTATATGGTTGAATATCATCAATATCTAGGATAAACATATGTTAAAGAGTCATAATCTCTAAAAACCAAGAATTATTAAAATACAACCACCTAACCTTATAAAACGGGTAAATTTTATTTGATAGTAGTTCTAGGAAACAAATTTTTATTGAAAGTTTACGTGGATGGATAGAAACTAAATCCTCCAAGAAAGATCCCTAAGTTGCATGTATCCATTCATGGAGTCACTTAAGGGAGGTTCATACATCCTTAACTCTTCAAATAATTTTTTTAGAGCTGTGATGGAGGAGGTCATTTCAATCTTGAGAGATCCACCATGAAGATGAAGCAACAATTAAAGGGTTGAGTCCTTCAGTATGTTATACACAACCAAAGTATCCATATTCCATATGCTTACCAGTGACTATCAATCCTCAAGTCTAATGCATGGTTATTCCGCTTTAACTTGAATTAAAATCTTTATAGTAACAAAACCATAAAACGTAATAAAATTGCATGTATGTATCACTTCAATGCCTTGTCTACACTCCTAACAATTAAAGAATGCTTTGTAGCCATATTGACTTTATGAAATATGTTGAACAGTAGATGTTCCCACTTCTATATAATGTTCCATACACACCACAAAATTCTATTTGATAGAAATAAGGAGATGCGACACCTTTACAACCTTAATATAATTGTAATTGTAATTTAAAATACACCTATACAATGTAAAATTGTAATTTAAATTTTCAATTGTAATGTATTCGAATTTTAAATTTTGATTTCAAATGCAATTTTAATGTAATTGAAATTGAACTTTTAAATTGTAACTACACACTGAATTTTCAATTGAAATTACACATTAAATTTGAAATTTGAAATTGTAACTGAATTGCAATGTGTAAATTGTAATTGAATTGTAATGTCTAGACTATAATGTAATTGTAATTTGAATTTTAAATTGTAATGTAATTGAATTTTAAATTTTGAATTTGCAACTGTAATGTAATTGAAATTGAACTTTTAAATTGTAACTACACATTAAATTTGAAATTTGAAATTGTAATTGAATTGCAATGTGTAAAATGTAACGGAATTGTAATTTCTAGACTGTAATGTAATTGTAATTTAAATTTTAAATTGTAATGTAATTGAATTTTAAATTTTGAATTTGTAATTGTAATGTAATTGAATTTTAAATTTTGAATTTGCAATTGTAATGTAATTGAGATTGAACTTTTATATTGTAATCACTGTACATTAAATTTGCAATTGAACCGACAAAACATTTGTAATTGTAATAACTATATATAGATGTAATATAAAAGACGGTCCATTTCAAATCAAGATACAAAATACACATGAAGACCTCAATATGATAAAATATATAACAAAATATCCAAAAGTCCATATCCAAATTCCATATATGTTAAAGGTCCATATCCAAGACATGAAAATATATACATCATCCAAAACATGAAAATGTATACATCATCAAGTCATTGACCGCTACCACCATAAGGCCCTTGATCGACCCTGTGATTGCCTTCACCTACAATAGACCCAGGCTGGCCTTGAGGCGGTAAACTATGAAAGAAGGCCTTGATCTCAATATACTGTAAAAGTTAAAATTGTGAACTCTATAAGTTAGTTAGATTTTCACCAATGTATTTAATATTCAACAAGAAGTGAAAAATTTTAATGGATGGATGTAAAACTCACCTAACTCAAGTCAATGGTGATATCTGGTATCTGAGTCAGAATCTGGGTAGATGGGCCCTCATCAGGACCACGTGGACAAGTTGCATCCCAATCATCCGAGAAAGTGATTGCAGCATTAACGCCCACTTGTAGTGATTGATGTGTAAGATGTCATTACATGTAATAAGTTAGATTTATTAAAAAATAAAACTAAAACATAGAAGTTATAATTCAATAATTAAAACATAAAGTATAAATTGAAATTACTAAATGTGAATTGAATTGGAACATAAATTAAAACTTACCTCTGTGTCTGAGCCTGACTGGTCAGGACCTTGGTGGTCCTCATGTGTATCATCTCGAGCAATGACCTTGTCTCTTCCCTGTACAATTTGAAATTCAAAGTTAGGATCTAAAACATAAAATCTCAAATTAAGAACTAAAACATAAATTATAAACTGAGATTAATAAACACAAATTGAATTGGAACATAAATTATAACTTACCTTGATGACTATGTCCGGCGGGTTAGGACAAGCGGATGGACCTCATGGATGACCAACAACCGATGGATCACTACGAAAGAGCTCATCCATGAATGTGGTCCCCTGCATGGAGAAATAAAAAACACCCCTTAAGTATTATTGAGCATTCAATTTATGATGTATAATATGATGTAACATGAAAGCATATACATAATTGTACAAAAATATAAATGTCCTAGAGTGTTGCATCTAAGATATTTCCAAAAGTATGAATCTCTGGCTAACCGATCATACCCCTGTACGACCTCCCCATCAAAAAAATTGATTAGGTCATCGTCGACCCACTCTATCTCTGGCTATGTAGGTGCAGGGGGTGGTCTTGTTAAGATATTGTAACTTCAAAGAATATTATATTTGTACTTTATTATTCGGGAGATGTTTCATTCCTCCGTGAAGATCTTATTGTATATCCGGAGATGTTTATTCCTCTGTCGGAATGTGGTAACTCGGGTTATTAGACTTCCCTAGTGGGGGTCGGCCCTGTATGTGTCATGTGGGTCAAAGGGTTATTAGACCACCCTAGAGGGGTAGGCCCAGTCAGTTGTAGTGGGGTATTTAACCCATTGGTTAAATACAAGCCTACGTGTACTTGTGTAAAAGATATGTCAGAGTAGTGTATAAATAGGGGAGGTGTGTTCCTCATTTGACACACTCACTCACTTGAGGATAGCGCACTTGTGGAGGAGAGGTCTGCTATTGTGGAGGAGGAGATCTTGTCTCAGGGTTTCATCTTTGTATATTGTTGGTCATCTATATTGAGGAAGCTTTACTGGGTTTTCTACCCCATGAGGGTTTCCCAGGATAAATCTGTGTCTCTTGTGTTTATGCCATGCTTGTTGTTTCTTCAGTGATCCTATATATATGCTATTATTGTGAAATGGAATGTAATGCTGCTATTTTATGTCTTAGAATATTAAATCTTAACATGGTATCAGAGCTAACCTGAAGGAAGGCAAGGTATGGCACTTACGACACTTGCTTTACTTACGACAATTTGAAGGTTAGGGTTTTACATAGCAAAAACCAGTCATCGTGGCACTTTCGCTATAAATCCATTTCTGCAAAGTTTCAGGGTATGAAAAGTTTACAGGTCGAATATAACATCCCCAGGTACCTTGTGTCCAAAGGGAACCCTCAGATTCGTTGTACTTTATGAGTTATGATCAGTACAAGTTAGGGTTTCTGCCTCTTCCAGATCTCAGTCAAAATCAGGTAACCTTGTAAAAAAGGTCATAACTTGGGCTAGGAAGATCCAAATGGAATTTCGTAAAAATTGACAGGTAGTACACCAATTGTACTATCTCAGGAAACGTTTTTAGAGGCCGAAGGTGAACCAGTGACACGTGGAACGCCATACAAGTTCGCTCTCCGATTTTATCCCATAAACAGGTCACGTTGAGACACTTGGCATAACTCTCTCTCAGAGAGTTTAATTGAGGTCAGACCTATCAAGATAGAAAGATAACAGGGAGAGCTATCTCAGGAAATGTTTTCAGAGGCCGAAGTTCAAACAGTGACACGTGGCATTCCGTACAAGTTCGCTCTCCTGTTTTATCCCATAAACAGGTCACGTTGCGACACTTGGCATAACTCTCTCTTAGAAAATCCAATTGAGGTCAGACCTGTCAGGATGGAAAGATGACAGTTCAGGCTACTGCAGAAAACGTTTTCAGACCCTGTGGAGCAAAAATTTCAGAGTTATAGCAAAAACAATCAGGTGCATATTTCTGTCAAAACATAATTATTTTTGGAGCACCTTTATTCATGGCTTCTGGAATTTAGGGTTTCGGAGAAAGTTAGAATTTTTGGAATCGAATTCCACGGCTGAATGCTACTCAGGAAAATTGAAATTTAGAGACCAATATCGAATTTTTTTGGTTGGGTAGAAGACCGGGCTTGATCAAACCCTAGTTCAGGATTTTGACGAGAAAGATGGAAAATTAGGGCTTCAACAAAAGTTGGAATTTTTGAAGTCTATAACCATGGCTGGAAGCTCCTCAGAAAAATAAGAGTTTAGAGCCTTGGATCAAACCTTTTGATTGGACAGACGGGTGGGATTCATCAAACCCTAGTTCGGGTTCCTGTCCAGAAGATCCAGAAGTTTCGAAGGCAATTTTGAGGGGTCAAATTTTGGAGATTTCAAAAGTGAAGTATGCTAGTTTGATCAGCTCAGCAAGACACATCCTTCCATCCATTCGGAAGCATGAAAGTCAAAGATTGAATTTTTAGGGTTTCTCTAGCAAGCCCTAATCAAGCTCCAAATCAAGTTTTAGGGGGAGTTGAGGCTAAGGCCTTACATAAGAAGACTACAAGAAGTCTCGACAGGTATGACTTAAGGAGGTTCAGGTACGTCTTGAAATTTGATTCTTGATTAAGTTCATAATGTGTTTGTCTTCATGTTAATTATTAGTACAATCTTGATTAATGTTAGAATTGTCTTATCACCCTAGTAACAGTATGAATGCATGTGAATGATCGAAGACATTCATTGATTAGGGCTATATGATTGTACTAATGCATTATGGTGTTGTATAAGGTTGATGTCGTTTGCTAACAAGATACAGGTACATCACAAAAGACAAATCAAGCTCCTTAAAACATGACAACATGAAGACAAAGACTCATCCATAATCTTTGTTCTACTTACGAGGTATGTATGACTTTGTTATATTATGCTTAACCTATGAGACATGCAGGTTCTAGCTCAGGATATCTAAATGATTGAAGAGATTGTTTAGGTATGTTGTACATAACTAAGCAGGTATACTAATCCAGGTATGTTTTCCTATGACAAGTTAGAATCTTACCTTAGGATCCCTTATATAAGTATACTTGGTATGATTGGTTATGCTTATTCATAAAGTTAGTAATCAAGGGTTTATGCATATTATGTCTCTTGTCTTGATGATTTAATTAACCAGAAGAGTACTATGATCAAACAAGAATATGCATGAGTAAAAGAAGACTTCCTTGAAACCCTGAATACTAATGATCATGACTATACATATTCAAGATTATTTAGAATTAGAATGTTTGGAGAATATACTAATGAACGTATGTTTGTGTATGAGATCATGAGGATGACACTAGTGCACATTTGAGCATGCATAGTGGTACAGAATGAATACAAGTTCAAAAGACATATAGAAGATCAAGCGGGAGGCAACCACACAAACATAAAAGATAAGTATTTGAGTTGTTATTTGAAATAGTAAATGATATTGCTTGTATGCATATTTGTATTCCTAGAATATATCATGCTGAGTGTAAACATTCATAGAGCAATGAACAGTATACTACTAATATGCATATGATTGGTAAGTTGGACAAACATTCCGTTGTTGCTTGTCTAGAATGAAACCTCTTTGCTGACATGCTGAGAGCTGTGCACACTCTCGATAGTATGTTCTGGTATAGATGGAAGGCATCTAGATAGCCACTGTATGCATACAGGATATGGGAAAGTGTTGTGCCAAATTATTGGTCAAAATAGTTGTATAACTATGTAAATGATATCTGTATGCATAATAGGTTATCATGTCAATATGATTTGATGATTATGAAGTATTACTAATCATGTACTTAATTTTGATTTGTAGGAAAGATCATGATGAATGATGAACACTGAACAAGCGATGGATGTTAAACAAAAAAAAAGATTTTCAAATCAAACACACTATAGAAGGCTTGTGGATAGAAGATTCTCTTAGAAAGAAGAAGAGAATCATGATGAGATGTTTGCTCCAAGTGGCTAGATAAGACCATTCTCTTAATGGTGTAATTAAAGAAGAAGTGTGAATCAGGTTCTGTATGGTTTCCCAGGATCGATAGTAATTGATGAGAATACATGTGAGGATTGCATCATCCTTGAACACGAGTTATAAAGTGAGCCGTAGACAAGTGTCTCCGAGAAAGAAGAGGGATTGTATCATCCTTGAACACTTGTTCTAAAGAGAGCCGTAGATGTATGTCTTCAAAAATGAAGTCCTTGGTGGACATGAGAGGATTGGATCATCCCTGGACTTCAGTCCGAAAGAAGAGCCGTAGACGTATGTCTTCGTGAATGAATTTGTTGGTGAACATGTGAGGGGATTGGATCATCCCTGGACTTCAGTCTGAAAGAAGAGCCGTAGACGTATGTCTTCAAGAATGAAGTCCTTGGTGGACGGTTGAGGATTAAGTCATCCTTGGACGTAGTCCTAAATGTACGGTTGAGGATTAAGTCATCCTTGGACGTGGTCCTAAATGTACGGTGGAGGATTAAGTCATCCTTGGACGTGGTCCTAAATGTACAATTGGGGATTAAGTCATCCTTGGACGTAGTCCTAAATGTACGGTGGAGGATTAAGTCATCCTTGGACATAGTCCTAAATGTACGGTGGAGGATTAAGTCATCCTTGGACGTGGTCCTAAATGTACGGTTGAGGATTAAGTCATCCTTGGACGTGGTCCTAAATGTACGGTGGAGGATTAAGTCATCCTTGGACGTGGTCCTAAATGTACGGTGGAGGATTAAGTCATCCTTGGACGTGGTCCTAAATGTACAGTTGAGGATTAAGTCATCCTTGGACGTGGTCCTAAATGTACGGTGGAGGATTAAGTCATCCTTGGACGTGGTCCTAAATGTACGGTGGAGGATTAAGTCATCCTTGGACATGGTCCCAAATGTACGGTTGAGGATTAAGTCATCCTTGGACGTGGTCCTAAATGTACGGTTGAGGATTGAGTCATCCTTGGACGTGGTCCTAAATGTACGGTTGAGGATTGAGTCATCCTTGGACGTGGTCCTAAATGTACGGTTGAGGATTGAGTCATCCTTGGACGTGGTCCTAAATGTACGGTTGTGGATTAAATCATCCTTGGACATTAAATCCAGTAATTCCGAAAGGAAGGATAGTCCTAAATGAATTGAGTGGATTAAATCATCCTTGGACAGTAAATCCAGTAATTCCGAAAGGAAGGATAGTCCTAAATGAATTGAGTGGATTAAAGAAGAAGTGTGAATCAGGTTCTGTATGGTTTCCCAGGATCGATAGTAATTGATGAGAATACATGTGAGGATTGCATCATCCTTGAACACAAGTTATAAAGTGAGCCATAGACAAGTGTCTCCGAGAAAGAAGAGGGATTGTATCATCCTTGAACACTTGTTCTAAAGAGAGCCGTAGATGTATGTCTTCAAAAATGAAGTCCTTGGTGGACATGAGAGGATTGGATCATCCATGGACTTCAGTCCGAAAGAAGAGCCATAGACGTATGTCTTCGTGAATGAAGTTCTTGGTGAACATGTGAGGGGATTGGATCATCCCTGGACTTCAGTCTGAAAGAAGAGCCGTAGACGTATGTCTTCAAGAATGAAGTCCTTGGTGGACGGTTGAGGATTAAGTCATCCTTGGACGTAGTCCTAAATGTACGGTTGAGGATTAAGTCATCCTTGGACGTGGTCCTAAATGTACGGTGGAGGATTAATTCATCCTTGGACGTGGTCCTAAATGTACAGTTGAGGATTAAGTCATCCTTAGACGTAGTCCTAAATGTATGGTGGAGGATTAAGTCATCCTTGGACATAGTCCTAAATGTACGGTGGAGGATTAAGTCATCCTTGGACGTGGTCCTAAATGTACGGTTGAGGATTAAGTCATCCTTGGACGTGGTCCTAAATGTACGGTGGAGGATTAAGTCATCCTTGGACGTGGTCCTAAATGTACAGTTGAGGATTAAGTCATCCTTGGACGTGGTCCTAAATGTACGGTGGAGGATTAAGTCATCCTTGGACATGGTCCTAAATGTACGGTGGAGGATTAAGTCATCCTTGGACGTGGTCCTAAATGTACGGTTGAGGATTGAGTCATCCTTGGACGTGGTCCTAAATGTACGGTTGAGGATTGAGTCATCCTTGGACGTGGTCCTAAATGTACGGTTGTGGATTAAATCATCCTTGGACATTAAATCCAGTAATTCCGAAAGGAAGGATAGTCCTAAATGAATTGAGTGGATTAAATCATCCTTGGACAGTAAATCCAGTAATTCTGAAAGGAAGGATAGTCCTAAATGAATTGAGTGGATTAAATCATCCTTGGATAGTAAATCCAGTAATTCCGAAAGGAAGGATAGTCCTAAATGAATTGAGTGGATTAAATCATCCTTGGACAGTAAATCCAGTAATTCCGAAAGGAAGGATAGTCCTAAATGAATTGAGTGGATTAAATCATCCTTGGACAGTAAATCAAGTAATTCCGAAAGGAAGGATAGTCCTAAATGAATTGAGTGGATTAAATCATCCTTGGACAGTAAATCCAGTAATTCCGAAAGGAAGGATAGTCCTAAATGAATTGAGTGGATTAAATCATCCTTGGACAGTAAATCCAGTAATTCCGAAAGGAAGGATAGTCCTAAATGAATTGAGTGGATTAAATCATCCTTGGACAGTAAATCCAGTAATTCCGAAAGGAAGGATAGTCCTAAATGAATTGAGTGGATTAAATCATCCTTGGACAGTAAATCCAGTAATTTCGAAAGGAAGGATAGTCCTAAATGAATTGAGTGGATTAAATCATCCTTGGACAGTAAATCCAGTAATTCCGAAAGGAAGGATAGTCCTAAATGAATTGAATGGATTAAATCATCCTTGGACAGTAAATCCAGTAATTCGAAAGGAAGGATAGTCCTAAATGAGATTGAGTGGACTAGTCATCCTGTAAATAGATTGGGATTGCCTTGTCCCTAGACATGGTGAGATGTCTTAAAGTGATAAGGACTAATCATCCTGTAAATAGATTGGGATTGCCTCGTCCCTAGACATGGTGAGATGTCTTAAAGTGATAAGGACTAATCATCCTGTAAATAGATTGGGATTGCCTCGTCCCTAGACATGGTGAGATGTCTTAAAGTGATAAGGACTAATCATCCTGTAAATATATTGGGATTGCCTCGTCCGTAGACATGGTGAGATGTCTTAAAGTGATAAGGACTAATCATGCTTAAATAGATTGGGATTGCCTCGTCCCTAGACATGGTGAGATGTCTTAAAGTGATAAGGACTAATCATCCTGTAAATAGATTGGGATTGCCCCGTCCCTAGACATGGTGAGGTGTCTTAAAGTGATAAGGATTGATCATCATGTAAGTTGATCTGGATTGCATCATCCATAGACATGAGAGTTGTCTTAAACCGAGAGGGACTGATCATCCTGTAAGCGGATCAGGATTGTATCATCCTTGGACCTATGTCCTAAAGTGAGAGGGATTGATCATCCCGTAATTGGATCTTGTGTGTTGCAGGGTATGCTGATATTGTGTATACTTGTATTGATGAGGATACTTGTATTGATGATATGTATACTTGTATTGATGAGGATACTTGTATTGATGATATGCATACTTGTATTGATGAGGATACTTATATTGATGATGTGTATACTTGTATTGATGAGGATACTTGTAGTGATGATGTGTATACTTGTATTGATGAGGATACTTGTATTAATGATATTTATACTTGTATTGATGATGTTGTTGATCGTGATGATCTAGATGACAATGTTGTTGATCGTGATGATCTAGATGACGATGTTGTTGATCGTGATGATCTAGATGACGATGCTGCTGATCGTGATGATCTAGATGACGATGCTGCTGATCGTGATGATCTAGATGACGATGCTGCTAATCGTGTGATGTTGATGCTGATGATCATGTGATGACGATGCTGATGATCGTGTGATGACGATGCTGATGATCGTGTGATGACGATGCTGATGATCGTGTGATGACGATGCTGATGATCATGTGATGACGATGCTGATGATCGTGTGATGACAATGCTGATGATCGTGTGATGACGATGCTGATGATCGTGTGATGACGATGCTGATGATCGTGAGATGATGATGTTGATGATCGTGAGGATCCAGATGTTGATGTTGCTGTAGTTGTTCGAGTGCTGTAGAAGATAAAGACTCAGTACTGAAGATGTTGATGTTCTAGTATTGAAGATGTTCCAGTAACTGCTTGAGTTACTTCTGATGTTGAGAAAGCTTCCAATGATTTAGAGATGTATCATGTATGATGTTGATGACTCCTTGCTCGTGCAGATGTTGTTATAATATCATTCTCGTTAAGGGGGAGTGTTGAGATATTGTAACTTCAAAGAATATTATATTTGTACTTTATTATTCGAGAGATGTTTCATTCCTCCGTGAAGATCTTATTGTATATCCGGAGATGTTTATTCCTCTGTCGGAATGTGGTAACTCGGGTTATTATACTTCCCTAGTGGGGGTCGGCCCTGTATGTGTCATGTGGGTCAAAGGGTTATTAGACCACCCTAGAGGGGTCGGCCCAGTCAGTTGTAGTGGGGTATTTAACCCATTGGTTAAATACGAGCCTACGTGTACTTGTGTAAAAGATATGTCAGAGTAGTGTATAAATAGAGGAGGTGTGTTCCTCATTTGACACACTCACTCACTTGAGGATAGCGCACTTGTGGAGGAGAGGTCTGCTATTGTGGAGGAGGAGATCTTGTCTCAGGGTTTCATCTTTGTATATTGCTGGTCATCTATATTGAGGAAGCTTTACTGGGTTTTCTACCCCATGAGGGTTTCCCAGGATAAATCTGTGTCTCTTGTGTTTATGCCATGCTTGTTGTTTCTTCAGTGATCCTATATATATGCTATTATTGTGAAATGGAATGTAATGCTGCTATTTTATGTCTTAGCATATTAAATCTTAACAGGTCTGGATGTCTCTCCCTGCACAACAACAATAACATTTCGCATGGTAGTGAAAAATGAGTCTGCAATCCCCTTCCTGGCCTCTATAACAAGATGGGATGGATGTGATACCCCCTAACTTGATAACCATCTTATCCAGAATTGGTACCAACCTCGGAGGGGGTGGCACGAAAGCGTGGTCTCTACGAGCTCTAGGATGTTGGTAGTTGGATCCCCTACCAACACCAAAGAATTCAAATCTTGTGTTGGTGTAGCCTGGTACATATCTAGAGAAAAATATGCATATATATGTTTTGCAAAGTATAACGGGACTTGGTCATGGCGGGGGAACACACCCCACACTCCAATGAATCTATCATACGCATATGGTGCAGTGACCTTGAGCTTAAAATCCTTGAGTCTAAGCGGTTGACCGGTAGGGCGATCATGAGGGATGTCAAACAAATTTCCGTTGACATAATGCTCTCTTGTGGCAGCTTTCACATTGTCCCATTTATGGGGACCCATAACATCCTGTTTTCTCCTCTGGCATGTAAAACGCTAGATGTCACTACGATGTCCCACTTTCTTATAGAGGTACATCATATCATCAACCGTTGATGACATCATGGACAATGAGTGTCTCGTAGGAGAATCCTCTGTGAGTGTGCAGACGCATGAAAATTTGCATGCAAAACTTCCTTATCAAAAACCAATTGCAAGCTAACTTAACCATATCATAATTGTTATATAACTAATGACCAAAACAAAACTAACTATTTTGAGAAAATGAAATATGGAAATATGTTATAAGGATTCCTTGTCCATAACTTCTCCATGTAACATAATAATTGTTTAGAATTCAATTTCTTCCTCAATAATAATGAGAAAATGAGACTCCATTTTTCAATATCTATGTAGGGAATATGTTATAGATATCATCTAAGTTGGAAGGTTGGGAATTTCACATGGATAAATGGACGCCTTAATGTGGGAAAAAATGAGCAAATTTGTTTTAAAAAGGAAAAAAAAAACGAGTGAAAAGATTGTGTGCAACTACCCCTTGTATAATAAGATATATCGATGTAAGGAATATGTCATAGATATCATCTAGGTTGTATAATAAGATATATCCATGTAAGGAATATGTCATAGATATCATCTAGGTTGGAAATTTCACATGGATAAATGGAATATCTTTTGTGAATGTGGAAAAAAACACAAACAAACTTGTCTCAAAAAAGGAACAGCAACATTAGACATGAAAAGATATGGTGACAGTGCACCATGGATAATAAGAGAAGCAAAAGATAACATGATAGATGCAAGGACATAATGTTGTTGAGATGCCCATACACTACAACCAAAGTAAGGACTAGAAGAAGACATTGGTAAGGGGGACACCTTAATTTATGAAATCCCCTTTGGCTTCGATGCCTCTCCCATGGAAGGTCATCTTATGGGTTCGTTGGGACTGAGCTTGCCCGTGGATGGAGAAAAGAAACATTTAAAATGTACGGCCGACTATGCATTTGATAATATTAATAATTAATAATAGGAATAATTATAAAGTAGAAGCTACGATACCAAGCTATATTTATTATGATAGAGATCGAGATCAAGATCAAGATCATTATTTGGCATTCAACATCAAGATCAGAAAAGAAAGTGCTCCTTCGTCCTTGGAGGTCGAGACTCGAGATCAATACATATAGTGCTGCGAGGTGGTAATCATCGATCTTCTTAAGTCGAGTGAGAGAATAATTAACATGGCGGCGGCGGCGGCGGCAGTGGCAGATCATGTACAAACACAAATACACATAGACGAAGATTTGCATAGCAGACAGTTGGCAGTTTACGGAAGGGAGGCTATGAGACGTCTGGCCGGTGCAAATGTTCTCATCTCTGGCCTTCAAGGCCTTGGGATTGAAGTGGGTATGTATGCAAATCTTCATCTCTGTTTTTGCAAATTTCATGTCAATGAAATTGAGATTGCTGAGAGCATTTTTTTTGTTTTGTTTTTGTTTCATTTCATGACCTTGCCTCCTGTTTTATGCTTTTAAAGCCAAAAATGTGATACTGGCGGGAGTGAAATCAGTGACTTTGCATGACCAGTCAAATGTTGAATTGTGGGATTTGTCTGGCAATTTCTATTTAACCGAAGCTGATATTGGCCAAAACCGAGCAGTTGCTTGTTGTAATAAGTTGCAGGAATTAAACACTGCAGTTGCAGTTTCTGTTTCTACTGAATCTGAGATATCACAAAAACACCTCTCCTGTTTCCAGGTAAGTGAACCCATTATGTGAATGAATTAGCCTGAAAATTAAATGACGGAACCTCCAAGTAGTAATGAATTGCATTTGCATTTGCAGGTTGTGGTGTTCACAGACATAATTCTTGAAAAAGCGATTGAATACAATGATTTCTGCCATAATCATCAACCGCCAATTGCTTTTATCAAGGCTGATATTCGAGGAGTGTTTGGTAGTGTGTTTTGTGACTTTGGGCCGGAGTTTAGTGTGTTTGATGTGAATGGCGAGGAGGCACAGACAGGCATCATTGCTTCTATTACCAACGACAATCCTGCTCTCGTGTCATGTGTGGATGATGATGAGAGGCTCCAATTCGAGGATGGGGATTTTGTTGTTTTCTCTGAAGTTAAAGGTATGAGTGAGCTCAACGATGCTAATCCAAGAAAAGTTATGAATGTCAGACCATATTCTTTCCACCTCCAGGAAGACACCACTAACTTTGGACGCTATCAGATGGGTGGCATAGTCACTCAGTTAAAGAAACCCAAGCTCTTAAATTTTAAGCCACTGAAGGAAGCACTCGAAAATCCCGGCGAATTTCTTCTCAGTGATTTCTCCAAGTTTGACCGCCCTCCACTTTTACATTTGGCTTTCCGAGCTCTAGATAAATTCGTTCATCAATTTGGGCGTTTCCCTTGTGCTGCTTCGGAGGATGATGCCAGTAGATTCATTGATGTAGCAAGGGCTTTAAATAACAGTAACGGCTGCCTGATTAAGTTGGATGCCAATGTCATTGATGAAAACACAAATGTATTCAAGCATTTTGCAAGTGGTTCCCGTGCAGTGTTGAATCCCATGGCAGCTATGTTTGGTGGAATCGTTGGGCAGGAGGTTGTGAAAGCATGTTCTGGCAAGTTTCATCCAATTTTCCAGGTTTTATTTCTTTCTCACCATAACCTTTTAACGCTTTTCTTTATTGTCTTAAATAATGGAATTGTACATTTACTATTTCGTTTTTATATATTGGTAATAACAATTCCTATATTGCTGTGCAGTTCTTCTATTTCGATTCATTTGAATCACTTCCTGTAGAAACCCTTGGACCAGAGGACGTGGCGCCTTTGAATTGTCGTTATGATGCCCAAATTTCTGTGTTTGGAAAAGAGATGCAGAAAAAGTTGCAAGATGCGAAATTATTTGTTGTGGGGGCTGGTGCTCTGGGATGTGAGCTTCTAAAGAACTTGGCCCTCATGGGAGCCTCCTGTGGAAGTCAGGGAAAGTTGACTCTAACAGATGATGACGTTATTGAGAAGAGTAATCTTAGCAGACAATTCCTCTTTCGGGATTGGAATATTGGTCAGGCAAAGTCAAGAGTAGCAGCATCAGCCGCCACAGCAATCAACCCATATTTGCAGGTTGAAGCATTGCAAAATCGTGTCAGCCCAGATACCGAACATGTCTTTGACGACTCCTTCTGGAACAGTGAAGTCGATGTTGTTTTAAATGCTCTGGACAATGTCAATGCCAGGTTGTATGTAGATTCAAGGTGTGTTTACTTCCAGAAGCCATTGCTAGAGTCTGGAACTCTGGGAACCAAGTGCAACACCCAAATAGTTATCCCTCACTTGACTGAGAACTATGGAGCATCAAGGGATCCTCCTGAAAAGCAGGCGCCCATGTGCACGCTTCACTCATTTCCACATAATATTCATCACTGTCTGACATGGGCACGGTCCGAATTTGAAGGTCTCTTTGACAAAACTCCAGCTGAAGCAAATGCTTTTCTTTGCAACCCACAAGAATACATAGCAGCACTCAAGTCTGCAGGGGATGCTCAGGCCCGACAACTTCTGGATTCTGTTGTGGATTGTTTGGTTTCACAGAGGTGTCTAACATTTGAAGATTGCCTCTCTTGGGCTAGATTAAAGTAATTGAGCCTTTCCCTTCCCCTTTTATAATTTTAACTCTTTCTGCCTATCATTATCATTTGCATCTTGCATTATCATTATCATTTGCATCTTGCATTGCATCAAGTCTTAAAAGTCTTAAATTAATTTTCACAGTTATTTCTTATTATTTAGTATTTACAAGATATTGAATTTCACTAAACTAGATTTGCATTTTCACTGACTGATTTGATTCAGGTTTGAGGATTACTTTTCAAATCGTGTGAATCAGCTTACTTTCAGCTTCCCTGAGAATGCAACCACAAGCGGAGGTGCACCATTCTGGTCTGCTCCCAAGCGTTTTCCAAAGCCCTTGGATTTCACTTCCCATGATCCCAGTCATATGTCCCTAATTCTTGCAGCCTCAATTTTAAGAGCTAATACATATGGCATTCCCATTCCTGACTGGGCTTCAAATTCAAAGAGATTAGCAGATGTCGTTGAAAAAGTACATATTTCAGTTTTCAAGCCAAAAGAAGGGGTGAAGATTGTCACAGATGAGAAAGCTACAAATGTGAACCCTTCTACATTGTATGATAATGATATTGAACTTATTGACAAACTGATCACCACACTAGAAAGTGGTGTTAAAAATCTGCCATCAGGCTTTCGCATGAATCCTATTCAGTTTGAAAAGGTATTCCCTATTTTGGTTTCAACATTGCCCATTAATCTCTATTATGGTGTACTAACAGGTCTTTCATAAAATTAAAGAGTTTTGTTTGTTGGTGTAGGGTTTGTATCACAGTACTATCCATGGGAAGAAAACTGACTAAGGTTTATTGCAATACAGGATGATGATACAAATTATCACATGGATCTTATAGCTGGACTAGCTAATATGCGAGCAAGGAACTATAGCATACCTGAAGTGGATAAGCTCAAGGCTAAATTCATAGCTGGTAGAATAATTCCTGCAATTGCAACTACCACTGCCATGGCCACTGGTTTGGTGTGTTTGGAACTTTACAAGGTTATATTAGGCCACAAGGTTGAAAAGTATCGCAACAGTTTTGCGAATTTAGCACTCCCTCTATTTTCTATGGCTGAACCTGTTCCCCCAAAGTTAACTAAACATGGGAATCTGACCTGGTCTGTGTGGGACCGATGGGTCATTCATGGGAACCCAACCGTGCAAGGCTTGTTGGACTGGTTCCAAGCTAAAGGCTTAGATGCCTACAGTGTGTCATGCGGGAAGACATTAATTTATAATAGCATATTTCCCAAACACAAAGAAAGATTGGAGAAGAAATTGCTAAACCTGGTAAAAGACATTGCAAAGATCGAGTTACCTGCAAATAGTCGCCATTTTGACGTCGATGCCTGTTGTGACGATGAAGATGGAAATGACATCACTGTACCCTCAATATCCATATTTTTAGGTAGGTCATTTTAACATTGATGCTTCTTGTGAAGATGAAGATGGAAATGACATCAGTGTACCCTCAATATCCATATTTTTAGGTAGGTCATTTGACATTGATGCCTGTTGTGAAGATGAAGATGGAAATGACATCACTGTGCCCTAAATATCCATATTTTTAGGTTTATTGTCTCTCAATGCTTGTAATGGATGAATTTTGATTTTGTTGCAAAACCTTATGCTTGAATTTGGTTTTACCGTTTGCCAACCCAGTTGAATTCTTCTTAGGTTGTGTTGGGTAGGTTCTTATGGTCCTAGAGTTCTCAATCTCAGATCACATCCCTCGGTAGGATTGGTTCAGGTTTACACTTTTGGCTTTGTCTCTGAAGATTGAAGACATCTGTGTGGGTGGGATTTAGGTTTCACGTTTCAGGATTTTGCCTCTTAAGGTTAATCAGGGTAGATCTCCGAAGATTGGACGAGTAACAAATTCTCACTTGTTTCTGAATGGTTTACCCCCTTGTCTCTGAATGGTTTTCTGTTGAATTCTGGATGATTGAGTTCTACCGAGGTATCTAAATGTGCAGCGGATATTCATTTGTGTCACCTAGATAACTTGTTTTTTTAGAAATACTGCTTATAGAATAGCTGCCGCCCTTGGGTGTATCATGATGTCAATCAGCCATGACTTGCATCTGGCTTTAAATGTTTTTATTTTTACAGGTGTTCTAGAAGCCTATGATTAATAGCCTTTAGTCTTTTTCAAAATTTGTTCTTCCTATCTAAGAATGTACAGTTGTTTGCTTTTCTTGAATACCACAGAACAAGATCAAAAACTAGATGAGCTTAGTGCAAGCGTTGAGAGACTTGGCGGTGTTGGTCTCACAAAACATGAAGAACTCATGGGACAGGTGAATTTTCTTGGACATGTTAACGTGCTAGTATTGCATGAATTCAAGATCAATATTTGTCTATCAGTTTCCTTCGATGTTAGATCAACATTTCTTGAAAGATGTTAAAGCAGTTGAACGATGTTAAAGCAGGCAATTGTGTTGACTGATTCACACCGTGAATCTGGTTTTCCTTGCAGGAAAGAATTTTGGAGGAACCTGACCAAGAGATGGACAAAACTTCCAATAGGTTGGATTTTGTTCAAGTTAGTTCTTAGTACACTGTCGATTTGTTTTCGCTTGAGTCTATCTAAATACAGATTTTCTTAAAATGAATCCCTGCATTCCTAAAACGTATACCATGTTGTATGAATGGAATTCTAATCTCTTCATATGTTTTTGATTATTTCTAAAGAGTATAAAAGATCAAACTTAATAAAGCTAAGCATGAAGGAATATGCTATCTGATTTATCTGTTCATATATATATATGGATGCACATCAGAATCAGAGGCTACTCTTAGGCATCGTTCTAAGTTCAACCAGAAGATATCAGTTGTCAATATTCCTAATCCGTGACATTTTTCTGTGCAGAGAAAAGTCGCTTTGGAGATGAAGAAGGCAGGAGCCAAGGGACGGATAACGATGATTGTGTTTTTATTATTGATATTGTTTATAGTGTTAGTTCTTGTATTCTACACCTAGCATCTTTCATGGCACGTGTTTCAATAAATTGATGATCATATTCTGACTTCATTTGCTAGTAGGCTCTTGAACTTTTTGCGGTTTACAAGCATATTCAGTATAACACTTGTGGATTCCAAAATGCATTGAAATTGTGCCTTGTAATGCTTTTGGCTTAATGAGCAAGTGCGAGGTCTTTCACACATGGCTAGCATATTCATCTCAATTTTTAAATATAACAATACCACTTTATAAATGCAACAATATTATTAGCAATAGAATTCCTTAATCCCTTAATACTTAATCATTTACTTTATAAATATGACAATAGCAATAGCCAATAGAATTCCCAAACCCCTAATAAATTGGACTTGTATAACAATACCACTAGCCAATAGAATCACAGACACTATAACCATCAGACAGACACTGTAACTTACCATTTAGAAGATACCATTTGAGTCTCCTTGAAGTGGGTCATATGTTCATCGGATTATTATCTAAGGAATAGAGGTTTTTTATCCCATTGATCACAAGTGAGTCACCAAACATTTGAATTGTTTCAATTTTTGTTCTCATCACTAGAAATAGGATAACTTCAATGCCATTAGTTTTGCATAGTTATTAGATCCCCTACTAAATCAGACTTTAAATATTATAGCATGCTACTCACTTAGGAATAAAATCCAATTTTTTTAAACCATGTTTTCCCATCCCTAGAAAGAGGATATTTTCATAGCCATTAGTTTTGCATAGTTATTAGAATCCCTATTGAATCGGTCTTTAAATCATATAGCATGTTCTCTTAGGAATAAAATCCTCCACCCCCATTAATCTAAGGATCACCTTCAACTGGACCATCAAAGTAGGCTTAGGCCCTTGATTTATCCACCTATCAACTACAATATGCTTCGTAGTCTCCTTTGAGAGTGCACATTGTAAATATGTGCTAAGTTTGTCTTCAAATGAATTTCCATCACCAGCAACCCATATACCCCATGAAATAACAATAGGCAAGGCTTTGCATGGTTTTCTTACTTGGTTCTCACACTAGATTCTTAAACATTCTTCAATTGAGTTAACATTCCACACATTTATATGTCTAATGAGAGACTACCTCTTTCCATACTCATACAGTGTAAAAACATAAAACAAGCAAACGAAAAATGATCCCCACAAATTCTTTGCTAATGTTGTTGATGCTTGTGCATGATAGCAAGGGAAAAGAGAATGAACGTGTGGAGAGAAAAGAAGAGAAGGGAAGGGTAGGTAAGGGATGCAAACAAGGAGAAATAGCTCGGATGGGATGAAAAGGATGGCAACGAAGGGAGAAGGAAGAAAGCGAGGGTGTGAGGAAAGGAAAAGAGCAGGCCCGAGGGTTGCTATGAGGTAGTGAAGGGGTGAAAAAGGGGAGGTCGAGGGTGTGAAAGGGTATAGGGAATGAAGGCGATCTAGGAAAAGTGGAGGGCGAAGGTAGGTGAGGAAAACTAAGGAAGTCGTGGGACCTTGTAAGTCTGCAACTAGGGAAAAATAGAGAAGGGCTCCTTTTTCAAGTTTTCAGAAATGTTTTTTATGTAAAATAAAAAAATTTAAAAATAACCTAAAATACAAAAAGAAAATAAATAAGACTAAAATAATATATACAAAATTAAAACTCAGAAAATTAGGGTTTTTAAGAGGTAAAAGAGCAACCTAGGGTTTTTACCCTAACCCTAGGGCATCAAGGAGGATGGCCCTCCTCTTGAGATGACACTTGCCAAGTTTGGGAAACCAAGGTTTCCTTCAACAACTACAAAGGTTGGTTGAAGAAATCCCTAGTTAAGACAAACTTGGAGACCTAAAGCTCAAGCTTTACAATGCTAGGGTAAATAAAGGCTGAAAATGACTTAGCTAGGAAAAAATGCAACATTAATGGCTACCATTCAACCTTAGACAAGCACACATCCAACATTTAACAAAGAGAAATCACTCAAAGATTTGTCTCCCAACTAGCAAGTACATTCATCCTCAAGAGGTGTGCATCACTCAAAGAGCCCAAGTAGGGTAAAAATCAAGCATAAAAAAGTTTTATCCCATAAGTTGTTAAGTTAAAATGAAGTGAGGAGAACTGTATTTATACTTTTCTCACACTCACTTTACAAAAATAAAAATAAAATCCAAGCTGACATGCATTTTTAAATGTCAATTTGAAATTACAAATGTCAACTAAAAATTAAAACAACAATAATATAAAATAATCAAATTTGTGGGTAATTTGGGGCATTTTCTCGAGAATTTACCCACACATGGCTAAAAGAGCTAAAAATGAGTATATCGGTCCATTACGAATCAAGAATACAAATCCATAAAACCCATCTTCAACAACGCCAATCCGCATACAAAGACACGGATCCGCAGATCTGAATACAAGGTCAGATGAGAAGCTCCGAAGATGATTTAGACAGAGATGAAAAGTAGGATCTCCGATAAGATGCAAGATATAAGATTCATGAAGGATTACAATGCTACTCCTATTTATAGGCTCTTTGGCCATTACAACTTGGTCCATTTCTCAAAATGACCCATTAACTAACTAACTAATTGACTATTGACTCCGCTTTATCTGCTTTGCTACGCTTCGCAATTGGTCCTTTACCCTTGTCACGGTCCACTTGTCGTTTTCGACGTCGCTGCTTGTACCAAAACTTATGCGAGCTAGACCCATGCCAGCAGGACCCCAACACAAACTTGTGGCTCGTCCCGAACCAATTTATCCGGATGTTGCTAGTTTATTCACCTGTTTCGTGAACTCTTTGTATGTTGCTTTGATTTTTTCAACAACTTCCCTTACTGCAGCTTTGGTCGTTTTGCAGTCCTCAACCTCCTGCTCTATCTGATGTTTGCTTCCTTCCTATTGCATCTTTGCTAAATTTTCCTTTATCTGCATCAATACTGGCATAGCTTCAATTTCCAGTTGCTCTTCTTTGGACTGTAACTCATCCAACTGCGTCATCCTTCTGTGTTGCCTCTCCCGCGCCTTGTTGACTCGATGCTACAATTCCTTTATTTCTGTCACTTTATTCATCTGCACTAGTAGGGGAATCGCATTTAGCAATCCCCGCAATGCTTCTAACTGCGCCTATGCCTCTCTAAGTTACACATTGAGCTGGTGAAACTGCTCGTCTTGCATGAGACTTCCCCAAAACTGTGAAACTTCTTCCGCAATGTTCCACGCCGCTTTCTCCAATTTTGCGATCTCTGTTGCAACATCTCAATGGTGTTCTTCCTTGCTTCCACTTGCTCCAGTGGTGTGCTTAGCACCACCATTGTTTGCAGTTCCTCATTATCTTTTCGAAGATTCACGACAACTGCATCCAATCTCAATGCCTTAGCTTCCGCAATCATTTCTTTTCCTATTTCTGGCACATCCTCACATGCCATGGATATGGCATATTCCAGTCTCCTCCTTTCCTCCATTGCTTTTTCTCTTTCATTCATTACCACTTCCTTTTCCTTGCGGAGTCATTCAATCTCTGCTTCGATACTTCTTAACTGTCGTTTATAGTTGATCGTTTGATCATGTGTTGACGCTTCTCTGTCATTGATTTCTTCTCTCACCCCAATGTGAATGCGATGAAGAATAAACATGGGCAGCATATTCAAATCTATGCTGATAGTGTCTTGTCATCGCACCGCAGTGTCCAATTATTCATTTCCTATAGTGATCGCACTAGGTAACACCTATACGATCCATCGTTGAGTGTCGATATCAACATCGACCCGTCGTACTTCTGATGGGCTTGACTTTTCATGCTTGGGATACACCCTTGTTTCCATAATCACAGTGCTCAGTGTCTGCAATAAATTCGATACTTGATGAAATTACTTTGTTGCATGTTTTGTTACCATTGTGCGGTTCTCCTTCGCCACAGTCGTCATTTTATCAAGCATCATGTTCATCGGTTCGTCGGGGATACCAATAGTAGTACTCCCCTCACCTCTTTCCACTTTGTGCTTTTTTTTGGATTCCTGTCATTGGGCTTCCAACTCCAAATCTGTCGGAGTGTCTATCGATGTATCGTGACTTGCGATGCGTGATTATTCATCCACACCTTCATCCTCATCGTCTAAGTCCTTTGTTTTTTTTGTTTCTTTGGTACATTGGTCGGCTTCCCGTCCTCTGGATCTTACAGTTGGTCATCTATGAATGGAACCTTACATTCATTTGGCCATTCAACTACTATGGCATCCAATTCTTCTTCGCTCAGATTATACTGCGTTGTCAACCATTGTTTATCTAGATCTTCCCGTACCTGGATGAAAATTGCTTGAGGCCCTACTGCAAGCCTCGCGATCCTCCTATACTTCTTTGTTGCGTCATGCATAAGTCGTGGGACCTTCACCGCTTGTGCGCGCAACTCTTCTAAATAGATGTAAAATTGAATATTGTTTCCTTTCTTCCTTTCTTTGTCATTCAATGCCCATAGGTTCTGGTACCGTGCCCCTCAGCACACTTTAACAATTTCTGTCTCCATGCCTTAATATTGCGGTGGCTCCATCCATGTGACCAGTGCAATTAACAGTAAGAGCCATGAGTACGTGAAGGGATTACCCATCTCTTGTGCTTCCACCGCGTCCTCCATCAACTCATTTAGTAAAAACAACGACCAGTTCATCCGAACTCCAGCCATGCATTGCTCCGTTGATGCGATTACCCCTGATGTGCACTGGTTGGGGTGATTCTTCCTCACAACCTTGATAGCCAATCATTTTTCCATGAGCCTAACATCTCGTTCATTGATTGTTTTGACTAGACACCACTGGGTGTTTTTCTCCACCCCATACTTAGCTTTCATCTTCGCAACTAGATTTTTTTCATTCACCTTTTCATGAAAATACTGCGATGGGTCTACCCCTGCCTTGGGAAACCCAGTAATCTGTGCAATCAGATCCACAGTGATTGTGATATTTGTATAGAACCATAAGTAACCTTCGTGAAAGCATGCAAGCAATTGCTTGATGCATGTGTTCACCTCCGTTGATTTCCCGAAGTGTGGCATGTGAATAATTGATAGTAGTCCTAATCACTTGAAGCGAACAATTCGTTCGTTCACACAAAGAATATTACTAGAACACTTGGAATATTAGATAAGCCATTAATAGGCAAATATATATTGATATTTGAATAGATAAGAAGATGATTTAATATTACAACATAGCTCGCCTTATATATGGCTTGAGCACTCGTATTGAAGGGTTACGTCCCTTCACATTAATAATGAACTACTTAATGATTAACAATTATTATTTATTTAATATGCCATTTATATTTGTAGCATTGCCACTCTCTTTAAGTATAATTAACTATGTTTATTATTAATCTACTATTATGTTCGTATCATTGCCACTCTCTTAGAAAAGCTTTGTTCTCAAAGCCTTATAATTTTGCCGGATTGTTCTTTGTGTGAGATTTTCAATTACTAGGAACTAGATTCATAAGACAATTTCATCATGAAATATTTTAGACAATGAGAGAAGAAGAATAGAGAGAATAAATTATAGAAAACACTATGTATATTATTCATTGATATTGTAACAATATATAATACATCCTCCATGGAGAAAATTGAATTGCTTTGAGGCAATATGGAAAGAGAAAAAAGAAAAGGCTTAGAAAAGACAAAAAACCCCCTAGGTGGCAAAAGCAGTTTCCAAAACTATCCTAGAGGCTCACGAATTTGGCAAGTATGGTATGGAAGCTCATGAGTGAGGTAAATGGAATGTAATGATGGCTTTAGAAGTTTAGATATGATGTGGAGGTCGAAATGGTCAAGTGGAAAAAGATTCCAAGTAAACTAGCTTTATCTTTTCCACTAGAAAGCAGAAAAAACAGGACAGCTAACTAAAACTGGATAGTGTCTTTCTAATTTAGGAATGGAATAAAATCAGACAGAATCCAAGGAAATATTGACTTTTGAACCATGAGTGATGGGGTCCGGTCCAGATGTGTGTAATATCAGTCCAAATAATACCAAAACAATGGCTATCCAACCAATGAAAGATATGCAAGACAAAAGTGCAATAGAGGCAAGTGACACAGTGTAGGAAAACATAGAATTGTGTAGTTTCTTAACTGGAGAACTTGGGGTTTGTAGGGTCTTTTGTGCATCCAAAGGTTGGGAATATGATGTGGGATATGTAATGACCTACATATTAGACTTTAAATCATCTTCTAAATCAGAATCTAAAATATTTGAATGATAGTAGAAAGACCTTTTAGAAGACAAGTCAGAAGCTAGTAAAAAATGACTAGTTTTGAGAGTAGACTCTGGATGAACTGCTTGAAGATTGTTCCAAGGAAGAGGTGGAGGTTTCTGATTTTGATATATCAAAATGTGAATCAATATCAGAGACATCAGAATTATATTTCACTCTAGCACTCAAAGCATAAACATTATTACCTTTGGGAGAGGCTTGGAGACAGAGTTCTTGTTCTATAGCAAGCTTGCCTTGTTCTTTCTTTGCAAAGTCAGGAACATCTATGTTATGCTCTTCAAGCATCTTGGCCATGATGTCCAATTTCTTCTTGAAGCAATATTTCTCAGGATGAGTGCCTTTGCAGCAATAAGAACACTTGGGCTTCTCCTTCTTCATCTTCTTGGATTTGGAATCTCCATCAGAATCCTCTTCATCTGACAATATCTTCTGTTTGGATTTGTCATTCTTGAAAATATTTGCTCCATGAGCAACAAGTGCAAAGCATTTGGAGGGTGATTGATCCCTCATTTGGACCAGCTTGTCCTTTTCTTGAGTGCATCCAAGGTTGGCATCTTCCACTTGGGAACTACAAGTCTTATAGAATGAAAAGTAGACACAAATACCGAGTATTCAGAGCTCAATTTTGACAGAATGGTAAGGATTAATTTCTCATCCTTCTTCTCTATACCACATTGCTTGAGTTGAAGCACTAGGTTCTTGAATTTTGAGATGAACTCCTCCATAGAATCGAAATTACTTGGACTAAGAGAGATCAGCTCAATCTCCAACAAATGACCTCTGAGCTCGTCCTGTTTTCCAAAGAGAGACTCTAGCTTTGTCCACACTTCATTTGGAGTTGATAGAGAATCGATATGGAATAGAAGATCTCGAGATACAGAGAGTCAAAGTAACCCATAAGCTTCATCAAGCCTATTGAACCATTTGGATTTTAATGCAACCGCTCCTAGCTCAGTTTCAAGCCCCATAGTGACTCTATACAATCATTTGCTCTGAAGCTGGATGATCATATGCGCCTTCCAGTCAAAGAAATTGAAGGGAGTGAGTCACAGCTTTGGCTTGATTTTGCTCCATACTGATGCACTCCTGGTGATGGTAATACCTACAAAAAATACTATTGGAAATTGTTTCTAATCAAGCTAGCTCTGATACCATGTGAGATTTTCAATTACTAGGAACTAGATTCATAAGACAATTTCACCATGGAATATTTTAGACAATGAGAGAAGAAGAATAGAGAGAATAAATTATGGAAAACACTTTGTATATTATTCATTGATATTGTAACAATATATAATACATCCTCCATGGAGAAAATCGAATTGCTTTGAGGCAATATGGAAAGAGCAAAAAGAAAAGGCTTAGAAAAGACAAAAAAACCCCTAGGTGGCAAAAGCAGTTTCCAAAACTGTCCTAGAGGCTCACGAATTTGGAAAGTATGGTATGGCAGCTCATGAGTGAGGTAAATGGAATGTAATGATGGCTTTAGAAGGTTAGATATAATGTAGAGGTCGAAATGGTCAAGTGGCAAAAGATTCCAAGTAAACTAGCTTTATCTTTTCCACTAGAAAGCAGAAAAAACAGGACAAAGCTAACTAAAACTGGATAGTGTCTTTCTAATTCAGGAATGGAATAAAATCAGACAGAATCCAAGG
The DNA here is from genome assembly GCA_027924585.1 of Larix kaempferi. Classification (NCBI taxonomy): domain Eukaryota; kingdom Viridiplantae; phylum Streptophyta; class Pinopsida; order Pinales; family Pinaceae; genus Larix; species Larix kaempferi. The sequence goes on along the minus strand of BSBM01000277.1, from coordinate 82,716 downwards.
AAATCTTATCCAGAATCTATCCAAATTCGTTTTTGTGAATGAGGATAGCATGTGGTCCACTAAAAGACAAAACTGGCCTATTCTACCTAGTCAAAACTCAGGAAATTAATCATAAATGATTAATTAATTTTATCCTAAGTCTAGAATGACATAGTGGGTTTTTTAAATGTTCCAACACTTTGTGTAGTCGTGGCTGACAAAACATGTCGATACGAACTGCTAAGTGTAGAGCATAACTTTCGATATGTGGATGGGTTAATCCATCCCAAATTGATTTGTTGCTGACTGCTGGGATTCCCTATTGATCTGTCGTCAGGAGCTTTGATCACATTAGTACCTTTATCTTTCGACATTTTCCACTTTTCAAAATATCGGTTTTTATGGTTGGGGTGTCGATAGGGAATTTTCACAATGTAATTTTCTTTTACGAGTGTCGTATTTTGAGTATTGATTTGAGTTGGAAGTTGTATTTTCGTCCCTTGAGGTTTTAAGGTTTCGTTCTGTATCTTTTCCAACTTGTTTTCTAACTGCATGTTATCATTTTGAAACTTCTTAATCACTTCTACTTGCAATTTTCTGTCATTTTCAGACTTCTTAAGTTGTTCCTTAAGATCTTCGTTATGACTTCTGATGCAACGATTTTCTTTTTGCTTGTCTAGAATTTTTCCTTCAATGTCTTGTTATGATTTCTTAATCTGAAAATTTCTTCGGAATTGTTGGATAGTACTTTATTACTCTTTGCGATCTCTGACTTATGTGTCTTTTTAGACTTGTCATTTTGTTGTTGAATAACTTTTATCTGTTGTCGACATTGGCCGACCTTTGATTCTTGAATTTCTAATTTATGTCGTATCTGCGTTAGTTCTTCATCTTTGTCCCTAATGATTTTGTTCAAGCATATTATTTCTGCTTCATAATCGTTTATTTCTTTCTTTATATCTTGATTTTTCAACCTCTGATTGAAATTGTTTTCTTCTTTTAACTCCTCAAATTGAGCACATAATAATTTTTCTATATGATTTTTCTGGTCGGAAATTTTTTGTTACTTGTACTTTTCTTCCACCTTATGTATTTCAATTATTGCTTTTAGTTTTGAATTCATGTCACGTAAATATTCATTGTCTCTTCGATAACGCTTTAACTTGGCTTCTAGTTTCTTTATTTGTAATCGCAAACCATATTCCATAATCTCGACTTTGACAATAATTAGTCTTCATTGACTTGACTTCTTAATAAGGGAGTCTTCCTTGATTTTGTCTTCTTCCCTTTCGAATTTTGGAAAGAATCCTCCTTGAATTTTTTTTATTTTCTTTTTAATAACAATGTTCAATATTATTCTTCTTGTAAAAATTATTTGTGTTGGTGCTCTTCTAATTTAATTTCCCCTTAATTTTTGAAAAATGGTGTAGAATGGGTGGTTGGGAGGAATGATTGTTACCTTCTAATTTAATTTCACTTTTGGTTTGTTTTTAGGGAATAAAACCAAACCCACTTCTCACAAAACCATGTGCACTTTCATAAAACCATGTGTGGTTTTACTTCTTTTCTTTTTTTTTACTTTCTTTTTTCTTTCTTTTTTTTTACACTCGTACTAAAGGGTTACGTCCCTTCACATTAATAATGAACTACTTAATGATTAACAATTATTATTTATTTAATATGCCATTTATATTCATAGCATTTCCACTCTCTTTAAGTATAATTAATTATGTTTATTATTAATCTACTATTATGTTCGTAGCATCACTGCAACCCCAATGCCCATTGCATTGGTTCCCTAGTGATTGGGCTGCCAGATTCGTTAAATTTGTCGATGAATGTCTGCTAGGTGCACTCAGGATACGCGATGATGTCGTGATTGTTGTATTGCAGTTTGTTGAGTTGCTGCAATACTCTACCAGTAACGTGGACACCCTCTGGTGTCACTGGCTCTAATATGGTATACTTAGCATTCTTTCCAAGTCTTATTCCTGAATATCCTTCTCTTCTTGGTGGCACATAGCTTGGAATTTCTGCCGTGGTTGGGCCTTACTCTCTTCCTCTTTCTATTGTCATCTCCTCTTCTGTAGCGCCTGAAGTTCCCGCTTCTCCGCCTGCAACTGTAGCCCGTGTCGAGCTGCGGGTAGTTTTTGTTCTTTTGTTTGTGTCCATAGGTAGGTTGGCGCTTCTCTTATTCCGAAATGTTCTAGTCGGCCCATATGCAATTTCTGGTTGCTCTTGAACGATGGTTTCCAATGCACTAGGTGGCTCCTGTGTACTAGTGTTGGATATCATGTGAGCCATCATAACTCTTCGATTACAACTCTTCTTGACTTCGCTCTCTGGTTTATGCAATACTCTTCACCTTCAATACTCACAATGTGTAATGGGTTGGAATTTTTCCCTGCGCATCCTTTTATGCCCATCAAATCTATTTGGGCAATGATTACCCAAATCCATCGTTGATTTACCCAAATCGAAGTGCATTAAATGCATCTCCTTCCACTTGCGTCGTCGTCCGTTGTGCCTTAACTAGTGCTGCTTTGGCCCATATTGTTAGGTAATTTGTCGCAGTAATGATATATATCGCACCTGTCCTCTTTCCTGGTGGGTTAATGGGTCCCACAAAATCTACTTCCCATTTGTCGAAAGGTTGTAATGTCAACTGAGGTACCAGTGGCATCTCATCCTGTCGTGATGGTTTCCCCGTTCTCTGACATATGTCGCATCTCCTGGAGTAATCCGCTGCATCGCCATGCAGTGTTGGCCACCATAATCTATCTCTAAGTATCTTCCTGGAGTTTGCATGCCCTCCATAATGTCCTCCTGCAATCCCACTATGAGCCTGAGCCAACACTCTTTCTTACTCATGTGGAAGGACACATCGACGAAGAATTTCATCTGGCCCCATTTTGTATAACTCTCCTGCAATCAACTGGAAATTGGTAGCTCTGACGACTAACTGCTTCTTCTAATTAGTGCTGAACTCTTTGGGTGCTCTTCCTGTGGTAAAAAAATGAACAATCTATTCATAGTGGTCATCGACCATTCCAATCCTAAATAAATGCGCATCGGGAAACCCTTCGTCGATGCTACTTGGTTCCTCGCCTGATTCGATCCTCAACAGATGTTCAGGTCCTGGGATTAATCATCTAGGATTCACGATGATTTCAAAGTAAAACTCCTGCAACAGCAACAGTCATCGACGGATCTTCCCCCCCAATAAAGGCTTGTTGACCAGGTATTTCAATGATGAGTGTTCAGTAAACATCTTGAAGTGTCCTCGTAGCAGATAGTGTCAGAACTTTTGTAGTGCGTATACCATCGCCAGGCCTTCTCTCTCTGTTGTTGTATAATTTTTCTCTACGGTCGAGAGCTTCCTAATAGCAAATGCGATAGGATGGTCAATCGACCCTTCTCCAGGATGGGCCAATATTACCCCTAATGTGACTAATGAAGCATCGACATGGACGTGGAATTATTTCTTCCAAATGTTTCTTCCATCATACTTATTTCCTCAGCAGCAATCATTTTCCCCGAATCTCACTTCCATCAATCATCGACATTGTTGCCAATTTGTTATTGAGGACTTATGCGTATCCCACCACCTCATCAGAGTGGCCTTCAATGCTTCTTCTAATGCTATCAGTTGCTATGGCTCTGATACTTTATCTTCAAACTCAATGATGAAATTTTCCAAGTTAGGTAGTCCTTCGTATGTCGACAAATCACATACTTCTGTCGTGACCCATCTCAACGATTGAGTGATCTGCATGCACTTCCTGAATGATACCTCATGCAATTGATTTTTCCAATTCTCTATAGCCTTGTCGGAGTCTGATTACGCCGAACATACACTTTGCCATCCCAATTCTCTGTCGGTGGTGGGATTGACGTAATCTTCTAAGACATTATAGATGTTGTCCCATCCCCCAGTGAGCTCATCTCTTATTGGTTCAACGTATCTATGTCCTTCAAGTGGATCAAGTGGAGCAATGACCCTCATGTCACGGTTCTCAAAAGACATCGTTCTTTTCTTGAAATTGATAACTGCCTGATTTTCCATTGCCCAATCTATCCCCAACAACGCAGGATATGGACTACTATTATCAATTATCTCTATGACATCAAAGTCTGTGTATGTCTTCAACCCTTCTACCTCGACCAGTAGATGAGGCAACCGACCGATTGGTGTAACCTTGATCTAATTTGCTAACTGGAGCTATACAGGGGACCATACTAACAGGGAATTCCCCATTGCTTCCCACGTCTGCTTGGTTAGGATATTCACATCGGATCCTAGATCTATAATGATGGAATCCATATCATAGGCACCGATCTGGGAATTCATCCTCATTTCCCTTCATGTTTTCTTCTTATGTAGATAGTTGACTACACGGTCCTGTTTGTTAGATTATGGTAACTTTGGGATGTCCTCCATGGTTCAGATGCCTTACATGGAGGTACATTAGTTGCATAGGCATCAAGATGGAGTAGAGGCACTCTACTCAGTGGCATGAGTCTAGTGGGGGTTGCATGTAGAGCTTCAGGGGAGATTGACCTTTGCATGCATGAGTTTTGCATGACTTGTCAGCATTTAGTGACTGCATGCAAAAGTGACCTTTTGCATGCATGCATGCAAAAGTGACCTTTTGCATGCATGCATGCAAAAGTGACTTTTTGCATGCATTGGGAATTAGGGTTTTGGAAAACCTAATTCATCAGTAAGATTATTTATAGAGGCAGGGGGTCCCCAGATGAGGTTACTCAGTTGCATTGTCTGAGAGAGATACTGCTAGAGTGAGGAGGGCGTAGCTGCACATGTGGGGTGACTTTTTGAGATAGAGAGGAGTTGTTGCAGGAGCTAGGAAGGTCAGATCTGAGCTAGATCAGTTATCTTCAGTTCCAGAGAGGCTAGACACCCAGTACTATGAGTTGAGAGAGCTCAACAGTGTGATTTCTGATTAGATTGGAGGAGGCCGAGTTCTCTTGGAGGAGGGCGCATTTCCCAAGGAGGGAGAAGCTCATTTGGAGTTGGATTGACCGATTCGGAGTCTGAGACTTCCAGGATAGCCTTGCCTCAACATTGGAGGAAGGTTAGGGACGATCAGAGCTTAGATCTGCTGAGATCTAGTCCAGTACGAGCATTTGACATCTGGAGGGAGGGTGCACTTGTGCATGCAGAGGAGGTCGAGTTCATTAGAGGGATTATTCGGTTTCAGAGCAGTGAGATACAGAGAGGGTAGATCAGTCAGAGGCATTTTTCAGATTACTCATATCCAGTTTGATAGTTGGGACTTACTCGTCTAGTGCATGCATCAGCTAGATGCATGCAAAGTAGAGTCTGTCCAGTTTTGGACCGATTGAGTTACCTACTGAGGTAATCCTGTATTGTATTATCTCATTTATATCTATATGCTATGGGCTCGAGAGGAAGATAGCCCCACAGTTAGCTAGTTTTTCCCAGAAAGGGTTCCATGGTATATCTGTTGTTTATGTGTTTGATTGCATTTATATTTCAATTGGTAAATGCAGATCTAGTTATTTGAGTCTATATTTTTATGAGATATATTGATATTGACTCACACCGCTTGATATCTCAGGGCGAGTCAGAGGGAGTACTGATCTCTGAATCAAATATTTACATGGTATCAGAGCCCTGTTGAGGGTCAGGGTGGGCAGTCACACATAGATCTACAGTGTTGGTGACTAGATATGAGATAGATCTAGTAGATATGTGGAGATAGAGACCAGATCTACCAGATCTATCAGATATATTATATTAGTTAGTTTTGTGGTCATATATGTGATAGATCTACCAGATCTATGATCAAGAGAGACTCTTGTTCACTGTGGGTTACAGTTTCTTCAATTGGGTGAGTATGGCTACCAGTTTGAGGGTGGAGTATCGGTTGGATGGTGCCTCCAACTATAGTGCATGGAGGGCACGTATTACTCTCTTGTTGAAAGAGAGTGAGCTATGGGATGTTGTGAACAACACAATGGAAAATCTCGTTACAGTTCCGTCTGATGCCACTGCCAAAGAAGTGTATGACAAGAAAAATGTGAAGGCTCAGAGGATCCTTCTTGATGCGATCAAGGATCACATCATCCCACATGTCTCTACCAAGGAAAATGTGTTTGAGATGTGGGATGTGTTGACTAGTCTGTACCAGAGCTCCAATGAAAAGGAAGATGGTTCTCAGGGAGAAGCTGAGAAGCATCAAGATGGGGAAGGATGAGAGCATGATTACATATCTCACCAAGATAACTCAACTGAGATATGGTTCATTGAGGATGAGCAATTAGCAGCAGCGAACGAGGTTGATGAGTTCTCTTCTCGGTTTGAGAAGGAGTTCTCACTAGCCTTAGTTCAGTCAGGACATGATAGTAGCCTACCAAAGCCTCAGGTTGATCAGAGGTGGAGAGTGGAGAACACTCTCAGCAGTCACATGACAGGAGTGCAAGATGCACTCCTGATCCTAGAGCATACACCCTTGCAGTTGGCTCGGGATGTACAGGGAGTTGACTATTTGGTTACTAGATTGGGCAAAGTGAGATTTTTGCTTGACCGTGGGGAGCTCCTTGAGGTTTCAAGAGTGCTCTTTGTTCTAGGATTGAGAGGGAGTGTCCTCTCAATGGCAACTTTGGCAGCAGCATACTACCCTGTAGTGTTTCATAGGGATCAGTTCTTCACCTATCCTAGAGGAGTAGACCCAGTATTATTGGGTCACAGAATCGATGGTGATTATTTGGTTCATGGACAGCTTACTTCGGGAACATCTAGATGGCTGAGTGCATCCTCTTCAGATGCAGAGGATGATGATGAGCGGGATGCTCATAGCAGAGATGAGGCCAGGAGGAGTGGTCTTGTTCAACAGATGGGTGGGCGAGATGCTCACCATGATGAGGATCAGGGCATTGATTATGGAGTTCCGCTGGATGAGCGAGATACTCTTGACAGTGATGATTCTCGGGAGATTGATCCCTTGGGCTCATATCATATGGATGAGCATGCTACTCATGCGGGAACTAGTCAGAGAGTGAGCTGGTATGGCATGGTTGAGATGGACTTGGCTCAGGAGAGAGCTAATTCAGTTTAGAGACAAAGGGAGTTGACTTACAGAGCTGAGTCAGCTCAGGGTCATAGGAAGATGATCTACATAGCAGTAGATCCACTTGATAGAGGTATTTAGTGTTGGTTACAGTAGCAGAGACTCAGAGGGAGTCCGAGTCAGAGTGCAGTTGTAGAGTCAGCAACGGTTGATAGGAGGGATTCTTCTGAAGCCACACATATAGAGACTGATCAGAGTTCTTCAGGTCAGAGAGCAGTGACAGGCAGATTAGTTAGATCATTGTCAACAACAGTGGACTTGATGGATCAAAGCATCCATGTTAGGACTTCCCTCGTTAAGAGGGAGTGTCATATTATGGTAACTTCGGGATGTCCTCCATGGTTCAGATGCCTTACATGGAGGTACATTAGTTGCATAGGCATCAGGATGGAGTAGAGGCACTCTACTCAGTGGCATGAGTCCAGTGGGGGTTGCATGTGGAGCTTTAGGGGAGATTGACCTTTGCATGCATGAGTTTTGCATGACCTGTCAGCATTCAGTGATTGTATGCAAAAATTACCTTTTGCATGCATGCATGCAAAAGTGACTTTTTCCATGCATTGGGAATTAGGGTTTTGGAAAACCTAATTCATCGGTGAGATTATTTATAGAGGCAGGGGTTCCCCAGATGAGGTTACTCAGTTGCATTGTCGGAGAGAGATACTGCTAGAGTGAGGAGGGTGTAGCTGCACATGTGGGGTGACTTTCTAAGATAGAGAGGAGTTGTTCATCTTAAACCATAGTTTTTTATATTCAGTGACAGGAAATCTACGGTGAGAATTTTGCAATTCATGAGCTAGAAAGGTTAGATCTGAGCTAGATCAGTGACCTTCAGTTCCAGAGAGGCTAGACACCCAGTACTGTGAGCTGAGAGAGCTCAACAATGTGATTTCTGATTAGATTGGAGGAGGCCGAGTTCTATTAGAGGAGGGTGCATTTCCCAAGGAGGGAGAAGCTCATTTGGAGCTGGATTGACCAATTAGGAGTCTGAGACTTCAAGGATAGCCTTGCCTCAACATTGGAGGAAGTTTAGGGACGGTCAGAGCTCATATCTATTGAGATCTGGTCTGGTACGAGCATTTTACATCTGGAGGGAGGGCACACTTGTGCATGCAGAGGAGGATGAGTTCACCAGAGGGATTCTTCAGTTTTAGAGAAGATCAGAGTAGTGAGATACAAAGAGGGAAAATCAGTCAAAGGCATCTTCAGATTACTCAGATCTAGTTTGACAGTTAGGACTTACTCATCTAGTGCATGCATCAACTGGATGCATGCAAAGTAGAGTCTGTCGAGTTTTGGACCTGTTGAGGTAATCCTATATAGTATTGTCTCATTTATATCTATATGCTCTGGGATCGAGAGGAAGATAGCCCCATAGCTAGCTGGTTTTTCCCCGAAAGGGTTCCAGGGTATATCTATTGCTTATGTGTTTGATTGCATTTATATTTCAGTTGCTAAATGCAGATCTAGTTGTTTGAGTCTCTATTTTTATGAGATATACTGATATTGAGACTCATACTGCTTGAGATCTCAGGGCGATTAAGAGGGAGTAGTGATCTCTGAATCAAATATTTACACTTTTGCCCCTCTTCTGGCCAATACAAGAAGTGAGCTATCTCTCCTAATGCTTCCTAATCCTTTGCCAATGTTAAACAACTTTCTAGAAATATTTTCAACGTACTCACTTTTCCCGGTGAATTCGACGATATTATCGAATAAAAAATTTGTGGCATCTCAGAGACAGACTCTTTGTGGACTATGGGTGTCGATTTCATATTCTTCCTAAATAGTGCATCTTGTGCTTCCAAAAAAATTTATTTCTCTTGTTCAACATCAAATTGTACCTATTTCTGGGTCGCAAGCCGGACATTTGGAAATAGCCTGTCTTCTCCCATCGCAGCTCCTCCTCTGGTTACTACTGCGGCATTCACTGGTTGACTTCTTACCTCAGCTGAGATCTTCTGCACATTCTGGTTGAGATTTTGGTTTAGGTTCATATTCGAATTCGGTTGTGGTTGCACTGCGTTCTTAGTCTGCCACTTTGCGATTAGATGGGGACAATATTCGACGGTATGATCAGTTGCGCTGCAAGGGGTACAATGAGGGGCCATATTCAGGAAATCCCTCTAATAGTTCCCTATCTATCCAAAATTATAGCAAGTGATTGGTCCTCGACCTCGACTGAATGTTCCTCCCCGACCAAAAATACGCCACGACCACCACGATATCCTCCTCGTTGTTGGTTAAATTGCGGTTGTTTGTACTGTGGCTGCACCTGGTTATACTGTGGTTGATTATATTGCAGCTAGTTATATTGTGGTTGTGCCATATGCCTTTCTTCCTATTGTTTCTCTTCCCCCTTCATGCAATAAGTATCAGCAGTCCTTTCTTGGAGTAAATCATATGCTCAACAGTCTTTCTCATCGTGGCCGATAGATCGACATATGTTACAGAAAAAGTTAGCTGGATTCGACACAACCTTTTGTAAGTATATACATTCTTCTATGCAATGTGCTCTTGTCTGACCAACTTGACACTAGGGTATCCCTCCTTGAATGAGCGTATTGGGCGCACCATACTGTAAATATTCATGGAATTCAGGGCACTAATCTCTGTGATTCCCTTCGAACTTACATTGTCTGCACCATACCTCTTCATGAACTTCCTTCCCTTTCTTAATGTCCTGCTGCTAAATAGTCAGGTTTGCTAGCTGTAATTGGATCTGGCTCATGCCAGTCCCTATTTCACCAATCGGCGAAGCTTCAAGCTTCATCGTGAGTTCCAGAGCCTCCACTTGAGATACAATCTGTTGCTGCAATAATGACATTTAAATGTGTAGTACCAATGCTGCAATAAACTATTCTTTGTGTTGCACATCGCTCATCCCAAAACTAACTTTGGCCATCAGAGTTTTGAACCGTTGGTCAAAGTCCCATACTGACTCATTAGGGAATTGCTTTATTTCCTTTATTTCTTTAATGAACTGCGATTTTGATTTAGGCTTCTTAAATTCGTCGATCATCCTAGTTCTAATTTATGCCAGGGTCTTCTATGGAAGCTTTGCAGGTACTTGTATAAAATTCATGTACCAATCTAACGCACGACCTCTAAAGGTCGTCGCTAGTTGTCGCTTTTTGATGTCATCATCCTGTACTTGCTTTACCGTCCACACTGCTTCGCATAAGAACCAGTATTGCTCGGGATCCTCTGTCCCATTCTCCTGAAAGAGAGGAAAATTCATGTCGTCTCCCGCCATCCTTGGTCTTCTACCAGCTTTTATAGATCTACTACTATTACTGCTATTCGGTAGGACAACCCTACGAAGAGCTTGCATTTCTTCCTCCAAGATTTGGCGCAGTGCATGGGGTTGTAGGTACGTTGTAGCTTTGGGTCTGTCCCTCCTCAGGTTCAGGGGTAGCCTGGTCGTCTTCTTCTTTACTGCATGGTCGCTTATTCCCTCGTGGGTCCACTTTGTAGTCCTCCATTCTGGTCAGACTAGGACTCTCTCTCTCTATCTCAGTCCTCCTCTTCTTCTCTGGCGGGACCTTACCCCACTTCGCAGGCGACCATAATCATCCACATCTTTCCTTACAATTTTGTCGTAGCTCATTTCCATCTACCCCACATCATTCTATCAGACCCGCATCTGCGCGATACCCACAACCTCCACACACCAAAGCTTTACTCGTCGGAGTTCATCTTCAATATTCCTTTTTCACAAATGAGCATTTTGATCCACAGCTGTAATGACAATAAGTACCTTCTTCTGGGTCCCTTAAAGAACTTCCTTTCTGCGTCATTGTATGATCTAACTGTGTCGACAACAAAATCAATAATGTACCCTTCCAAAATGCTATCCACCCAAACGTCGTCAGCCCTTGAAGATTTATTGTTAACTCGAATCAGTTGCTGGATTAGTTTCGGGGTCCAATGTTCTGGCTCGCCCCCTTGTAAATTCTTCTTCTGAAAAGTTAGGTTAGCCAACCATTCATACAACAGTATCAGAAATTCACAGAAAAATAATTCATGGATATCACTATAGATGTTCTTTTGCAACCATTGTTATGTCGACCATCCGGGTTTCTAATTTTCTTCCTCAACGAACTCTTGTCTCTTCTTATCGAACCAATCCTGGATCTCCAATTTTGTCAAATGCCACAACATGTCCTCTCCTTCTCACACTAGGGTCCTGACAATGGAACCATTTGTTGACACAGATCTGTCGACAGGGGTCCACTTCGCACAATGTCAACAAACCTCGACACAAACTTCCATAGATATTGACCTAGAAATGGGTTTAGGCTTTCCAGCAACACCCGTAGAGTGAGTGAGGTCTCACCCGAGATACCTAAGGGGGTTGGAGGAACCAAGTTTCCGCAGGTATATAGAGGACATGCATCATCATTATTCAATCACAACGAAACTCAGAGATCGACATAATTAGCATTCACATCATAACATTATCACCATATTCTAAAACATTCTAATGCAGTAACAGATAATCAAAACATATTCAACAAGTCAGCGACACATATCAGATCTATCCACACTGTGACAAAATATATCATGCTGCGATACAACACATAAGCGACAACATCATGGAAAAACATTCCTTCTCATTATTCATCAATTAGTCTCACAAATCAGGAATACAAATCCACAAAACCCATCTTTAACAATGCCAATCCAAATACAAAGACATGGATCCGCTGATCCGAAGATGATGGAGACAAAAAGTAGGATCTTCGATAAGATGCAAGATATAATATGCCCGAAGGCTTACAATGCTACTCCTATTTATAGGCTCTTTGGTCGTTACAACTTGGTCCATTTCTCAAAATGACCCATTAACTAACTAACTAATTGACTATTGACTCCACTTTATCCGCTTTGTTGCGCTCCATGATTGATCCTTTACCCTTGTCGTGCTCCACTTTTCGTTGTCCACATCCTTGAATTTCAATGCTTGGTTAGGATATCCAGCAATACCCATGAAATCAAAAGCAACAATGCAACATTAACTTGAAAGCAAGGAGCAACAAAAAGCTTATGTATATCAAGTAAAGAATCGAGCGTTTGTTAACTACTTACCAATCTCTCCTGAACACGATCTTTTCTTTTTAACAATATATAACTGAGATCAGGGAGAAACGTACCTTTAAAATTATCCCTTGTCTAATATCTCTTTGAAAGTTAGGTAAAACTTTTAGTCTTGAAAGTTGAAGAATATTTATAAACAAGCATCTCATTCCAATTGATCAAACATAATTAAAGAAGAGAAGTAAGAAATAAGCCAAAATTAATAGTTAGAAACAATTATTTTTTATTAGATATGAGGCCCTAGAAATCTAACAATAAATAGGAATTCAAGAAACTTGGGATCCTTACTGGGAACCATTGGAGCTTTCCGTGGAAAAGGTTCTTAAGTTTAGTTGGATTTATCCATAAATTGATATTATATTGCTATAGTCTTTTTTACCATGAAACACTATTGAAGCTAAGTTGGATTTATAAAGAAATTAATAATGTATTGCTTTAGTCTTTTTAATTATAAAAAGAATATATTAAAAGCATATTATTTAATTTTCATTTTTTGTTTTCTGAAAGTCCAATATATAAACAATTGTTACTTAATGTACATTAATCATTATAATTGAAATGACAACTACAAGAATTCATCATTTACTTCATAACATTGGTTATAATATTTATGTCTTTTTAATATTTTTTTGGGTATATATATATATAACATGAGGTTAAAGTATTTTATTAATTAAAAAAGAACAAAAGATTGATTAACAGTCATATAACGAACCACTGGAGAATTGAGAAAATAAAGCTATGGTTTGATAATAGATGCAACTAGGGTGCAAGACTTAGCTTCATTTTCAACATTGTGATGGCCTTGATGGTTACCACCTTTATTTTTTCTTAACATGAAACCACTCTCCACCCTTGGGTTTTCATCCTAGTTCATCCCACATCTATGAATGGAAAGAAAGTAGATCGCTTCCTAGGCCACTTAGGCAGACTCTTGTCCCCACTCAGGAAGACTCTTGTCTTCCAATGGAACTAGACCATCTAGATATACACTCTCTTTGACATTTCCTTCCTCAATCCCTCCTATTTCCCTACCACCTTTTCAAAAGAGTATGTAATTTGTCTCCCAAGATTTGAAGACCACTATAGTTACCCTCATAGGAATGTCCATTCAATTGTGTGACCCGTCTACTTAGTAGTGTTCCAAACCCCCTCTATATGTCAAATCCCTAATTCGATCCTCCCTTCAAAATCAATAAATATCTAGTTAGATGCCCCCCTCCCCGCCACCTATGATGCATTTAGAACCAATGACCTCCTCGACCCATGGGATCGTGAGCCACTAAAGATCCAACCCTTCAAACATTTCATCCTCTTCCATAACCAAACTAAGGCATCCTTTCAAAGGTGCCGCTACTTAAAGGAACCTTGATGGGTGTCTCATTAGCAAGTCCTTAGTGCCATTGATTTTAATGGTGAAAGAAGTTCTGACCCCACCCATTCCAATGGAAGAAGATACAATAGATTAGTTGAACTACTTCAAGAAAAACTGACTCATGTACATGGTCAATTGCCTTTGGCAAATGCTAGTAGATCTACACAAATGGATTGCCACAACTTATAAATATGGCATATTATGAAACCTTCATTTGTGCATGTGAAAAACGATTCTTCATAGTTGGATTTGACCTAGCATAAGACAAATATTGGATTCTCAACTTTGGCCCTTGTTTTTGGGGCAAAGCAAGGCTTTGCATGATGCTACTGACTCCAACTTTTGATTATATAACAAACTCTCTATTGTCCTTGTTTGGTTAAGGATGCCTAACCTTGCCACGTAATTCTAGGGATTTAAATTGTTGTAAGGGATAAAAAATGTCCTAGGAAAAAATCAATTTTGGGAGTGTAGAAATGCAACAATGGCATATAACTACATACACATGCATATTTTTGGACATCCATTTCAACAATGGATTCTTGATGGAGATCAAGTTGGTTGTTAAACACTACACCTGGACATAACCTCTCAATTATGAGTAGGTTTTATTTCAATGCAGAGTTTGTTTTGAAACATGACACATTTCAATTAATTCTGTCAAGAATCTAAAATAAAGGTGCCCTAGAGACTAGCAACAAAAACCCACATGGTGGAATGGGGCAATGGAGCAACACTACTGAACTAGTGATGATCTCATATACGCTACACCATATAATCAAGCTACAATGTTAGTGAATATTGTAGTAGCACAATAAGGAGAAAAGACAATTGCACCCTTTCCATAAAAGATCCTACAGACCAAGTCACCAATCATGGGTTTAATGCAATTGTCCTCATCCCTTTGCTTAAGAAATAAAGACATCATTGATCCTATTGCTAACTCCACAAATAAATTAATAAATAAAAAGAGAAGAGTCAAACATACCATAAACAGAAAGGGCTCCAAATCAATAAGTCTCTCTTATTTTGCAATGTAGATACCCTAGTATAAACCCATCTAACTCTAGTTCTACAAAGCGTCGAGAGGAATCAAATATACAAACCTTTCACCACTAAACTACAACACACATCCCTCTCACCACTATGTTACAACACACCGATGCATGCATTCGAATTTTTTATTTTTATTTTTATGGGACAAATGGACACTACCCCCCACTCGGGCTCCATTATGCTACAACAAACTTATGCATGCATTCTTGTTTTTTATTTTTATTTTTATTTTTATGGGACAAATAGACACTTCCCCTCACTTGGGCTCCACTATGCTACAACACACTTATGCATGCATTCTTATTTTTTATTTTTATGGAACAAATGGACACTTCTCCCCCACACGGGCTATAGAAATGTGCCTTCTATGCTACACACACCGATGCATGCATTCTTATTTTTTATTTTATATTTTATGGGACATATAGACACTTCTCCCCCACTCGGGATGTAGAAATGCGCCTTCTCGGCGCAATCAATTCTGTCTAGCCTCCTTAGTGACTAAGCTACCTCATCCCCCTCCAGGAAGGGACGAGGAAACTAGAACAATACTATATAAAAAGAGGAAGAGGAAAATACATGAGGATCTTTTGACATCAAGCAAACCCTCCCAAAAGAGAAAGACCGTCATCGCAAAACTCGAAAATGATGACCTAGCCATGTCATTGCAAAACTTGAAAATGATGACCTAGCCACGCCATTTCAAGATCAACAAGAGGAATCACTAGACATTGACCTACATAACAATACATCGACATCATAATTTATTTTAATATGTTTTTTCTAGGACCCTAGAATCCCAACCATCGTACAAATGCTTCACTTGGGAAACCGCTTTGATCTGATGTCTAAGATGAAAGCCAAATCCTAGCCTTAGTGTTGGATAGGTCCCAACGACAAGTAGAACTATCACCGTGAAGGACACAAGGATTTGAAGGGTATTAAGCCCCCCACAGGATTGGTACTTGGATCTCCATCGAATCAACCATGGATCTCCATCGAATCAATCATAAGACCCTACAGCTAGTTCCTACCCTCATACCCATTTTTATATATTTACTTTAATATTTTTTATCTATATTTTTTTATTTATATAAACAAAGAAGGAATTCTCAAAAAAGAAAAAGACCACCACACCACGAGAAAATACGGGAGAATACCCCGACCCCAAAGAAGTTGGGGGATTCCTTCGACTCGTGAATCCATTATGACATTATGTACTTCTTCTTTGACCAAGTAAAGAAGCAGTTTTTGAGTCTAAAATAACAGTGTTGATTTAGAAGACTTTGTGGTCCAACAAGGCTTTAATCCGTGGTGCCGGGCTTGCTGTCGTGTAAATATTTATCATTAAATATTCGCTTAAAAAGGTTTATCCAGTAAATATTCACCGGAAAAATTGCCTACGTTTCCTTAATTAATGATTCTTCGCAAAAAGATAAATAGATGATGCAAGGCGTGGGATAACTGGTATTTTTTGGGCGAGGCACAGTTTCACTCTCTTTAGTGTTATTATTTTGGAATTTCGAGGATTTGGGTTGTTTTAAAATGGTCCAAATATTTTAGAAACATAGTTTTGCAGTTAATGGAGTGGAATTGGATTCCCGGATTTTTATAACCAAATCTAGAAAATAAATGACAAAAAAACGAAACAATTTGAGTAACAGTTATCGTATTCCATTGTCAAACATTGTCAAACACTGATCAGAAAAGGAAAAGCTTAAAACTATCTGAAATTCAAAACCAGTGGACCGAAAACAAAAAGAATTTTCTGGCCATATAAGAGAACCAAATGCTGCAAATTTTGAAGGTGTCTTTTCAGAAATAAATTACAAATAATAAACGCCCAAATACAGTGACGCCATCTGGAATTATAAAGATCTATAAATTGGCACAACAAAGTGACAATTCTCTCAAATCTTCAATAATACAAATCATTCTGAGGATCGTTCTGCAGTACCCAACCAAAGTTCGACAGCAGACCATTAATTCTACAAATGAAAAACTAATGGTTACTAAGACCAGCAGCTGAGAAACATCGCCTTCTCAAATTGGTTTTCCGCTTCATTCATTTCACTATAATCACCACTTTTGAGAGGTGAATAACGGAACCCTGCCTGCAAGTACCGCCGCGAAGATTGGCCAATTGCATCGGATCTGGGGACTTCATTTCCTTCCTCGGCGGTAATGGAAATGGAGGAGGCCGAGCTCGCCACAAATGCTTTGGAGCTCCTTCTACCCACATAAAACACAGACAACATTGACGCCGTGGGAGCCATGAACGAGGTTAACAGTTCGAATCGCAGGGCGTCACAAAAACGGATTGCGGAATTCAGCTACTGTATTGGCGGTTTTGCATACAGGGAAGACTAGCACAGAAATTGAAATATAATGACAGTATGGCTGGGCATATATATTCAGCTACTGTATTCGCGGTTTTGCAAACAAAGAAGACTAGCACAGAAAACTGAATTACAATGACAGTATGGCTGGGCAGGGCATATATATAATATATATATGGCTGGGCTGGGGGAGGAGGTAAACCGGTGGGCGAGCGAGGCAGGCACGAGCTCATTCTTGGCCGTGCTGGCTTAATCTGTGGGTGTAATTCGCCTCCTGGAATTCTTACCCACTGTTTTAACTTTCGCCTGTGGAATCTTGCCACGTAAACAATATATCCAATGGATTTGTAGATATTAGGTTGGGCGAATCTAATGACTGTGCATTTGAACACGTGTTATCCAGGACGGGGCGTGTGGAATGTTGTGCCGGGCCTAAACATCGGGCGCCCTAAACATGGTGTTGAGTACACGTATATTCGGCGTCGACTTACGCTTGTTAAGGTGATGAGTCACCACCGAATCTAACTCTTCGGTGGCTTACGAGGTCTGCAGTTAAAAGTTTGGTGTGGTTTAGGAGGTAAATATTTTATTTCTATATTCTATTTATTATTCAAGTGGTGGAGGTTGTCTTTTAACATGTAAAGTTTTTATGAGTTTTTTTTTTTTTCACCAGAAAAAAATCGTATTATTGCTATTCATTCCGAATCAAATAGTACAAAGATAGTCCAAATACATAGAAGATTCAAGTCATCAAACTTATGATCTTGATCTCAAAAAGAAAGCATCAAGCTTTGTCTGCTATACAAAAAATTAGGATTGCCCATAGCAAAACTTCTCAAAATGACATACACCAGCACAAACATGATGTCAAACTAAAAGAAAAATAATTTACCCCTGTCCAACAAACAGGAATCCATCCACTCTTCCCAAAACAAAAATCCTTCAGACCCCTCAAGAGCTTGTTTAGAAAGCTGATCAGCAAGAGAATTATGTTCTCTGAAAATGTGCTCAAAAGTAATATGATCAAAATTTGCAATCTCAAGGCGAGTAAGAAGACACCAATTCCTAAGTGCAGTGATATTCAGATTGAATTCATTTGATGCCCATTTAATGGTCACCCGGGAATCACCAAAAACTGTGAGATTGACCAGTCCAAAGATATTTGCCACTTTTAAACCCACCCATAGAGCCAACAGCTCTGCTTTCATATTAGACCCTCTACCACCATTAAGTGGAAGAGTGAAATAATGGCCTTCATTTAAGTAGATGACTCCACCAGTAGGACACAAACCTGCTTGAGCTGCCCCATCAAAAAATAAAATAGGCTAAGATATCTTGAAAGAGAATAAGCTATCCCTCTCAATATTCTTCGAACCATCTTCCTCCGGATAGGATTGAATCATCTTGATAACAGTCTTTACACAAAGAACCACAACTAGCACCCTACTCTGAAAAATCATTTCATTTATAGCATACCAAGTAACCCAGGATACAAAAATAGGAAGGAACAACTGTTTTTTAAAATCCCTAACCCAACTAAGCATAGCAGAGACAAAATCCAGATCTCCCCAAATCATATTCAGCTGAAGTTCTTTACAACATCGCGACTAGATTTCTTGCATAAAAGAACACTTCACAAACAAGTGATTTATAGATTCAGTGTTTTGCTTGCATAAACAGCACCAGCTCAGACCAAACTAGCCACGCCTGAGAAGATTATCCCATGTCTTAAGGCTGCCATATAGAGCATGCCATAAAAAGCACTTAACCTTAATTGGAAGTGGCCACTTCCAAATCTTCTGATACCACCAGTGCCTAGGATAAATACAGATCTCTTGCATAATTCTATCATGCAAATTTTGCAGAAACATAACCTTCTTTTGAATAACTAGACCATAGTAACTTATCAGAGCTCCCATTAATTTTAATTCCTGCCGACCTTAAAGCCATAACATAACAATCCCATTCTCATGAGTTATTGTATTCAAACATGTAATTCAGACATATTTATATCAAGTATTTCAAAATAGGAGGCTGATAGTATTTCAAAATAGGAGGCTGATAATATTTCAAAATAGTTTATGGGAGAAATGTCTGGCTATATTAACTTTTCAGAATGTCTGGATGAAGAGCTTATAGTCTATGGTCTTTATCATGTCTTTTGAGGTCCATTTGTTTTTTCTACTAGTTTGTATAACTGGTAGTATTTAGCCTTTTTGTCTTCTTAGTATTTGGAGGTTTTGTTTGGGTGGCCGGGTAGTCCTAGGTTATATGGTTGTTTTGTGTCATGATGGTTTTGGAGAAATTTTGTATGAGGTTTATTTTGGTCGTAGTACTACTCATTAGAAGGATGATATTATGTAACTTTGATTCTGTTTATGAATAACCACTTAACTTGTGGGTGAATGTTTATATAGAAGTAACTAAGTTTGTGTGCATTTCAATTTTTGTGTAGGTAATCAATTAGTAGTTTAAACATACTATGATTTGGATATTTTTTGTTATATTTTCTAACAATTGGTCAAAATTTGAAAATAATTGTTGGAATTGTAAATAGATAAATGTCATTATATAGTACTAGCAAAATAAAATAATCAATAAAAAATCAACTATAGGCATAAACATTTCATCACTTTGCTAATTGAATCCATTTTTGCATTCAAAAATGTAATTTAAGTAATGAGAGTTACAATTTGATCAAAGATTGTATCGCTGGATTTCAGTGGTGATAGCAAGAAAAAGTCCAAATCCGATAATGTTTAGACCACTTCAATCAATATTGTATGGGGTAGTTTAAATTTATTATGGTTTTGATCTTTTTTTGGCTATCATCATTAGATACGACTTTGCAATCTTTAATCAAATTGCAATTTTTCATTGCCGATATTACATTTTTGAATGCATAAATGGATTCAACACCCTCAAATATTCCTATTGCACTCTATTGTGCAATCACAACAGTTAATATATGCAATTCCAATGACTCTTTGAAATTTTAACTAGATTTCAAGCAAAAATGATTGAAAAAATGTGGTGGAGAAAGGTCTAAATCATAGCATGTTTAGACTTCATATTGTATCTTTTACCTACTATAGTAGTGTAAATTGCATAGAATCAACATTATTTTATTTTCATGAAGAGCTATAATAGATTGCAAATATCAAGAACACAAAGCTCTATGGATATAATTGATAAAAACTCTAAATGCAATACCTCCTAATACAAAAGCCATGAATCCCAACTTATGAATTTGGATTTGAGGATCAAATTTTGAGATCTTACACAGTCAACCTTGGTGACTACATGGGGATGACAACCCTAATGAAACTCACGTGTTACCAAGGTAATTTTTAGGGGCGAAATTTCGCCTATTGGCTATTTTTTGGGTCTTTCTTCAAAAAATAACTTCGCTATTTGGTCATTTTTAGTCTCTAATATCGCCTATATTTACATAAGATATGTTATTTTATTGTAATATTCACCAAAATTTACAATTTTTAGTAATAAATTGTATGTTTCATATTTAATATTGGCCTACCTATCTATATATATAATTTTTTGAATCCAAAATAATCGCCTAGAATACTATATTTAGGTATACTAATAAAATCCTTAAAAAATACCCTGCTTGCTACCACTAATGACATGCCATTTTGAGCCATGGCTTACATTTTTTATTTTTTTTGTATGACCATTACAGAATTATCCCTGAGTAATCGAGACAAGTGACCTACAACTTGAAACAACTTAAGAATGATAAGATGGTTAAACAAGCTATATGATTTGTTAAAACTTTCTCCATGGGATAATGCCCACAATTCCTTTCTCTATGAGTCCCTCTCCATACAAGTTGAAGAAAAAAATTGATTTTGGACAATGTTGTTTGAACATGTGTTAAACCACTGGATTTGGATATTGGGGTTAAATCATGAGATCTCAACCCATCAACCTCAGTGGCATAAAAACGATGATGGCCCTAATGAAACTCATTGGTTGCAATCGATGGCATGCCATTTCAGTCATGATTTGTATTTTTTTTCCCCGAGGAATATTTAGTGCAACTGTTATTGAATTGTTCGGTCAAGCAATCTACAAATCAAAATAACTTAATCACAATGAGACACCTAAATAAGATGTTTGCATGGTTGGATTCATCTCCATAGGATGGTGCCAACAATGCCCTTCGTTGCTAGTCCTTGGCCATATAAGGATGCAAAATAAATGATTTAGACAAGGTTGATTGCATAATGATGCAAAATATATTGTTTTGGACAAGGTTGATTGCACATGTTAAAGCACTAGATTTCCATTTGGGTTCAAATCATGAGATCTCACATTTTGATTTGTAAATTGTCATGGATATTCCACTAGAACAATTCATCACATCTTAAAAGTTTCTACGGTCTATTATTAGTGTGCAGGGATAATTTTAAGAACACCCCCGAAATTTAAATTTATAATAACTGGGCGAATATCCCTAATATATAGGAAATTTTGAAAGCTATTTTATCAATCGTATAATATGTATTTATAATTTTTTGGCTGATCTTTCATTTTATTATAGAATCTTGTAAAATCTTGGAGAATCTTTCACTAAATTATAAGATATTGTAAAATATTGACGAATATTTCACTGAATTATAAAATATTGTAAGAAATTGTCGAATCTTTCATCAAATTATAAAACCTTATAACGTCTTGGTGAATCTTTTTCTAGGAAGACTCAGCTTTTGATTCTACAGATTACTAAAGTAGTGCAATAGTCAAAGAGCATATACTAGAGTTCGACTCTCTCGACTCCTAGACCCTCAAATGAACAAATGCATGAATGAGGAGAGGAGGGATTTATTTATACACTTCACAAGCAGTATCGGGTCACTCACAACTGGAGGTGTTGGTGAAACAAAACTACACTAACTAGATTAAGGGAAAGTGGGGAATCCACTTTTTATCTCGTCCCTTAATGGTCCAACGGACATGTGGGGACCCAAATCTTGACATACCGACAAATTGATAGAATTGAACACTTTACATCGGGGAGTGGTTATATCACCCACTAACTATTATTACAACGTGGTGTATCATCGAGACCAACAACCTTAATATACTATATGAATTTCCAATTAGCTTGTTTTCCACATCTCTCATTTTTAAGCTACCCTCTAAGAAAAAAAAGCTTGCTTATCTGTTTATAGATACGAATGCCATTGTTTCCTTTCTTTTGTTGACAATCAAAATATGAATTATGTCATTTGATTTAGAATTTTTAGAGTTAGTTAGAAACTTGCAATGGTTATTAGAAAAAAGAGCATACGCTAACAAGAATAGAAATCATATTAAGGCATCCTCATGCATATCATTAGAACTACTATGTTAAAGACTGCTTTTTCTCAGATAAACTGAGTTGGTGTTTGTATCCATGTCCCTGAAAATTTTTAAAGCATGCAAAATGTGGTAAAATTGTTTTAGCACCCTCATTGAATGCAAAAGACTATATATCAAATAGCATAATGTCTACATATTAGGTCAAACATGCCCTATACATATTATATACAATCATGATGGAAATGAAGTATCGTGTTCCAATTAAATCATATATTTATCATACATAAATAGATCCATTTCTGGATGATCATTGCAATTACACATCAAAACAAATCACCAAAAAACATTTTACTTCTGAATGACCCTTACAGAAAACAAAATATCGTAAAATAAGTATTGAACCCAACAAATTTATGTCACAAATCAAATTGACAAACTTGGCAATACGAATAAAAAATTTGTCAGTCATGAACTTCTCAATACTAATAAGAGAATCTACCAGAACGCTTTGGAAAACTCTACAAGAAGACAACCAAAATAATGGCCATTCCACTGTAGCCCCAGCATTATAATCAGTGTGCATCAATTTATATTGCAAACATCCCAAACATCAACAGTAACATATATAAAATATGAACATATACACTCTCATTAACGCCTTAGATCCAATAATAATTGTAGAGCAAGATCCTAATAAAAGCACATTTTAAACAACTGGTTCAAATTCAGTTTGAATATATAAAAACCATGTGGCATCTCTCCATTAAGAGTAGCATCCACTAACAACATATAATGTCAGTTGATAGTTTAAACATGACAAGGCATAAAATAAATCATATCTTTTGAGGTCTATAGCACTTTCACGGAACCAATACTGCTAGGATAGAATAAAACCCTAATAACATCGAATGAACCCTAAGAATCAGGAGTTGCCTATAATTCGATAAGCCTCAAAAAGCATCTATGATAAAAAGCATGATAAAAGGTAAATTTGCAATATAATACTATATTGTAATTGTGGATAAAAAGAATAAAAAGCATGATAAGAAGCATACCACATTAATTATTGGATAAAAAGCGTGATGCAAGTTTGTATTCTCTGATAAATTGCATGTGAGGCATGCCCCTTCAAGACTTGATCTTTTGGCAATGGATTGTTATGTGAAGATTAAAATGTTGATAAAACTAAGAAGGAAAAGTGGAATCGCATCAACCAGAATCTTCACCCTACAAGCACAATCCGATGTGGGTTAACCATGAATCACTATAGCCTTTATATAGAACAAAACAGCCCCTGATTTTCCCTCTAATACTACAAATCGAGGGCTCAAAGAAGGTATCACATGAAATTGACTAAAAATACAAGTGGATGCAACCATATGCCTGAATTACAAGGAAAATGGAGGGTGAAATAACCCTTGGGAGTCTCCATTACTGAAAATTGGGGGTGAAGGAATGATTTCACTAGAATTTCTCTAGAAATTGGGGGTGAAAGATAGATTGGAGGGAGATTTTGCTAGGGAGAAAAATAGTTTTTTTCATTTTCCTCACTAATATATGGGAGGCTATTCATTTTGGATTTATTCTTTTTTCTAATAAATATTGGGAAAATATATTTTATTTGAAAAAATCATTTCCATATAAGAAAATAGCCCACTAAAATTTTATAACCCCCTTAATATAGCCCATGGGCTATATATAGCCCCTAAAATTATCCATGTTAGAGTGTAATGTTTTACTTGAGATTCATATTTGATGTTACTAGCTCAATACACGAAATAATGAATTAAACTAAAACTAAAATGAAACAAGCTAAGCAAATAACACACTATCCACACAATGAACACATGATGTACACTAGGAAAATCCAATATGAGAAAAAACTAGCTAGAAGGTGAGGTCTATGCTCTACTCTTTTTTCCTCAGTTGTGAACTACAAATACAAAGAAAGGGGCACTCATTATGTAGTTTCTATGGATATTGTGGTCAATATGGATACTAGAGGATCTTCTACTTCCTCCATTCTACTTAATATCCCACTCCTATATGTGCAACTCAACTATGGAATAATGAACAATACAATAGGAATGGAACCCCTTCCTTTCTTAGTGGCCCAATATTTAACATGGTTTGATAGTTGTATGGAGTTAGGGTTGTGGTTTTCTACATGCATCAAACTCCAATTAGTGCTAGCATTTGGATCCTCTAGAATCTTCTTGAAAGTCCACACATGAATAACTCCACACATGTGAGTAATGGGAGTTGACATGGAATCCACTCAGTACCATAGTGGTCAAGAGGAAATAAGTCAACTTGTGGGAGGCATAAATTCCTTATACAAACTTTGATTGACCCAATATTCACAATGTTGGAAATATCTTGATGTGTAGAAGAACATCAACTATGAACTTTTCTTGTAAAATATTAACCCCAAAATTGGTTGTTTAAGGACTTGAACAAGTTTCAAAAGGTTATGGATCATAAATCACCAAAGTAGGGACCACCCCTAAAATGGGCCCTACAAGTCAATAGCTCCAAGTTTATCCACCCAAATGTACCAAAATAGATGGAAATTATATAATGATCCATTTGGGATCACATTTTTAACCTCAATGATTACATGGGGATGATGGCCCCATTGTAACTCACTTGAATTGATTACATGTTGTTCTGAGTCATGAATTTCATTTCCTGCCAATGGGACTATTTACAACATGTCTCCTTGAATTATCTAAGAAGGAAATATACAACTTGAAACATTTCAAGCACAGTGAGTCACTTTGATAGGCTATATGTGTCATTGTATTCCTCTCCATAGGACAGTGCCAATGATTCCCTTCTCTATGATTCCTTGGCCATATAAGCTTGCAAAAGAAACAATTTTGGACAAGATTGTTTGCACATGTGTTAAAGCACCGGAGTTGGATTCGAGGGTCAATTCAAGATATCTCATGCATTCAACCTCACTATGGCACAGGGATGATGGACCCAATGAGACTCACTTGTTGAAACTAATAGTACATCATTCCAAGTCATTGTTTTTTTTCCCTTGAGACCATTTAGAAAAAGTATCTCTAAATTACCAAGGAAAGATAACTACAACTTGAAACAAGTCAAGAAAGTTGAGTGATTTCAATGAATCATCTATATTTTTGGATCATCTCCATATGACAATGCCAAAAATTCTCTTCTCTGCAAGTCCTTAGTCATACAAGCATGCAAAAGAAATTATTTTGGATGAGGCCCATTTGCACATGTTAAAGAACCAAATTTGGATCTGGGGGTCAAATCACGAGTTCATATGTTCAACCTTGGAAACTGCATAAGAACAATGGCTCCAATGAAATTCACTTGTCACTTGTTGCAAGAGATTACACAATGTTCTAAGGGAAAACATCCTTGAATTATTTGGGAAAGTGAGATATAACTCAATACAAGTTAAGAATCATGAATTGATTCAACAAATTGTCTACTCCATTGGATTCATCTCCATGGGAAAATGACAACATATTTTTCTAGGATATTTTACTAGCTACTTCAATCAAATTATAGTATCATAATTCTTATTTCTATGGTTTAATCTTATGTAAATTTTATGTAGAGACTTGTAAAGGTCATCTAAAAAGACCAAATTAACATTACTAAGTCATGAAATTTTATGAAAAATAGGAAATGCACTGCAATTGTGGTGTATATAAATAACCTGTGGATTTTATGACTCAAACCATGCACGCAACAATATGCCTCAATCTATGACTTGGGCTCTATGCTCATAATGTTCACATTGTATTGAAACCCTTTGTCAATTTTCTAGTGGGAGCTACATTTAATTTGTTTATTTTGATTGTTCCTTCATCCATGCATTAGTGGTGTATATAGATAAGTTGTGGATCTTATGATTCAAAACCATAAGACTTAGCATGCATAACACTAGGCCTCAAGCTATGTTAAGGTCCTAACCTAATCCATGAAATGGATAAGTTGTTATGTATTGGGTCCATTTGTATTAATTAAGGCCCATAAAGTAGATATAATGTGGAAGTAATAGTTGTGAGAAGACTTACTAGAAGGTTCCACCTACTGGAAATTTCTTTCTCTAAGAAGGCTTACTAGAAGGTTCTGCCTACTAGAAAGTTCCTTTACTAGATACTATATAAAGGAGTAGAAGTAATGTGATAATATGTCTTTTCAAGTATATTGTAATTGGATCTCTACTCATTTGGAGGTTTCCCCCTTGAAGAGGAAAGTGAACATTGTTTTCATCCATAAAGGTATTTCTACTGGGATATTTGGTTATCTACAATTGTCTATTGTTATGGTAAGTATGTCCTTCCATTATGACATCTTTCTTTATTCTATTATTTCCGCTCTAAATTTCCTGTTCTACTATTAAGGTACATTACATATGATATCGGAGCACTTTCCTGAGCCAAAAATTTTAAATTTATTTATTTATTTTTAGTCTAGAAATGTGTTATAGTATCTATAAGTAACACAATGTTTTGACATTTAGCAGGTAAATCTATGGTCAAGGAATACTACACATAGGAATACAATAGGTTTCATGGTTGGACCCTTGTAACCCTAGTTGCTAGCTCTTCCAATAGTACCACATCATACAACACATGCATATGGAATTTCACTTCCACATACCCTCAAGTATATTGGAAGTCCCCTATGAAACTTGAAACTTGTTTTAGATAATATGATCAAATCATCTTGTTGCTATAGTGGCACGTAGCACAACACTCAGGACAATTACTCTCTAGTACCTGGGTAATCATGTAGTACAACTAAGGGAACAATTTGTTAAGATTCAATATGCTAAGACATAAAATATCAGCATTGCATTTCATTTCACAACAATAGCATATATAGGATCACTGAAGAAACAACAAGCACAACATAAACACAAGAGACACAGATTTATCCTGGGAAACCCTCATGGGGTAGAAAACCCAGTAAAGCTTCCTCAATATAGATGACCGGCAAATACAAATATGTAAACCAAAGACATGAGCTCCTCCTACTCCATAGCAGACATCTCTCTCACACACAAGTGCACCACTTTCTGAGTGATAGAAGTGTGTGATAAGTGAGGAACATCCTCCTCTACTTATACAAATTTCCCGACTGACTTTTACACAAGCTAGGTCGGCCCCAACTTAATTATTGGGTTAAACACCCCATTACAACTGACTGGGCCGACCCCTCTAGGTTGGTCTAACAACCCTTTGACCCACATAACACATACAGGGCCGACCCCCACTAGGGAAGTCTAATAACCCAAGTTACCACAATTCGACGGAGGAATAAACATCTCCAGATATACAATAAGATCTTCACGGAGGAATGAAACATCTCCGGAATAATAAAGTACAAATATAATATTCTTAGAAGTTACAATATTTCAACACTCCCCCTTAACGAGAAGGATATTATAACAACATCTATAGGAGTAAGGAGTCATCAACATGATACATCTATAAATCATTGGAAGCTTTCTCAACATCATCAGTAGCTCAACCAGTTACTGGAACATCTTCAATACTAGAACATCAACATCTTCAGTATTGAGTCTTTATTTTCTGCAGCACTCAAACAGCTATAGCAATATCAACATCTGAATCCTCACGATCATCAGCATCATCATCACATGATCATCAGCATCGTCATCATACAATCATCAGCATCGTCATGACACGATCATCAGCATCGTCATCACACGATCACACGATCATCAGCATCGTCATCTCACGATCATCGGTATCATCATCTCATGATCATCAACATCATCATCATACGATCATCAGCATCGTCATCTCACGATCATCAGCATCGTCATATCACGATCATCAGCATCGTCATCTCACAGTCATCAACATCATACATGATACATCTATAAATCATTGGAAGCTTTCTCAACATCATCGGTAACTCAACCAGTTACTGGAACATCTTCAAGATCTTCAATACTGGAACATCAACATCTTCAGTACTGAATCTTCATCTTCTACAACACTTGAACAGCTACAGCAATATCATCATCGGATCCTCTGATCAACAGCATCATCTGGATCTCTCGATCATGATAAGCAACATCGTCAATATACGATCATCAGCATCGTCATCATCTCGATCTGCAGCATCTGAATCATCATCTCGATCAACAACATCTGGATCATCATCTTCAACCTATAACATCTGGATCATCATCTCGATCTACAGCATCTGGATCATCATCTCGATCGACAACATCTGGATCATCATCTCGATCTACAGCATCTGGATCATCATCTCGATCTACAGCATCTGGATCATCATCTCGATCTACACCATCTGGATCATCATCTCGATCTACAGCATCTGGATCATCATCTCGATCTACATCATCTGGATCATCATCTCGATCTACAACATCTGGATCATCATCTTGATCTACAACATCTGGATCATCATCTCGATCTACAGCATCTATGCAATGCACATGATCATATTATAGGATGATCAATCCCGCTCTCTTTAGGACATAGGTCCATGGATGATGCAATCTAGATCAAGTTCCAGGATGATCAATCCTTATCACTTTAAGACAAGTCTCATGTCTATGGACGATGCAATCCAGATCAACTTCCAGGAGGATCATTCCTTATCACTTTAAGACAAGTCTCATGTCTAAGGACGATGCAATCCCGATCAACTTCCAGGAGGATCATTCCATATCACTTTAAGACAAGTCTCATGTCTAGGGACGATGCAATCCCAATCATGTACCTTTTGAACCAATGTTCACGGATGATGCAGTACTCTCACGTACCTTTGAACAAATGTTCACGGACGATGCAGTCCTCTCACGTACCTTTTGAACCAAAGGTTCATGGACGATGCAGTCCTCTCACATACCTTTTGAACCAATGTTCACGGACGATGCAGTCCTCTCATGTACCTTTTGAACCAAAGTTTCACAGATGATGCAGTCCTCTCATGTACCTTTTCAACCAATGTTCACGGATGATGCAGTCCTCTCACATACCTTTTGAACCGAGGTCCAGGGACGATGTAGTCCTATCACGTACCTTTTTGAACCGAGGTCTAGGGACGATGCAGTCCTATCACGTACCTTTTGAACCGAGGTCCAAGGATGATGCAGTCCTATCACGTACCTTTTGAACTGAGGTCCAGAGACGATGCAGTCCTATAATCAATTCTCGGAGACATCTATCTACGAATCAATTCAAGGGACCTAAATCCGGGGACGATACAATCCCCACCTGTCCACTAAGGACTTCATTCTCAGAGACATCTGTTTACGAATCAATTCAAGGGACCTAAGTCCGGGGACGATACAATCCCCACCTATCCACTATGGAATTCATTTTCGGAGACATCTGTCTACGGATCCTTTTAGAACATGTGTTTAAGGATGATGCAGTCCCCTCGTCAACTTAGACCCTGTCTAAGGACCATCCACCAACCTCTCTATCGGCATCACCAATATAGGTATCCTCATCAATACATGTATACATATCATCAATACAAGTAAGCATATCATCAATACAGGTATCCTCATCATCAACTTCACTGTCTATGCGGGCAATCTCATCATCAGTGTCTACATCACTCCCCCTTTCGAGGAGGGTCCTACCAAGCTTGTCTCGGAAATACTCAAACTTTTACTTGAGGTAGAGGTTTGGTTAGTACATCGGTAACTTGTTCATCAGTGTCTTCAAATTCGAGTTTTATAGTTCCTTTCTACACCATATCTCGTATATAGAAATATCAGATCTCTATGTGCTTTGGCTTATCATGGAATCACTGGATTCTATGCCATATTGATACAAATCTGCTTGTCACATAGGATCACAGTTGGGTCTATCTCTAAGTCAAAACAATCCTAAATCCATACTACTTCACAACTAGCAGAGTAAGCAGCCATATATTCTGCTTGTGCTGAGAGCCACACTAGACTGCTTCCTGCTAAACCACGAGATCATGGTTGATACCAGACAATAACATCCTCTCGATGTGCTCTTCCTGTATGATACACTTCCTGCCCAATCAACATTTGTGTAGCCATCTAAAGTCATGATCTCCAAGATAACATAGATTAAAATCTATCGTACCCTTTAAGTACCTCATCACATACTTTGCAACTATCAGGTGAACACATCTAGTTTCCACTAGATACTGACTCAAGGTGTTCATAGCAAGGCATATATCTGGCCTGGTATTCATCAGATACATCAACGACCCAATAATATGTATGTACAGATTCACATCAACTAACTCTGAGGAGTCATCAACTAACAACTTCAAGTCGGAACCCATGAGAGTGGCCATGGTTGTACATTCGAACACATTAATTCTTCTCAATATTTTCACATCATACTTTCCTTGGTTGAGAAAGATTGCTTCTGAGCCTTTTCATGCTTCCAGTCCTAGGAGGTAATGCATCAATCCGAGATCATTCATCTTGAATTCTGTAGCTAGCTTCTTCTTGCTTTTCATGATTTGTTTCTCATTCCCTGTCAGAAAGAGATCATCTACATACAATAATAGTATGATCCATAACCTTAAGGTAAAGGTTAGGAATAGCTTTACTTCTGGTAAAACCCAAACTTGTCAAGAAACTATCAATACTCCCTCTGTGACTGAACATCATTCACACTCTGCATTGAATGATCTTCTACATATCTATCTGTGCCATCTCTCGTCAGATGGGTCTACTGATATGAGCTTCGAGATCATTCAAACTCTGTGGTGAGTTCCTTCTTGCATCCATGCCATTTGTATATAGAAACCATATTCAACCTTGTAGCAAAGGTTGAGATCCACATCATCCATGGTGATCATTAAGCTCATTAATTTACTATCAATCCTGGGTACCCGAACAGAGCTTTCTTCAATTGATTCACACTTCTTCTTCAATTACATCATTAAGATAATGGTCTTATCTAGCCACTTGGAGCAAACATCTCGTCATGATTCTCTTCCTCTTTCTAAGAAAATCTTCTAGCCACGAGCCTTCTGTATTATGTTTGATTTGTAAATCTTCTTGTTTGAACATCCATCACTTTTTCATTGTTCATCATTCTTCATGATCTTTCCTACAAATCAAAATCAAGTACATGATTAGTAATACTTCATAATCATCAAATCATGTTGACATGATAGCCTATTATGCATACAGAAATGATTCACATAGTTATGCAACTATCTTGACCAATACTTTGGCACAACACTTTTCCATATCCTGTATGCATACAGTGGCTATTTAGATGGCTTCCATCTCTACCAAAACATACTATCGAGAGCGTGCACAGCTCTCAGCATGTCAGCAAAGAGGTTTCATTCTAGATAATCAACAATGGAATGTTTGTCCAACTTATCAATCATATGCACATTAGTAGTATACTGTTCAATGCTATATGAATGCTTACACTTTAGCATGATATATTCTAGGAATACAAATATGCATACAGCTATTACGAGCAATATCATAGACTATTCAGTAATTCAAATAACAATTCAAATACTTATCTTTTTATGTTTGGTGAGGTTGCATCCTTCTTGGTCTCGACTTCCCTTCCATGTCATGAGCTTCTATCCATCCTGTACCACTATGCATGCTCAAGTGTGCACTAGTGTCATCCTCATGATCTCATACACAAACATACATTTATTAGTATAATATCAATATTATCAGAACATTATAATCTTAAGTATGTATGGTCATGATTATTTCATACAAAGGTATACTTACCTAAGAACCTAACAAAGTAGGATTCTAACTTGATATAGGAAAACATACCTAGATTATCAAGCTTGGTCATGTCTTAACATACCCAAACAATATCTTCTTTTGTTCTCTTCAATGATTTAGAGATCCTGTGCTAGAACCTGCATATCTCATAGGTTAAGCATAGTAGAACATAGTCATACATACCTCGTAAGTAGAAATTCCATATGATCATGGATTATGGATTAGTCTTTTTCTTCATGTCATCATGGTCATGGAACTTGATTTGTCTTTCTTGATGTACCTGTATCTTGTTAGCAGACAACATCAACCTCATACAACACCATAGTGCATTAGTACAATCATATAACCCTAATCAATGAATGTCTTCTATCATTCACATGCATTCATACTTTTATTAGGGTGATAAGACAATTCTAACATTGTACTAACCTAAATAATATGAAGACAAACATATTATGAACTTAATCAAGAATCATATTTCAAGACATACCTGTATCTCCTTAAGTCATACCTGTCGAGACTTCTTGTAGTCTTCTTATGTAAGGCCTTAGGCTCATCTCCCCCTGAAACTGGATCTGGAGCTCGATTAGGGTTTGTCAGAGGAACCCTAAAAAATCAAATTTTTTGACTTTCACACTTCTAAATGGATGAAAGATGTGTCTTGCTGAGCTGATCAAACTAGCATACTTCAATTTTTAAATCTCCAAAATTTGACCCCTCAAAATTGCCTTTGAAACTTCTGGATCTTTTGGACAGGATCCTGAACTAGGGTTTGATGAAGCCCACCCTTCTTTCCAATTAAAAGGTTCAATCCAAAGCTCTGAACTTTTATTTTTTTGAGGAGCTTCCAGCCGTGGTCACAGACTTCAAAAATTCCAACTTTTGCAGAAGCCCTAATTTTCCATCTTTCCGATCAAAATCCCGAACTGGGGTTTGATCAAGCCCGATCTTCTACCCAAACAAAAAATTCGATCTTGGTCTCTAAATTTTGATTTCCTGAGTAGAATTCAGCCCTGGACTCCGATTCCAAAAATTCCAACTTTATCCGAAACCCTAAATTCCAGAAGCCATGAATGAAGGTGCTAAAAAATAATTATGTTTTGACAAAAATATGTACCTGATTGTTTCTGCTGTAACTCCGAACTTTTCGATCCACAGGATCTGAATTTTTTTTATGTGGTAGCCTGACCTATCATCTTTCCATCCTGATAGGTCTGACCTCAATTGGATTCTATAAGAGAGAGTTATGCAAGTGTTGCAATGTGACCTGTTTATGGGATAAAACATGAGAGCTAACTTGTACAGCATGCCAAGTCTCAATGGATCAACTTCGGCCTCTAAAAACATTTCCTGATATAGTACAATCCGTGCAATACCTGTCAATTTTTACGGAATTTCATTTGGAGCTTCCTAGCCCAAGTTATGACCTTTTTTCCTAGGTCACTTGATTATGACTGAGATCTGGAAGAGGCAGAAACCCTAACTTGTACTAATCATAACTCACAAAGTAAAACGAATCTGAGGGTGTCCTTTGGAAAAAAGGTACATGGAGATGTTATCTACGACTTGTAAACTTTTCAGATCCTGAACCTTTGCAAACATGTATTTATAGCGAAAGTTCCACGATGAATGGTTTTTGCTATATAAAACCCCAACCTTCAAATTGTCACAAGTGAAGCAAGTGTCGTAAGTGCCATACATTGCCTTCCTTCAGGTTAAATTTGATACCATGTTAATATTCAATATGATAAGACAAAAAATATCATCATTTCATTTCAGTTCACAACAATAGCATATACAGGATCACTGAAGAAACAACAAGCACAACATAAACACAAGAGACACAGATTTATCCTGGGAAACCCTCATGGGGTAGAAAACCCAGCAAAGCTTCCTCAATATAGATGACCATCAAATACAAAGATGTAAACCAAAGACATGAGCTCCTCCTCCTCCATAGCAGACCTCTCTCTCACAAGTGCGCCACTTTCCGAGTGATAGAAGTGTGTGATAAGTGAGGAACATCCTCCTCTACTTATACTAGTTTCCCGACTGACTTTTACACAAGCTAGGTCGGCCCCAACTTAATTACTGGGTTAAACACCCCATTACAACTGACTGGGCCGACCCCTCTAGGGTGGTCTAATAACCCTTTGACCCACATAACACATACAGGGCCGACCCCCACTAGGGAAGTCTAATAACCCAAGTTACCACAATTCGACGGAGGAATAAACATCTCCGGATATACAATAAGATCTTCACGGAGGAATAAAACATCTCCAAAATAATAAAGTACAAATATAATATTCTTAGAAGTTACAATATTTCAACACAATTGAGCCTCCTTAGTTAGTGTCCCAAGAG
Organism: Larix kaempferi; assembly: GCA_027924585.1. Lineage (NCBI taxonomy): Eukaryota > Viridiplantae > Streptophyta > Pinopsida > Pinales > Pinaceae > Larix > Larix kaempferi. The sequence continues at coordinate 48,297 of BSBM01000277.1, read as the reverse complement.
ATTGGGTCAAGTACCACTATTGCACCTTACAAGTATATCATAGAGCTATAACACTTGGCACTCCTTTACCATTAGGACCCTGGAATCCTTCCCTCTGTAACTAGTCTATGAAATTACTAAATAGATTGTAGTATTAATAATTTGGGAATTATATCATTGTAGTAATATTTGAGTAGGAGTACAACTCTACAAGGAGTAGTAAAACAAAAAAAATTGGTTGTTTCCCACACGCTTATTGTAGACTTATCTCACCATTATCTTTGTGTTTTGTTGATCGTGTTGGTACCAGTCTCCAGTAAACGTTTTTGTGAACCCACATTTCAAACCCTTATTTCCAACCCATCTCAATAGAGTCCTTGCACCAATATGATCACATTAGTACCACCCTTATGCACCCCATTTTTGTGGACATATTTTCCATATGGATAACTCTTGAAGAGGTGAGATCTCCCACAAAATTTCCCAAATCAAAACACTATATGATGAGTTGAAATGCAAGTTAGACTACAACCACTCCTATACTCAAAAAAATATTGATGACATATGGGGAAAGCTTACCAAATTGGAATCACTTTATAACTAGATAACCCACTTCATGACACTCTTTCCTTTAATCTTCAATCTAACCTGAACCAGACCAACCTTCCCACAAACAAGGGTTTGACTCATCCAATCCTAATGGGCCTCAATCCATTTCACTTGGTTGCAATCTAATGACTCACATGTGACATAGATTGCCTAAAGTTGATATCAAACCCCACAACATCGTCACTCAAATGGAATGTGATTGATGAAACTTAACTTAGGTGTATTATATTTAGATCCTAAATGTTGGAAATGGGGCAATGGAACAATAAATCCTACAATGGTAATATGATTTGAAACTTATTTCATCTCTATATGAATGTTTTGAAACAAGCACTCTTTATTTGGGGCAATTGATCAAGCTCAAAGAATCAAGAACAACTAAATATTTAATCTAATCTTTTTAGTAGCTAGCCATCAACATTGAAGGCATGCCTGATAATTTTTACAAGGAATGTTTCATCAATGGTTTGAAAGAATATATATGTGCATATGTCTTAATGGCTCATCCCACTACTTGGTTGGATGCCACTCAAAGAGATAGATAATCCAAAAATGTGACGAATGCTCAAATAAAAAAGGACCCATTTATTCCCCATCCCCATCCATCTACCTTCCCTTCCACTAATTTGTCCCCATCCTCTCCATCTATCAAGGTCCAACTCAAAGGTCTCTACTATAGCTATGATGAGAAATATTCCCTTGGACATAAATGTAAGGAGAAAAACTCTTTATATCCATTTGAGAGTAAATTTCATATGAGGAAGTTGATGCTAACACCTATGAAGTTCCCCATACACCTATTGAAAACATTCCCTAACCTAATATGTTAGAGGAGGAACCCAATATCTCTTTGCATGCCTTGATTTGTATTTTTGCTCCTCGAACCATCAAATTGATTGGCTACCTCAAACATCGCAAGGTCATCATCTTAATTGACAGTGGTAGCATGCATAACTTTATTCATCGTTGGGTAGCCTAAGAAACACATTGTTATATCCATGTTGTAAACAAATTCCAAATCATGAATGCAAGTGGAGGAGCTATGAAATGTGGTGGTCACTGTGAAAATTTGTACCTTTAAATGGGTGATTATTCCCTCAAAACCCACATGTTTTATATTGTCATGGGTGGTTGTGATATTGTCTTGGGTTTTGAATTTTTAGAAACATTAGGGCCTATCACCATGGATTTTGGTTCCTTATACATGCATTTCCAACAAGAAATAATAACTACACTCTTAGAGGAATTACAGTTGGATATCCATATAATATTAGTTCATACTCTATGGCAAAGCTTCTTAAAAAGGGAAATTCAAGCATTATGGCTCAAATCCATGCCATTCAAGATTTTCAGATCCCTTCTCAACCCATTCCTTCTGACATGCAGTTAGTCTTGGATGAACACAAAATCCATCTTTGACAATCCCAAAGGACTACCCCTTCCTGTGGTGAGGCACATGAGGATTCAATTCCACTCATAATCAGTATCCTTGCACCCAATATACTAGTATCACAATCCATTTTCCCAAAAATGTAATTGAAAATATCCTTCAGGAGTTGCTTGCTATTGCTGTCATCTTCCCCAATTCTAGTTCCTATTATTCCCCACTTGTTATGGTCCTGAAGAAAGAAGGCACTTAGCACATGTTTCCTAACTTTCATGCTTTGAACAAGTTGATGATCAAGGATAAGTTTCCCATTCCTATCATTGATGACCTTCTAGATGAGCTAAAGGGTGCTCAATTCTTCACCAAACTTGATATTCACTCATGCTATCACTAAATTCACATGAAGAAGGAGGATATTCCCAAAACTACTTTTCATACTCATGAAGGTCATTACAAGTTTTTGGTTAGGCCCTTTTGCCTTCGCAATGCACCCTCCACCTTCCAAAATCTCACGAACACAATATTTTAACCCTTTCTACATAAATTTGTCCTCGTCTTTTCTGATGACATGTTGATCTATTGTGAAACTTGGAAATCCCATCTAACCCATGTGGACCAGGTCTTACAAATACTTGAGGATCATCAACTCTTTCTTAAAAGCTACAAATGTTCCTTTGGTGTCTCTAAAGTGGAATATTTGGGCCATATTTTTTGTTAGGAGGGTGTGCATGTGGATCTAAATAAAATTGTTGCAATGAAGGATTGGCCTTTCCCTAGAAATATTAAAATACTAAGAGGTTTTTTGGGTCTTACTAGGTATTACAGAAAGTTGATCCAAAACTTTGGTAAGATTTCAGGTCCACCCACAACGTTTCTAAAATAAAATGTTTTGAATTGGAATGATATGGGAAAAAAGGATTTTTAGGAATTAAAGGAGGCTATGTGTACCACTCCGATGCTCACTGTGCCTAAATTCACTAAAATGTTTGTTCTAAAATGTGATTCCTCAAGTAAAGGCTTTAGATAAACCTTCATGCAAGAAGGTAGATTGTTGGCGTTTACTATCAAACAATTCTTTGAGTGGCACTTGGGAAATCAACTTATGAAAAAGAGATGACGGCCATATTATGTGATATAAAAATATAGCATCCATACCTACCTGGGAAACATTTTCAAATTACAATCGATCATTGAAACCTAAAATACTTTCTAAAATAAAGAACTTCCTCCCCCAAGAAACAAAAATTTGTCACCAAAATGTTGCGATGTGACCATGAGATAATTTACCATAAGGAAAAAGATAATATGCTAGTAGATGCTCTCTCCCTATAGTGTGAAGAAGAATGTTCCCGTTTTTCCCTCTCCTTCATCAACATTGACTGGTTGAATGGAGTTCATAATGAATGGCTGATAGATCTCGTGCTTGCTACCATGATTCAACAACTTCAATAGGAAACCCATACATATACAAGCTAATCTTGGCACAATGAAAATCTTAGTTATAAAGTGCATATATATTTTTACAAGAAGTTAACATTGAAATCACAAGTGTTATCCAAGCTACGTTCATCCCCCACAACAGATCATTCAGGATTTCACAAAACATATGAAGGGATTAAATGACCATTTAGTTTCTAGGAAGGCATGAAGAAGGAAATATGCACATTTGTGGTAGAATGTGACACTTTCCAAAGACATAAAAGTGTGATAGTGAAACCTCCAAGTGAATTTTAACCACTACCAATTCCAACTGCAGTTTGGACTGACATTTATATGGATTTCATTGTGGGATTACCAAAATATGGAAATAATCCTATAGTCATGTTATGGCTGATTTCCTTTCCAAATATGGCCATTTTTGTTCCCTACAACACCCTTTCAAGTACACTATGGTATCCCAAGTATTCATGGATAATATATTTAAAATACATGGTATGCTGCGGTGTATTGTAATGGGTCGTGACCCCACCTTCACTAGCAATTTCTAGCAAGAATTATTCGGGATCCAAGGAGCTCAACTGAATCTTAGCACCACCTATAACCCCCAAAATTATGATCAAACTGAAGCTGCCAATAAGTTCTTGGGATCATATTTGCGATGCTTTACTTTATATCGCAAAATCCCAATGGGTTCAATGATTACCTTTAGTGGAATGGTGGTATAATACTAGTTATCATACTACTACTCAAATGACTCCTTTGAAGTTTTCTATGTCTAAATTCCTCTTTAGTACTATCCTACTTACTAGGAATCTCTAAGGTATAGGAGGTTGAAAAAACACTCATATCTAGAGTCAACATTCTCTGTACTTTCAAGGAGGATCTAGTAATGGCTCATGATAGGATGAAGCAATAGGATGATTATCATTATTCGAAATTCCATTTTGTAGAAGGAGATCAAGTATTTCACCACCGACATCCTTATACGAAGACCTCACTTAAGGAAACCACTACCAAAAGTGTGTTCCCAATTTTTATGGTCCCTATAAGATCCTCAAATGTGTGGGCCTCATGGCTTACAAATTGGACCTACCTATCCACTCCAAGATTCATCCCACCTTTCATGTCTCCTCCTTAAAGAAAGTGGTATGCCCTCATCATCGTACTCAAACCATACTAGCAATATTTGAGTTTGAATATGAATACAAATACGATTTGGCATGGAAAAAATACATAAATAAAAATTCTAGTACGACAAAAATACATAAGTAGACATCTCATAAGTACAAACAATGCATTTTTTAAATTTAACAATGCATGTGGCCATTCAAAATTTTGAATTATTATTAATTCTTCATTGTAAATAACTTACATCATACTCAATGAAATTTGAAACATGACATATGATATATGAACATTAAAATATAGTTTAATATGTGAAAATAGAGTTTAATAGGTAACTATCGGCTCATGGCATCATTGTATATATTTTTTAATGTTGATTAAATAATGTGTGTTATTTAAAGTTTATTTAAATGATTACATGGAATAATAGTCACAAATTTGTTTAAAACGATTCTCGAGTTTTTGAGTGTCCATATATTACTTTGTTTTGTTTCTAGTTGAAATTACACATTCATCTTAACAAGCAAATTTTAAACTAACATTTAGGGAATTCTTAAAATATAAAAATTGTAAATATATTTAAGTATTTAGTAAAATTTACCATATTGTATCCATAATATGTCGAATATTCTTTGAATTTCGAATTACAAACAAATTTCCATACAGGAACTCCCAATGTGGTTGAATCTTGCTACTATGACGCAAAATAGACTTCCAAAATTGGATGAAGAAGGTTCCATTTGTTGGAATATTGGACAATAATGAGAGGGGGGGTTGAATTAGTATTGATAACTTTGAACAATTAAAACCACTTTTAACTTATTCATTAACACACAGGATCAACAAGATACAAGGAACACAACTTTTATCGTGGAAGCCCAATTGGGAAAACCACAAACACTCTCTATAACTGCAAAATTATATTTACAATTTTTTTTGCAAGATACAACTTGTTGGATAATACAATCCCCAAGTTTCTCAGCTACAACTGAAGGATGCTACAACACCCTAGTTTATGCCTGCTACAACAGAAAAGAATGCTACAACACCCTTTTTATCAGCTACCACTAGAAGGAGGCTACGACCCCTTGGTTTATCAGCTACTAATGAAAGGATGCTTCGACACCCTATTTACCAACTACCACTGGAAGGAGGCTGCAACACCCTCTCAGGCCTGTAGCTTTCCCTAGCACCACCCTACCTCCCTATTCTTTGTTGTCCATAACTTCAATAACTTCTTACAGTATATTCTGTTCTTTGTCCTCTACTGCAAATCATCAATTCTGTCCCCAAAGACAATACTGCTCTTTTCTTACATTCGTCGACTTATCTATTGCATTAGATCTTCTTTATTTTCTTGGTCTTTGCCTTTTCTTGCTGCTACTTTTATCTGGACTCCAGGGACACCTTATTCCAGGTCAAACTTTTGTTTAAATACTCATTTTCAACAACAATAAATATTTTAACATCGTGTCCATTCATAATCACACCTTTTAAAAAAATGTGTCCTTTCTAACTGAGAATCGCACCCTTTTGATAATCACATCCTTTTGTATTTTCTATATTAGTTAAATTATTGTTAAACTATCTCCCCGTTCTCTGTAGGATTGCATGATTTCTTTTGCAGCGTATTCATGATGCCTTCTTTTACCGTGTTGTCCTCTACGTAAGCAAATTCTTCAAGCATCAAACTTCCATCCTCATTGATCATTTAGACCTAGTATTTCTTATGCACGTAGATGTTTGTAGCTTCCAATGGATGGTTGTAACTCTTTCATATCCCCCAAATGTCCATTAACATGTCCAAATATTCCTAAAATGCCTCCCTGCAGGCATTTATAAATCATCTTGTGGACATATCCTTAGGACCCTTGTGGGCATGATTTAAGCCCCTTACAAGCATGTTTAATCCCTTTTGCGGGCATATTGTAAGCCCCACTTGCGAGCATAAACTATTAATCCCTTTTTGGGCATATCTTTATGCATTTGTGCAGGCATAACCTTCCACGGGCATGAGTCCTTTGCGGGCATAACCTTCTGCGGGCATAATATTCTGTGGGCATTGTTGCTTGGTTTTGCAACCAAGCTTGTGCAATGGGCACCTATCAACAATGTGATAGCAGTTTCAATATAGAAAGCAAACACGATTATGAATTAAATCTAAATCTAAACTAACATGTGCATATAACAAATAAATCTAAAAACGATTCATAGAAAGAATAAGAAATAAAAGAATGTTTTGTATTATCATACCTCAAATGGTGAGGATTTGTGGTGTTGAGCAGCTCCAAGGGTGAGATGCTCCAGGATCCAATGGTCTCTTCTCCAAGATTGCTACAATGGTCAAGAACTCAAGAGAGATTTTGACAGCATGAGGATAGGATGATGGATGGATGGAAAGTGAGGAGCCCCTATCACCTTTTTATAGTTTTTGGTGATGGGAAATACCATTGTGATTTTAAGGAAACCAATGGTATTGGCCAACATGGTTTAGGTCTCTTTTCCCTCTTTTTTCCTTTTTTGAATATTTTGAATATTTTTATTCCCTTTTAATATTTTTTGGGAATTCTGGACCCTTTTTGAGGGTTTTTTTGAGGAAAAATATATATTTTGAGGGGAAAAAGGTGTATTATGGTCTTTTTGGTGACCTTTTGATGGCTTTAGAGGCTCAAATGGTGGAACAGTGGACAAATGGGTCATGTGAATAAGGGAATGAGCTGGTGAGCACTTTTTGGGTGTTAACAGATTGCCCCCTGATGTTTGAGGGCAGGAGCTCATCATATGGCCGATAGACATCATAGTTCTTTTGTCTTTTTCCAGGGGTTTGGGGAAGAGAAGAGACCGGTTGGAGACTGGATCAACGGCCCTTGGAAGCTGCAAAAACAAAAAAATATTACATGGCCTCAATATGAATGAGGAATAATCTCTGATAATGGACGAGGCGGGCATACCCATGCTCGTATCAAGACATATACATAACAATTAGTCCCAAGAAGTGGGACTTGAATAAGACATAAAAAATCTGCTGGTACATCATAATGGTCCAAAGGGGACACTATTCTGGGATGTACTCATGATCATAACATGACTGATCTCAATAACTGATACACTGGATTAAAGCGACAACCGCTCTGAATAAGGTCTCAGAAGGGTTGATGAACTGCTGAAGCTGAAGGTGTCCAACATCTGTAGGGACTCAATGATTGTGAGTCATCTTTGAGAAGTAGATGTATCTGTATACTCGAGGGAGTATAAAACTGGGGTACATCTGAATACTGTCGCCAAGCGCAACTCGGATATCTATAGGAAAATGTAACTGGTTGTGTCCATAAGTAGACTCTCAAATGTGGAAGAGTCAGGTGGTATCCGGGGTCTTCAACAAAAAAATGAAAGGACCAATACCCTGTGCGAGTCTCAACGATGCGATCAAGGTGTTGAAGTCGAGCATGTGAGAAACAACCATTTGGAGAGGCACTAAGGACTCTTCTCGAAATGATTCGTAGGCACTCATCATAAATGGTGATGAGTCCAAGACACAAGGACCTCTAGGTCTATCCTCTAGAATAAATTTGGTTGGCGTCGACAGAGGGAGACCAGCAACTAACAAGGAAATGATGTTTCCTTGATAGGAGCACGAGGTGTAGAACTGAAGTGTGGTAGTACTGATGGTAGGACTGACATACTGTGGGGATGGGAAATAACTGGGGTCGTAGAGTGGGTGGACTCAAACTTCCTTTGTTCAGAGCATGATGACATGGTTTACCTGGCAGCGTATGAAACTGACTTGTAGGTGCGGGGATCATAGCTTTAAGGACTGAAGGGTATGTATTGACTCTGGGGGAACATGCTGATGGATGTTGTAGAGGGACTCTCAGGGTGACATAGTGCAGAATACTCTGAACAAAGGAGACCAAAATGGAGAAGCTGCCATATGAGTAGACATGGTCTGTTGTGGCGCCAAGAAGCACCATTGGGTCCTTCTTCATAGTTTTAATGAGCTCCAAGCAGGAATAAAAGTGTGCTCTGAAATGGTACTGTCCTATGGATTTTGTGAGCCCAGGACTGTTCGTGCTCATGAGTGCTTTCATTTTTAAGGAGTCTGAAAACGATAAGAAAACTCTATAGTGGTGGTGGTGTACCGTCCTGTGGATTTTTACAATCCCAGGATGGTGATTGCTCGTGGTCGTTTTCATGTTTAGAGAGTCTGAAAGCGGTAAGTGGACTCCATTGGTGTTCTTTTTCGTAAGTTAGTCTCCAAGGCCCGAAAAAGCATAAAATGATGCAAATGGAGAACTCTTCTAGCCGATGTGACTAGAGTATTCCTTTTTCATAATTAGTCTACAAGGTCCAGAAAAGGGGTGAACTTATACCAGGTAGACGCCCTTTCAGATACGTTTAGTGAGCATGAAAGGAAGCAATATTGCTCGGCGATCTTTTCATTGTTTTAGGAGTCAGAAAAGAGCTTAACAGAAACTCCCTAAGTGCCTTTTTCGTAAAAGGAATTGCTCGGCCCGAAAAAGGGGTGAAACTATACCGAACAAAAAGGTATTAATGAGAGCGAGAAATGGTCTCAAGCATAGTCATGAGTGCGGAATACTGAATCTGGTGACATAAAGATTGTAAAAAATGGGCAACAACCAATGTGGCATGCAAACCGAGGTGATGAGTGGCATTTTGAAAAAATGTCCAAAAATGGGGGTGAGAGCGAGAAATGATCTCAAGCATCATCACGAGCGCAGAAAACTGATTCCGGAGGTATAAGATTCATCAGAAACGGACGATGGCCCATGTGGCATGCAAACCGAGGCAACGAGGGGGCATGGAAAAAAATGCCCAAAAGATCTAGAGGTGAGAGCGAGAAATGATCTCAAGCGTCATCACGAGAGCGGTAAACTGAATCCGACGGTATAAGATTCATCAGAAATGGATGACGACCGATGTGGTATGCAAACCGAGGCAATGAGGGGGCATGGGAAAAATGCCCGAAAAGTTTGGAGGTGAGAGTGAGAAATGATCTCAAGCATCATCACGAGTGTGGAAAACTGAATCCGGTGGTATAAGATTCATCAAAAACCAAGGATGGTCGATATGGCATGCAAATCGAGGCGATGAGGGCATGAAAAAATGCTAAAAAAAAAGGACCTGGTGAAAACAGGAAAAGGAAAGGATTATCATGAAGTTTTCACTGTGCTGATTCCAATGGTATGAACGGTTTAAGAAACGGACGTCGTATGATACCGCAATGGTTGTTTGAAAAATGGTCAAATATCTATAAATAGGGTGTGGGCCCAATATGACGTGTCATTGTTACGTGCGAGTTTGGCAGAGCAATCAGAGCTCTTTCTTGATTTCTGGGAGATTCGACCGTTGGTTTTTGATTTCGCAAGTTTCAGGTAAACCTATTTGCCTTAGCCTTTTCGATTATGTGTTTTTTGGTTAGCGGCGGGCCCCGAAGGCAGCGAAATTCCATGTTGGCATTCCAACATGGATTATCGCGGGTTTCGTGTCCTTTTCCGTGATGAACATCGCGGGTTTCAGCTTGAAACCTGCAGTGTTCATCGCGGGTTTGGGGCCGACAGTAGCGATGTTGATCGAAACTATCGGGCTGACAGTCGTGATGTTCATCATGACTGTGGGGCTGACAGTTGCGATGTTCATCACGACTGTGGGGCCGATACCTGCGATGTTCATCGCGGGTTTTGATGGAAAATCCGCAATGAAATTTTTTGAAAAAAAAAAATATTTTTGTTTCTAAAAAATTTACTTTGTTTTTTGGCAAGATGTTGAGGAGACCGCTGGTATCATGGTGGGAGCGAGAGATGTAGGAGGACCTGACGATGTGGATTCGGACCGATCAGGGTGTCCGAGAGACTTTGGCTGTGAGTGGGCTCCTGAAGTTTGCTCAGATTCCACCGATGCTTTCAGTTGTACCGCTGCTGAACAAATTGGTGGGTCTCTGGGTTTCGGCAGATGGTGCTTTCATGGTGGGGGGTGATAGGTTAGAGATCACCCTCTCTGATGTTTACTTTCTTACTGGGTTGCCTCGCTTAGGGGAGGTAGGGGATCTTCTATCGAGGATCCCGACAAGTTTAGATATTGAGGATCTCTTGGAGAGATTCTGTGTGCCGGGGGCTATTGTGCAGAACATCACATTGAGCTTGAGGTCTCTATGGGAGTGGGATATGCGGGCTATTGGGGCTTGTGTTCTGTGGGTGTTGGGTGCCGTGGCGCCACATCGTTTGTTTGGGGGACAAATGATGGTGGTGGATTCTATGCTGAGAGGGACCTACTATGCGTGGGGTCAGATGTTTTTGGCTGGTGTCCGGAGAGATCTGGACAAGGTCAGTCGGGAGGGGGGAGAGTTCTGCTATGCCTCCTTCCTGTGTTGTTTCTTCTTTGAGCGGGTACCGACCTTGCGGCCACGGGTGCTAGTTCGAGACGGGTTGGTGAGTGAGCCGCGCATGGTGCGGTGGCAGATGATGCCCCGTTGTGGTGGTGATACCCGCGGGTTCTTTTCACAAGATATGTATGAGCAGTGGGAGAAGATCCCCCTGCTGATTGATGACTATCCATATGCTGGTATGGATTATCGAGGAGATCCGGAGATGCCTCGAGCCCAGGGGCAGGCCTGGGGTTTAGATGGTATGTTTTTTATGTTTGGTTCTCTACTATATCATGTGTTTTTTAGATGTTTTTGTTATGAGTATAGTTAGAGATATTTATATGATATTGAATTGGTTCACTTGCGTGATTGTGCAGATGTTGGTCCGGTACCACTGGCTGATCATGTGGGCCGTAGGGGACAGGCGATGGTGGTCGTCCCTCCTCCTGTAGCGGTACCGCTTCCTCATGCTCGAGGAGTTGGGCCTCATGGTTGAGGAGTTGGGCCTCGAGATGATGCAGTTGAGGGCGTACGAGAGACACTGGAGATGATCCTGGCAGGATTGCCAGAGGATGGGTGGAGGGACTTGGATCGGGAAATCGTCGAGCGTTGTTTTGATGCACCTCGTGAGTGGTGCTCTATCCTACTTAGAGCAATAGTGGTGATGGATGAGAGGAGGGTTGGGGCTCGGCATGATCCGGGTGCGGGATGATCTAGTGGGGCCAGCTGAGAGGAGGGTTCGGGATCGGCATGATCCGACGGGGCCAGCGGAGGTGGCGCAAGAGGAGCCCGGAGAGTATGATGATTAGATGATATTGTATCTACCCCCAAATGCTGATGAGCATATGGGGAAGTACCTTTTTGTACGGCTTATGTATTTTTGTATATTGGGTGCTGAGGGCACCTATGACATGTTGACTATCATGATTATAGATATATGCATATATATGTTTTTGTATATAGTCATGTATGCACGTGGATGCACATCTTGTCTATTTGTTTTCTCGTGGAGGCATGTTTAGTTTTCGTATGCCCGTGGAGGCACATGTTATGCACGTGGATGCAATCTTTTAAATTTTGTATATGTCTATGGAGGCACATATTTTGCATGTGGATGCACATTTTGTATTTACTACATCGATTTATTGGTGTGCCAATCAAGAATGTTGTTGGCCATATGGTCTGCTACACTATTGAGATTCCTTGGGACATGTGTGAATGAAATGGATTCAAACTGTCGAACCATTTGTTTAGTGCGCAAGAATTTTCTGAAAAGACAGGGATTGCGTACCTGGTAATCATTGTTGAGCTGGGAAACAAGGAGTTGTGAGTCCAAGAAAATGTTAAGGTGACTTATGCTCATTTGGAGAGTAGCGGCGAGGAGACCAATCACGACATCGTATTCAGCTTGGTTGTTGGTGGCAGCACCTATGCACACTCTATCTATGTGGATCAACTCATGTGAAGGGGAATATATTACCCAAGCTGTGGAGGCAAGATTGGGGGACCAATGACTTGCACCATCAGCGAAACCAACATAGAAAAGTGGAATAGGATCTATCTGTGGTCATGCAGGAAAAACAAATTTTTAGGTTTTTGTATTTTTTGTAAAAAAAAAAATAAGACTGTACAATTATGGATGGTGGTGTCCATCCAATTTTCTATGGGTAAAATCACTTGAGGTACAACCCGTTGCGTGGGTTGCGTAGGGGGTTGCCTTCTGAATCGGTCAGAATGTATGCCCCCTGTCTGAGGCAGGTATGTATAATGTATGGGCCTTGCCACATGGACACAAACTTTCCTTTTCCTGTTTTGTCATGAGCTTGATCATAGGTGAGGACAAGGTCCCCTTCATTAAAGGTTCTTGGGTGGAAATGTTTGTTGTAACTCAGTTTGGATCGGTTCTTGGCTGCTTCCATGGTTTGGAGGGCTGTGCGCCGATCTTCATCGGCTTGTTCCAAAAGTAGTAAGCGTTGCTCAATTGGGGAAGTGTCTGGTAGGAGTTCAACGACCATATGCAGGGCTAGAATCTAGCACTCAATGGGGAGGATGGATTCGACACCGTTAACTAAATGGAAAGGGGTAAAACCGGTGGCGGTTTTGGTTGACATGCGGTATGCCCATAGTGCCAGAAAGAGCATGTAATGCCAATTTGATTTGTGTTTGTCAACAGTGCGCTGGAGGATGGTCTTCAAAATTTTGTTAATCACTTCGACTTGGCCATTCCCTTGGGGGTAGTAGGCGGAGGAGAAATGGTGTTCAAATTTCAGTAGGGTTGATAATTCTCTCCAAATGGCATCTTCAAAGTGAGAGCCATGATCTGAGACGAGTTGCTTTGGCACTCCAAAATGAGCGATAACATGGTTGAGGAAAAAACGTGCTGCGATGTCGGATTTGCAATTGTAAGTTGGCATGGCTTCCGCCAATTTGGTGAAATAATCTACGGCCACAATGATGTGTTTATGACCGTCGGCTGACGTGGGATTGCAATTTAGGAAGTCGATGGCCCATTTGTAGAATGGTCCGACAGTGACAACTGGATGAAGGGGGGCGGGTGGGGTTCTTTCCTTGGGGGCAAAATGTTGGCAGTTTTGGAAATGTTTGACTGCGGTGATGCAATTAGTAAATAATGATGGCCAAAAATAACCTGTGCGGATGATCTTTTGGGCAGTGGCCATACCGAAGAAATGGCCTCCGCAGGCACCGCTATGGAAGTCATTAAGGACTTGTTCTGCCCCTTCATGAGAAAGGCAACGTTGTACGATGGTATCGATGCCACGTTGATAAAGTACATCGCCTAATAGGAGATATCGGGGGGCGTGGTGTCGTATATGACAGCGTCCGTCACGATCGACGTTGGGTCAAAATTTTTGTGTGCGGAGGTAGATTAAGATGTCGCCGTACCTCGGGTCGTCAGAGGAAATGATGAAAATGTGGTCATCAATGAGGTCCGTTTGGATAGCAGGTGATGACGAAGAGGATGGGAGATCTGTGATGAGTTGAGCGAGTGCTAGGGCCTTGGTGCTCTTTGGGGTTTTGAAAGTTAGGTCGTATTCTTGCAGGATAATCACCCATTTAGCTATGCATCCTTGAAGGAGGTGACGTGTCAAGAGGTAAACCATTGGATTGGAATTGGCTACAACCGTGGTGTGGCTGAGGAGAATGTAATGTTGCAGTTTTTGTACTGAAAAGATGACGATTAGGGCCATCTTCTCTTCATGTGGGTAGCGGAGGGGTGGGCCTGACAAGGTCTGGCTCACATCGTAGATGACATGCTCTTGGCGAGCAGTATCTTCTTGGACAAGTACTCCAGACACAGCATAGTCGGATGCCGAAACATAGAGGATGAAATATTTTGTGAAGTCTGGAGGAGAGATCAACGGGGCATTTGTGAGTGCTTTCTTTAAGTCGGTGAAAGCTGATTCTGCTTGTTGGTCCCATATGAAACGGGTATGCAGACGTAGTAGTCGAAGGAAAACGTGGACTCTCGTAGCATAGTCAGGGAAAAAGCGGTGGAGGAAGTTGGACCTCCCTTGAAGGCTTTGAAGTTGTCTTAATGTATGGTGTGATGGTAAGTCTATAATGGATTGGACTTTCAAGGGGTCTACAGTGATGCCTTTTTCTGAAATGACAAACCCTAGCAGGTGACCTGCTGTAACGCAAAAGACACACTTGAGTGGGTTTAAGCAGATGTTGTATTTTTGACAACGCAAGAAAACTTGTCGAAGGTTGTCTAAATGGTAAGATCATTTCTTAGATCGAGCGGTGAGGTCGTCTAGATAAAATTTTATGATTCTATGTAGATTGTGGAAGCAATAAGTCATGGCACGTTGGAAAGTGGCTCCCGCATTCTTGAGACTGAAAGGCATGACGTGATAAGCGAAGGTGCCCCATGGGGTAGTGAAAGCGGTCCTGTATTGATTTTCTTTACGGATTTTGATTTGGTTATATCCGGAGAAACCATCCATAAAAGAAAGAACCTCATGCCTCGCACATTCATTGATTAGTTGGTCAATAAATGGTGTGGGAAAGTTGTCTTTGGGACAAGTGAGGTTGAGGTCTCGGAATTCAGTACAGACATGGATGGTGCCGAATTTCTTGTTAACCGGTATTGGGTTTGAAACCCAAGTGGTATAGACGATAGGATATATGAATCCTGCTTTTTGGAGCTTCTCAATCTCATCTTTAACAGCTGGGAGCTTAGACGGGTGAATTGGGCGTTGTTTCTGTTGGAAAGGAGGCACATGGGGCCAAGTGTCGATGTGATGTTCCACAATGTTAGGATCAAGGCCAGGCATCTCGGTGTAAGACCAGGAAAAGACATCACGAAACTCTTGGAAGAGTTTCTTATATGCCTGAGTCTCCGCTTGAGTGCATGATGCGCCTAGCGAGATGAGCTCAGGTTTTCCGGGTGTGGTGGAAATGTCAATTTTTATAATAGGGGAAATGTTGGACATATTCCCCTCTTCGAAGGCATCCGGTGCTGGGATGGGGCCTTTGAACCAATCAACCTTAGTTGGTAGAAAATATTTTGATTCGACTGATAGTTGGTCTTCTGCGGTGGATGTAGATGCCTCAGGGAGGAAATATGATCGATGGTGCATATCATCCCAAGGGTAGTCCGGGGCAGTGAGTGTTTCTATAATTTGCTCATCAATACGAAAGTAATTAGACCATAAATCCACTGGTTCGGATTTGTATGTGGTTGAAATCATATAGATGGTATTGATTTCTTCCGAAGAATATGATTTTGGAGGGTAGATCTCCTCGACAAGGGGAGGAGATATCTCTAAGTCGGCATTGTTCATCTCGTATAAAGATGCTCTATAATCTGGGAGATCAGGGCAGTGGTGTGAATAATGGCCATAAATGCCGCATATCGCACAAGGGTGGTTAGTGCAAAGCGTTTTGTCGCGAGGTTGAGGAGGTTGCTCAAGTCTTATCATTGGAATTCCGGTGTCATCATCCAACATATTCATGTGTTCTTGGAGTGCAGGTAATTGTGGACATTGATGAGTGGCATGGCCTACGTCGTCACACAATGAGCACTTAAGGGGAATGCAAATATTTGGGGGGTTCTTGGCTACCTTGGGGGTTGCTGGGGGGGTGCGAGTTATGGGTCCAATGTTATAAGTTTGTGGGATTCTGCCCCTTGTGTTTCGTAACGGAGGTGGGGCATTTCTAGACATTGATGCCATAGTCACTATTGGGGGTGGTTTGTTTTGCAGATGAGTGACAGGGGGGGTGGGCGATTGGTAGTAGCGATAGGTTGTATCGGTTGTAAAATAACAGTCAGAGTTGGCGGGGGGCTCGGAGCAGGTAAGTACCAAACAGGTAACCCTAATGTTAAACCAGGAAGGTTGAGTGTAGCCATTACTAGCGAGCTGACAACTCTAGAAAACGGGAACAAGAATGGGATAGTATGAATTGGCATTGTTTCAATATGAGTAGGCACTGTGGGTGTTTGTGGTAGTGATGAGGGCTGCTGTGTGGTGTGCGACAGGGTGCACAAATCGGATGTTTTTGTTATTGGTAAAGGTGGTGGGATCGATGGAAATGTTGAAGTCATAGGTGACTCAGTGTAGATTCCAGGACCAATTGACGAGACAAATGATGTCGGTGCAGTTTGAACAGTTTGTTCAATCATTGGTAGCACATTTTGAGGGGCTACGGGGGAATTATGATCATAATATGTGAGTTGATCAATATTGATAACGCATCCTTCATGTGGGAACATCATGAGGCAAAACACAGATGAAGCGACAGCTTTCATTTTGTACATATAGCTACGTCCAAGAAGGAGGTTGTAGTCGAGCTGGGCATTGATCACTTCGATGTCGATGAGAACCAATTTGTTGCCTAGTTCTATGGGTACGTTCGCTAAGAGGCCTTGTGGTTGAGCTGAGCGCCCGTCGTAAGCTCGTAATTCTATGGTGGATGGTTGTAAAGTGGGGGAGCCAAGTTTCTACCACACAAGAGTGGACATAACGCAGGTTGAAGCTCCTTCATCGATGATGCATCGATGCACAACAAGGTTTCGAATGTTTACGGATACTTGGAAGGCCAAATTTGATGGCAATCGAGGTTCGTCTTGGTCTAAGTCGAAAGCCATCATATGTGTATCGTTAGGGTCTACTCCTCCGATGGAGGATAGTAGTATTTTTCGTTGTGCAGGGCATGTTTTCAATACCTCTAAAGAAGACATAGCAGCGAGGGATTGTGCTAAATCTTCCAGGACGTTTTAATTGGATGCTGCGTGAGCATTAGGATTGTTATTAATCCTTCGCAAAGGGATGCAAGGGATTTTAGGTCCTCCGTCCAACGACATATTTGGTATGCGTAGTGGTTGATTTGATGGAAGGGAGGTGGATGCGTAAGTGGGAGGAGTTTCTGGGGGTGGGCTGTACTGATTCCTGCGAGTCTGGAGGTTGATGTCATTGGATGACATCATTAATAAATGGTGTGTGCCTGAATCCGTATGCTGATAATTAGTTGAGGCATAGGTGATTTGCTGCTGAGGTGCAAAGGATCCTTGTGGGGGATCCATTGGGCGAGCATTTATTACTCCCTGGTTTGGCAATGGGTTTTGCAATATCATGGGTTGCGGTTGATTAAGTGGAGCCGACTGTCTAGCATGGCCCTGGCGTTGGGCATCGTCAGCCCAAAGATTACGTGCTTTCTCTAAATGGGGGCAGTTGTGAGTGTAGTGGCCATAGACTCCACATATAGAACATGGATGGTTTGTTCTCAGGTTATTGTTTTTCACCTATTTGGGAGGACGATCAGGATTCTGGTTGGGGGGAGAAATGTTGTTATTATTTGGAGGATTAGGTGGTGGTGGACCTTGATTATGTTGCTGGTTGTTTATGCAGTTTCGTCCTCTTCCGCGGTTTTGTTGTCCACCCTAGTTGTGTTGGTTGTTTTGGTGTTGGGGCTGATTGTGTTGTGTGTACACTTGCCCTTGAGTAGTGGGAGGATTTTGGGGTGCCACAGGCACGGGAGCAGGTTGCGATGGATAATAAGCTGGTGGGGCTGGAGGAGGTCCAGTTGCCTGCTAGGGTTGTTGGTAACCTTGAGCTATTGGAAGTGTTGGGTTAGCTGGTGTAGCCTGCTGGGGGTAATACATTGGTTGGGCTGGTAAGTGAATTGGGTTCTGGGTGGCCGGTTGGTTATAGTATGTGGGTGGTACATAGGTCGATGGCGCTTTCCCGTAGCAATGTGGTGGACAAGAGGGTCCATGAGTGTGATGAGTCTGACTCATTGGAGCGTATGAAGTCGTAGCTCCAGAATTAGATGTATCCCTAGAGAGGTCTAGGGTGTTTATGGTGCTCACCATGCTAAAAGGTTTATTTTGTACCATGACTTGGCCAATAATACCATCAGCGACATGTGATACCCCCGGAGCGTCACCTCATGAAGAATCGCCTCGTGGGGCATTTGGTATAATGGTGTAGAGATAACCCGACTGGGCATAAATCAGGTAGAACTGCTGAGCTTTTAAGATAGCTTCTTCTTCTGACTAGGGTTGTTCGGAAGCTACATCTTTGGCTATGAGGGGTAGGAGTGATTTGAGAAACCAATCCAAAAATATATTGTCATCCAGTTTTATCTTACAGAGGCTACAGAGCTTGCACTACTCATGGATATGGTCGGTGATGTGGGTAGCTGTGTTTTGTCTACAAGACAACAATATTTCAACTCCTGCATCATAGCATACAGGTAGCTGAAAAAATTGAAGGAAAGTGGAGGCGAGGGACGTAAATGTATGGTGGGTCCCATGTGGTTGCTCAATGTACCACTTGGTTGCAGAGCCAGTGAACGTTCGTTGCAATAGTCTTAGCCTAATGGAGTCATCCACTATGGAGTTAGATGAACACCATAGGTGAAATGACATTATGTGGTTTTGGGGATCTTCCCCAGGTTTTCCTTCAAACTTGTGGATGTTTGAGGGAAGATTTACAGGCATGGGTGGCCATGTAGGGTTGTGCCTGATAGGATCGTTGGTTAACCTGGCTAGGTCTAGTAAGTTCAGACTTGCCATGTATGGTAAACTAGCAGATGGGTGTGGCATAGTGACTGGGACATAACTGTTAATGGTGACATTATGTAGTTGTCCAGTGGCCCCTAAGGGTATGCTAGGTATTGAAGGTATGTGTCCTCCACCTAATGTGGTGTAGGAAGGACCAGTGCTCCCAAGTGCAACATGGGTTGCAGAGGGGTTAGGAATAGTGCCAGGAATTTCTGGGATCTGGGTTGTGGTAATGAGAGGGGGTGTGATCCCTATGTTGGGCATACCCATAAGAGGTGGTGGTACTATGTTGGGCATACCTAAAGGTGGAGTGGCCCCTATATTAGGCATGCCTAAAGGGGTTTTTGTTACCATGGGTGGTATAGTAGTAGTAGGGTTTGTCGATGTATCTCCAATAACACTGGTGAAAAGGGGGTCGTATTGTGATCTAGCCATGGGGTTCGTTGGTGATGTTTCAGTAGGGTGTTCATATTCAGCCTCAGAATTAGATGTGAAGTGAGGCACGTCAGAATCAGATGACTATGTTCTATGCCGATGACATGTCGAGTCAAGGGATAAGGCTCTACGTCTATGACGTGTAGAGTCAAGTGTACCGAACTGAGGGGGTTCACCTTGAAAACGGTGGGATCGTCTTAAATTCTCAATGGTGAGAAATGTATAAAAATTCTAGTGGAAGGTGGTGATTAAAAAACTCAAAACCCTAGTGCAACAATGAGTGCAAGAGGGGAGTGAAAAAATAATGGCTCTCAGGACAACAACCAATCTCAAAAGCACTTATTATAACGACTGTGCTATAATAAGTGGAGGGATCCAACAAAAGTGGTCAGAATACCAAAAGTCAAACAATTCCTAGAAAAAAGTGGTGCTCACTAGACCAAAGGTGGGTATTGTATCATGCAAACACATAACTAGAAGTATTGTGAGTCAACAAACGATATTCTTTGCAAGGTGATGAAATCCAAGTCAGACAATATAGAGTGTTGAATCAACGACTAGATATCCCCCTATCGGGAGGGACACTGAGTAGACAATCCTAAAGAATGGCAACTATGATACCTCGTTCATGACACGTTCGATTGGGTGAATCTGCAGTTTGGTTCTATCGCCGCTGTATCCCCATACGGGTGTACACCGAGAAATTCGAAAGGTATACTTTTGGTTACTGAATGGATTGCGGTATTCCACTCAGGCTTCCGGAACCAGTTTGGCTACTTCAGCCCTCCTAAGGGAGAGGCCTTCCCGATAAATTGGTTGATAACTGTGTCAAAATTATAAGGGATTTTTGGGACCCTAAAAGACAACCACTATGTCTTAGATGTAAAAAATTGAGGGGTGTTATTGGCACACCTATCCCCTCAATCCTACCTAACTACAAGATTCTTTTAAGTGCTCCCCAAGTGGGGTTAAAAAGTTTGTCGAGTTAAGGTAGATTTTAAGGCTTAGTTTAAATAATGTGGCAGATTGGGTGCACGTGTGATTATTGAACTGAAATTGATTTGCCTCGCTTGGGCAATTGATTACAAATGAAAGAAAAGATGCTTCTAGTTTGCAAAAAATAAAGGCATTTTTTGAAATGTAAATGCTTGAAAAAACAATTAAAAAATAATGGATTTTTGAAATAATTTAAAGGGAAGCAAATAACATAAATATTTCAAGAAATAAATGGATCTCTTAAAAAATACTGCTTGGGCAAACTATTGAGCAAAAAGTGAAACCTATGATCTAAAAATAATGCTGAAAATATTTCTTTCACTTACTGAAAATTTAAAAAAAAAACTTTTTAATGGAGCATTTGTAAATAGAAAATAATTCACTATGACTGTAATAATGCAGAAAAAATAATGCTGTAAAATAAGCTAAATGGGCAAAAAATACAACAATTTTTTTTCTAAAAAATTGGTTGAATTCAAAATAACAGCATCGTGGGTTTTATGGCAAAATCCGCGATGTGTAGCGTGGGTTTCGGTCGCAAAGTCACGATGTGCAGTGCGGGTAATGGCCGCGAAGTCGCGATGTGCAGCGCGGGTAATGGCCGTGAAGCCGCGAGGTGCAGCGCGGAAAAAAGCCGCGAAGCAGCGGCGTGCCGCATAGAGAAGTTCTGCGAGGTCGCGATGAGCCGCGCGACTGTCGGGTGAAAAGCTGCGAGGCGAAAGCCGAAAAATGGACGCCAAAAAACGAACCCGAAAATGGAAATTTCAAGCTTTTAATGGCTACAAAAAGGGCCAAGATCTAGAGCAACAATGGATCTGCTGTATAGTATGGCAGATCTATAAATTAAAATGATTTAAAACTAACAAAAACTAAGCTCTAAAGCAAAAAACCAAGATCTAAGAATTCGAAGCCAGCAGAGTCACCAAAAACTGTTGCTTGGTTTTGCAACCAAGCTTGTGCAATGGGCACCTATCAACAATGTGATAGTAGTTTCAATAGAGAAAGCAAAAACGATTATGAATTAAATCTAAATCTAAACTAACATGTGCATATAACAAATAAATCTAAAAACGATTCATAGAAAGAACAAGAAATAAAAGAATGTTTTGTATTATCATACCTCAAATGGTGAGGATTTGTGGTGTTGAGCAGCTCCAAGGGTGAGATGCTCCAGGCTCCAATGGTCTCTTCTCCAAGATTGCTACAATGGTCAGGAACTCAAGAGAGATTTTGATAGCATGAGAATAGGATGATGTATGGATGGAAAGTGAGGAGCCCCTATCACCTTTTTATAGTTTTTGGTGATGGGGAATACCATTGTGGTTTTAAGGAAACCAATGGTATTGGCCAACATGGTTTAGGTATTTTTTCCCTCTTTTTTCTTTTTTTGAATATTTTGAATATTTTTATTTCCTTTTAATATTTTTTGGGAATTCTGGACCCTTTTTGAGGGTTTTTTGTGTTTTTTTGATGAAAAAGTATATATTTTAAGGGGGAAAAGGTGTATTATGGTCCTTTTGGTGACCTTTTGATGGCTTTAGAGGCTCAAATGGTGGAAAAGTGGACAAATGGGTCATGTGAATAAGGGAATGAGCTAGTGAGCACTTTTTGGGTGTTAACAGGCATAGCCCCTTGCGGGCATAATCCTCTTCCGGGAATAACGATAAGTCTTTATGCAGGCAAGCCCCTTACGAGCATAACCATAAGCTTTGTGTGGGCATTTTATTGAACTAAGCAAACATGATTTTTCTTCAACTTGGTAGGTCCATTTCTCACACATGTGACCACCAGAGGGAAAATTGAGAGCATGATTAGATAAGAAATTTAACTAGGAACAAATCCATGTCATTTGTTGAATTTATTGACACACACACATCATCTAGTGGGTATTTGAAAATGGCCTCTTAAACTACTGATTTAACACTTAGACAAAATTATCAAACCCTAAGTCAACATGAGGTGATTTTTATTTTCACCAAATTAGAAAGATGAAACATCCAAAGGATAGGGGACAACATGTTGATTCCATCCAAGCCAATTTCAACCTATGAAACCTCATTCTCTCTCCTTGGCATGCATTTTACTAGAGCAGTGGAAATCAAGCCAGAGGGCACTTTTGGGAGACTGATAACTTCATATTCAGAGACTTTTTGGACAAAACAATGATATGGTTAGATGCACCAATAAAAAATCTAGAGACCCATACCCTTAGAACAATTTAAACCATCAACTACAGAAAATGGCGGGCATTTTACAAAGGTCACTTAGGCAGTTTTACAAGTAGTTTTATACTTAGACAATTTGTGCAATCTCCAAGGTGGATTTTTTTATTAACCCAGAACCAATGATACCAGATGATGTAATACATCTCACTGAAACCAAACTTATTTCACCTTCAGACTCATCTTCTTCTAACCTAGGCGTGCATTTACTGGACTGGAGCAAAACTGCTTGAAACCCTGTTTTGGCATACCTATAACTTCCTCCTCAGACATTCTCAAGACAAAACGAGACCATAGTCAGGTAGAAATATCAACAAGATATAGCCTGACAAGATGGGGTGGGAATTTTACTTAAACTCTGAATTATGGCGTGCATTTTCCTGAGGTCACTTAGGCAGTTTTACTAGCACCGGTGCAAAACAACCCGGAACCTTTTTTTGGCATACCTATAACTCTGTCATCAAACACCCTTTTAGAGAAATGAGACCGTGGTCATATAGCCTCTTCAACAAGCTATAACATGATATTTTCAGATACTTTTTATCATTCTCTTATGAGGTATGGCGGGCATTTTCCTGAGGCCGCTTGTACCAATTTTCCCACACTTAGTCAATTTCCATAATTTCACCAACATACCATATTTCTACAGAATGATGTCAGATTGTAACAATGACTTCATGATAGCACTAGAAAACTATCATATGTCTTCTCAACCGTAACAATGACTTCATGATATCACTAGAATACTATCATATGTCTTCTCAACTTGAGTCATCACATGTACCACATCCTCATACATGCCATGTCATCACTTCCTTTGTTTACTCTTTTACCATTCACTGAGTTTGCCCTACCATCATGTATTTTGTTATCCTTTTTCAACTCCTTTGACATCAATGGCAATCACACTCAACACCATTTGGTTACATCCCAATTCCATCCTCAACAAATGGGAACATCATCTCCACCACCACACCATCCAAGGGATCTTGATCCACTCGAAAGATACCCAACTCGAGGATACTACATAGGAACCAACAAGGATATTGAAAAATTTCCACATCTCCATCCTTGAGGATAATGTTGTTTTAAATGGGGATGGGATGTTAGGGTCCTACCCTAATGCACTTAAATATATAGTTTGTTATGTATTGAGTCCATTTATATTAAATAAGGCCCATAAAGGAGATATATTGTGAAATCATTATTTGTAAGAAGACTTACTAGAAGGTTTCACCTACTAGAAAGTTCCTTCACTAAGAAGGCTTACTAGAAGGTTCCACCTACTAGAAATTTCCTTCAGTAGAAACTATATAAATGAGTAGAGACAATGTAATAATATGTATTGTGAAGTATATTGTAATTGGAGATCTTCTCATTTGGAGTTTGCCCCTTTGAAGAGGCAAGTAAACATTTATTTCATCAATAAAGGTATTCATGTTGTGAATAAAGGTATTCCTGTTGTGATATCTGGTTACCTACAATTTTTTATTGCTGTGGTAATTCTTTCCTTTAATTCTAAAATCTTAGTTTATTATGCTAATTTTTCTATGAATTTCATATTTTTATATTAAGGTAGATAACAAGCTATGACTGAGGCTCTATGCTCATAATGTTCACATTGTATTTAAACCCATTGTCAAGTTTCTTATGGGAGATACCTTTATTTATTTATTTACTTTCATTGTTCCTTGATCCAAGCATCATTTATACTTTTATGAGGCATGCTCCTACCAAAACATCTAATTAATAAATATATATTTGACCAAACCATGTCTAAAAACATTATAGAATGCATTAATCATAATATACGGATCTCAGATTTTACCTTATGGGTATACTTTGGGATTGAATTTTATTTTTGGATACTATTAAGCCGTTAATAACTTCCCCAACTTCACAAAACTTGAGGATCCGTCCTTCTTTCATTGCCTTGAGGTTTTGGTCTATATTTTGGTCTTCATGGAAAAATGGATTTGAATTCAAGCCTTATCTTTAAAGTTTCCAATACCCAAGGGATTTTATACTCAACCAATTTCTCTATCTATTTGAGCCTCTGTAAATGTTTGGAATATTTTCCTCTTTTGATTTTTTTTTTACGACCCTTTTAACCTTGATTCTCAAATCAAGGATCATTTTACTTGTTTTTCAAATTGTAGGAACAATCTTCAAATCGGGTTTGATTTCTTGATTGAGCCTTTTTTTCTCATTCGAACTCTATTTCTTTCCACTTCTAATTTGAGTCTCGATCCCTAAATTGATGAATTATTAATATTGCAAACCTTATTTCTTATTCTCTGAGAATTTCAATCCTTAGATTGATCTACTTTTTACTTATTTTCCTTCTTGTTTTCTTTTTTCACTTTACAAAATTTCAACTTGCTTTCTTGATCATCCCCAATCATTTGATCAGGGAATTTTATCTGTTCAAATTTCTTTATTGTTCTTAATTTTGAATTAGGTGTGATATGTAAGTCCAACCCTCTTCTTTTTATTTTTAATTTTTCCCCTTTCTCAATTTTCTTCTCGTCAATTTCCAAATCGACCTTGATCTTTTGATTAAGTCATTTCCTATCTTTTGAATTGTTTATTTATTTGACTACGGAATTGGGCCTAATATTTTGAATGGGCCTCTCTTCCTTGTCCCGTTCGAACATTTCTCCCAACCTTCAAGTCATCCCCAATCTATTGATTGGGCCTCCTTTTATTAT
The DNA here is from genome assembly GCA_027924585.1 of Larix kaempferi. Classification (NCBI taxonomy): domain Eukaryota; kingdom Viridiplantae; phylum Streptophyta; class Pinopsida; order Pinales; family Pinaceae; genus Larix; species Larix kaempferi. Next base: position 22,982 of record BSBM01000277.1, on the reverse strand, counting down.
TCTCACCCCTCTTTCGTTTTTCCTTCCTAATATTCGAATTGGGATTCATATCCTACTCATGCCTCTTTGACCTATTGATATTCAAATTTTACATCTCATTTGAAACTACACATGATACCTTGATCAAGCCCATGCATATATTGGTTTCAAGTTTTTGTTTGAATGATTGTATTGATTAATAAATTAGCCCCAATTTCACCATCAAGGACTCTTTCAAGTACTTTTCAAAGTGTGGTGTTGATGGGGTGCTCTTTTGATCCTTGTTCAAAATTCATTCAACTATCCTATTCACCAAATACTAGAATGATATCCCAATTTCTTGGTTTTCCTTTTCCCTAATGGTTTTAATGTCTTAAATTCTATGGAAATAAATTTAATGGATTGGTTGTACAAGCGCTGTGCAAGAAAATTTAGGTGCAAGTAACTATGATATTTAGGAGCAGGCCATTTTCTATCATTGATGTTATCATCTTGAGTTTTAAGACACACATGGAAGCTTCAACTAGGAAAATGGATTAATTAAAAATATTATGGAAAATTTGGAAAAAGCATTACAAAACAAAAAGTGGAAGCTCCGCTCACTTAAGGTTCCAAAAGAGAAACACACGTTACCTTATGCTAATGACATTAATGAAACTTTTAAAGCATGTAAAACTATATTAATAACAATGTACAAAATGAAGAAGCAATTATACAATATCCCAACGCTCCAAGTAGTTCAAGAAAATGTTGAACCTTTGTAACTGAATCTTGTTTGACTACTTATAAATTAGTTGAGAACCAAAAGAAAATCGATTTTTCTTGTAGGATATTTATGTAAACTTCTTGTTGAAACTCTAGTTAGGAAAAGGCATCTTTGACCAAACAATTTTGGGAAAGACTTGGATTTTGGTGCTGCAATGTGTGGATCTACTCCTATGCTTTGTTGAGAATTGGGATTTTTTCCTAAATTGTTTCTTTATAGTGTACAATTATCTCATGTATAAGTTATGCATTCCTACCTTTTTTTTCCCTAAATGTTTGTCTAAGTCGTGATCACAACACTGCAATTAGTTACTATTTAATCATAGACTTTTCTAGGTTTTGCATATGGTTAATTGTATTTTCACTGTTATTTACATACTAACTTTATTTCTAGGAATGATAGTGGTGATGTATTTATTGTTATGTTTACCCTTCTTAGTTCTATTAGTTTAGGTCTAGACAAATGCATTCTACCTTGTGCATATTATATATATATATATATATATATATATATCTTTTGTAAGGAAAATATCTATCACTCTAAATAAAGAGTGATCATAAACTTCCCATGAAGAGCTATCGATTTATATTCAGAAAGTTTACATTATATTACATAATTCTGTCCATTATAGATTGAATCAGAATCTTCCCAATATACTGTTCTGTCCTGATATCATTTTCATGACAATTGACAATCGCTTCATGTGAGTACAAAGATATCCCTTACAAAAAGGATTAGTTTTAACTAACGCATATCTTAGACATGCGTCTCAAGTCAGAATAGTTTCACCTTAATTTTGAATTTCATCTTCAGATTAAGAGTGAGGAAGCTAGAATTCCACTCTTATTTCTCCTGCTAGAACCAACAATGCTTTTTTTGTGAGTAGGTCAGCCTCTGAGTTGAGTTCTCTGTATGCATGTCTGAATGAGATTTTGTTGAAGCAAGAGATTGGGTTCTAAATTTGTGTCAGCAAGGACTAAATATGCAAAGCTCTAATCAGAAGCTTATGATTTGCCCATTCAATAACCATTTTTGAATCTCCAAATACTTGAAGATTCGTTATTTGATGCCTTAGAGTTATGGAGTACTTCCCAGAGCACTGTTAATTCTGCTTTGCTATTAGTGCCATGCCCTGGACCATAGAGGATGATTATTTTATTGTGTTCATTTAGATATATAAATCCTCCTGAGCATCCTAATAGAGGGTTACCTTGGCTAGCCCCGTCGAAGTAAGCCCATGGATAACTATTGTCTATGGTTGGATGGATCACAATTATCTATTTTTTCTGAATCTCTTCTTCTTTGTGTTCCTTATCCCACTACACAATTAGGGCCAATGTAACTTTAGTAGGGATTCTATTTTCAAGAAAAATTAAAGAGTTCCTTGCCCACCAGATGCCATATATAAAAAAAGAAGGGAATGCATCGAAATTGCATACCAATGGGTTCTTCCACCAATTTTGACAACATATTTCCATAGTCGAGTCCATAGTGATTTCAATGTCCACGAGATTCTTTGTGGCGTCCTTCTAGACTGCTTCTGCATAAACACATGAGGAGAATAAGTGGGCTGAGTTTTCTCCAGAAGCATGACAAAGAGAGAAATGAATGGGACCTTTCCAACCTCGTTTAATCAAGTTATCCCATGTAAGAAGCTTATCACTTAAGACTAGCCACAATACAATTTTTTCTTTCTAGGTGCCCCCCGTTTTCCATACCACAGACCACCACCATTTTTTTTCTCCACTAAAGTGATTTTTGTTGAAAGCTTCGTAACCGAGTTTGGCTGTATAGTCTTGTTGTGGCCACAACAGATCCCATTCTTAGCTGAAGCATGGGAACCCCATTTTGAATAAACGAAAAGGTATTTTGGTGAGTGTACTCTGCAAATCTAAGAATTTGAGTTTTCACTTGTTTAGTTTTCTCACCCATACTTTTGTCTTGCGTGTTTTTCTCTTTTCGGATGATCTCTACCTGTTTGGTTTGTAAATTTCCTCAAATTTTGAGTATTTTACCCTTGTCTTCCATCAACCCGAAACTCGACAGCTAGGAGACCCGAAACCCGCAACCCGACACTTTCGGGTTACGGGGTGTGTGTTTTACAGTTTTGGAATTTACGTTCCCGAAACCCACAACTCGACAGTTGCGGGTTGCGGGATTTGTTTGCTCTGTTTTTGAGTTTAGGAAACCTGAAACCCGCAACCCAACGGTTGCGGGTTGCGGGATTTCACTTTTCGAGCTTTGGTTTTGATCAATCCAAAACCCGCAACCCGACAGTTGCGGGCGTCGAGTTTTTCCCTTTATCAATAATTTCAGGAAATTAACATCCCGAAACCCAGAAACCCGCAATTGCAGCTTTTGGCTTTCGAGCTATGCCTTTTTATTTTTGTTGCTTGTTCCCGAAATCCGCAACCTGCAATTCTTGGGTTTCGGCTTTCGGGAAGTCTTTTTTGTTTTGTTTAAGAGTGTGTCGTTCCCGACACCCACAACCCACAAGTCTCAAGTTGCGGATTTCGGGAACACGTTTCTCATTTTTTATTATGGTCATCCCCGAAAACCAAAACCCGCAATGGTGGCTTTCGGGAACTCTTTTTCCACCTTGTCGTTTGCGCGACTCCGCAACCCGCTTCGGTTAATAATTTTTGCGAATAAGCCTTTCGCGCGACCCCGCATCCTGCTTCAGTTAATCTCGACCGTCCATTTGTTTTCATCCTACGGTCATCTTTTAATCTGGTCGATTCAATAAATAGGGTTTTTTCTATTTTCATTTTTACCATTTTTTTTGAAGAATTATCTTGTCGAACTGAGGATTTTACTGTCGAATCCTTACCAGAGGACATTTTTTTAACTGATATTTCGTTACCTCTGGCTGGATTACTGCCTTTGCTACACTCGGTGTTTGACAGTCTCGTTTCGTTTTGACACCTCTTCATTATTTACTCCTTGAGGTTTTATGCCATTATGCCTGTTTCGGTCTGAAATATCCTTCCAGTTATTTTTGTTAAATCTGGTCACTCGAATCCGATTTGATAAGTATGCAAGAATTGCTAGTCTGCGTAATCAGGATTCTGTTTCAGTCACTTCGCAATCAGTTTTCAAGCCATAATTTTCATTTTGGTCACGAATGTGAAGCCATGATTGCTGACGTGAGAATACTCGAAATAATCAGTCTACGGAACCAGTTTAAGATGTGTGAGTTTTGATTGATTTTGTACTTTCACACATGTTTTATCCAACTAATGCATGTCCTTGCTCGTTCTCATCACAGTTTGGATAATTGCAATGAATTCATCGCATAATTTGAATTATTATCATTTGTCCTAGTCAATGTTTGTATCTTATCAGTTGGCCTTAAATTGGAAACAAACATGAAACATTTAGTTCGTCCTTTGTGTTCTTTAAGGGGAAAATTTCTGTATGATAATCTTGTGAGATTTCTTTTGAACGTATTTGATAGAAGCAGTATGCAGACAGGTCATGAATCTCCCAATGCTCGTTTCAAAGATGAAGAATTCTATCCCTTACTATATCAAGAACCTATGTCACCACCTTTTGATGCAGGTGTTCCTGATTTAAGTAGCGATAGTGGTGAAGAAGATTCCGACGCTCTGTCTATTTGCATGCAATTCCCTGGTAAGAAAGAGAAGAAAGTTTCCAAGGAATTGGCTGACCATGACGACGATCTTATACGAGATTATATAATCAATCAAGAACCTAATGCCCTTCCAACTTCTTTGAAATAGACCTTTTAATGGATTTTTCTGTTTTTGAGAATATAGTCTCTGATCCAGAAGTTCCCGCAGCAAATTCTCTACAAGCCGAATCGCCTATTGCTAATAATGAGCAGGTTGGGGCGGAATTCTTGTTGTGCTATGAGGATATTTTCGATTAAATAATGTATCTTTAATAATATCTTCTGAAAGGTGGAAGAAATCATATAGGCCGAGAGGTGGCAGGATTTCTTGGATCTGTAGTTTGATCCGATTTTGTAATCTCTGTTTTCTAGGGATCTCTATTTTTGGGACTCTGTTGTAATTATTTAAAGAAGGATACCTCTCATAGTTAGGGGTTGGTAATTTTGGATTTGTAAGTCAGCAGAAGACTGGACCAAGGGATACTCTGTTAAGCAGAGATTTTGTAATTTTTGTACAAGACCTATTCATACAGTAAAGTCATCTTTTAATCTATCTTCTGTTATTTCTTAAATTTCTTTGAGAGTTTTCTGATTTATACTTCAAATTGTCATCTGTTATGTATCTGATCTTTTGCTAAACATCTTTTAATGCAAAAATATGTTGTATTGATTTCTCTAGATGACTGGTTTATGTTCCAAAGTGCTTCATTGAGTTTTTTCAATATAAGTACTTTCATGTTTTATTTCTACAAATGATTCAGTGCATATGAATTCAAATAATCATCGTTAAATTTTCAATTAGCAGAGTGATTATAGACTGGATCTTTGAATGAGCTTGAATACTTGAAAGATTGTCATTTGATTTTCATTAACTGATAATAGTTCAAGTTAACAAGTAACACAACTAAATATATTTTGGTTAAGCTGTTTGATTACTTGTTTAATCACATCTCAAGACCAATCTGCACATAAAATAAGCTTTCATTTTAGAATAGGATCAACTTAGTTTAGTTTCCCTTTTCTAAAATAGGTTAGGTTAGCTTAGCATCACTATATCCACACCTTGATTTTCCATCACTGGGAAATTGACATTATAGGTCAATTCATCTACTCTTAGAGTGCTAGCGGAGGCCTAATATCCATGGGGGATCACCACACCAAACAGGTTGGGGATAGAATTTCCCTTGCGCAGGGTCTTTCAAAGCCTTTCAACTTGGGTTTTCTTCCTCTGTTGAGTGTCTTGGAACATTCCAACATCTTTTGCATCTAACCTGTACAACCGAGGCATCAACAAATGGTGCTAGAAGAAGGGCCAATAGTACAACATGCCTAAACAAGCCACTAAGAAACTTCCTCCAGCAAATACTTCAACGGTTCAAACATGAAGCCAATCAAGGGCTTCAACATCTGAACAACCAACAGAGTCAGAACCCATGGTTGTCCCTGTTACACCTGCTCAACAAATTGTTGCACCTGTTGTATCTGCAGCACAACTAGAAAATAGAGAGAATATCTTTATTGTATCACCTACTAGAGGAACCCTCTCACTAGAGCAGATATTGAAAACATCAGCCGATAGGGTCACTAGGGAAGAGAAAAGGCGTGCTGATCAACAAGGACACAGTCTTGAAGCAATCAATTTAGTAAAATTTCTACAGGTCAATAATCAAGAACCTCAACAAGACACAGTTTCACATATCAGTGATCCAATTATCTGACAGACAACTGATCAGGATATTGAACATCAGCAAACAGTTAATCGACAACCTGAAAATCAAGAACTGGTTGGTCAATCAGGATCCCCTGAATACAACCTTAGTCAACTTTTTCAGGAAACACAAGATCAGCCAAAACTTGAGACTGGTGGACCACCACCATCTCCTCCTTCATCCTCATCCTCTTCCTCAGACAGTGAACATTCTTCAAGCTCTTCATCAAAAGAAGAAGAATAAGAACCACCGATGGCTGCAGAAGGCCAAAACAGGCCTTGGCTCGACCAAGATGCAGTATGGGTACTTGGAGATCAACATAGACTACCCAAAAACCTTGAGAAGTGGTTACCCAAGTTTAACCTAGATGACAAATCACCTTCCCTAGATCATGTTAAAACCTTCATGCAGGCTATTAGGCTTAGAAGTGTCATTTACGAAGATGTAGTCTGCAAACTCTTTCCTTATACTTTTGAAGGAAAGGCAACTACATGGTATTTTTCCTTGCCAGCTAGGTCTATTGTTTCTTGAGATGAGTTCGAGAAATTATTCATCCAAAAGTTTGGAGATGACAAAACACCATAGGATCTTGTTTTGGAATTATCCTCCATGAAAATCAAAGGGAAAGAAAAGGTTAAATATTTCAACCAAAGGTTCTCATACTTAAAAAATAGAATTCCCATCAACCTCCTTCCTGCTGAAGAATTGTTGATAGCCTACTATGAAAAGGGCCTACCTACTTCAATTTCAATGTGGGTGAAACGAGCACAAAAGGGAACTTTGCTGTAAGTGTTTGCTGAAGAAATACAAGTTGAGAAGGAAATTTTTTGTCTTAAGGACAATCCGAAAATCACAGACGAACAGCCTTCAACTTCCAGGAAAAGGAATGATAGTGTTCCTAAACCCACTGCACAAAGCAAGGATCCATTTGACATAACTGACATGAAAAATCTCATCCAAAAAATGTCAAACGAGATGGTATAGTTGAAAAGAACTAACAATGAAAATCAAAACTAGAATAGAGGTTTTGTGAGGCCACCTTTTAGGAGACCTTATCAACCTCCAACAAATACACCACCTCATAATCCAACAAAAGGCCTCATGAATGAATAATTTATTCTATCTTTAGAGCCTTAGTAGCAGAATATCAAAACACCCCTGAAGTCCCTAATGATCAAACTGCTCTTGATCCACAACCACCTGAGGACGAAGAAGATGAGCATGAGGACCCACAAATCAACACTGTAAGTTACTTTTCAGAGCTTCCTATGTGTGAAGAAGAAGAAGAACCTGAGATTGTGTTTAATGTCCAACATCCTTATAACACAAGGTCTAAACCTCAACCCCCTCAGGAACCTTCATACTCCACACAAGTTCCTAATAAAGGAAAGACGGTCCCCCATAAGGATACAGTCATCCCTAAGAGGGAGTACAATTTAGTTGATGATCTTAAAAGAGTGAAGGAAAACATCTCTTTGTTTGAATTATTGAAAATCCCTTCGATGAGGGATAATTTACCCAAAAGTATGGTGGTCAAACAGCCAAGAGAATTGCAGAATAATAACCTTGACTCTTTCACTAAACCAGATGATCAAAAGTCTGGCAGCAGAAGGACACCACCTTTTCTGCTTACCTTTGAGATTTTCAACCGAAATGTACATAACTGCATGATAGATTTTGGTGCCTCATCAAATGTGATGCCCCTTTCTATCTACAGAAAGTTGAACGCCACATGGGAACCTTTCCCTACTCAGATAGTACAACTTGACAGATCAAAAGTCAGAGTGGTAGGAAGGCTCATAAATGTTTTAATTACATTATCAGTTGATCCTCGAATCCATCAAACAATATATATAGTCATTGCTGATATTCCAAAAGAATATGGTATGTGGCTTAGTAGAGACTGGTCAGAAAAGCTAAAAGGTTATTTTGCTACTGATTGGTCCCATTTGTGGTTACCCTACAATGGTCATCCAAACAAGATCAAGATGAGCAGGGAGCCTTTTATGAAACAGACAGTCACAGATTTGAATGATTCAAGTGAGCCTGAGGGTTATTTCAACACGCACATTGAAAATTTCACCCTTGATAATTTTTTCAGGAATTTATCAGCTGATGTTTCACCTTGGGAGAATGCACAGAACGAATCTCAGGTAACTCATCTTACTTCTGTACCATTCTCAAGGGAAATTGTACATAATGTTTTTAATGTAAATACAAATTTTAGATTAGATCCCATTGCTTGGACATTGTTTTTTGACGGATCTAAATCTAAGGATGGAGTTGGTGTAGGATGTGTTCTTATAGATCCAAAAGGAACAAAAAATATTATTGCATGCAAATTAGAGTTTGATTGTACTAACAATGTGGCTGAGTATGAGGCCCTGATACAGGGACTGAAAAAGGCTATTGACTTGAAAGTACAGATCATTCATTGTTTTGGAGATTCATAAATCATTGTGAAACGGGTGAGGAATAAGATACATTGCATGACCCCCACCTATTGAATTATCAAAAATTGGTAAGAGATCTTACCAGCTCTTTTATTGCATTCAGTATTAATTCAGTTCCTAGGTCTCAGAACTTCGATGTTGACTTGTTGGCAAATACAGCTTCTAGATTGATTCCACTAGAGGGCCTATCTCCTCAAACATTTCCAATAGAACTGATGTATAGGCCTTCCATACCAGATAACGTGACAAAGTGGAAAGTATTCGATGATGATCAGCAGATACTTGATTTTTTTACAAACCAGGACACATTTCAGGATATGGCTATAGACGAGGGTGAACATGAAAAATATCTTTTCGATTCCTTGAATTTCATCCCAAAGTCTGTGATTAATTTGGAGAAGTTGTAAGATTTGCAAGACAAGTTCAGGCACAAAACCAATTGTAAAACATAGAGCTCTTCACTTAATTACGAGCAAGTCAATTTAGGGACCGAACAAGAGCCCCGTTTTATCAATTTAGGAATTGATTGCACCCCAGACGAAAGGCGAGCTATCATTAAACTGTGTAAAGAATATAAAGATGTCTTTGCCTGGACCTATGACGAATTAAAAAAATTTGACACTAGCGTCATCTACCATAATATACCCATGAAGCCAGAAGTTAAACCATATCAACAGAAGCTGTGGAAAATGCATCCCAATTTAGAGCCTTCTGTGAAAAAAGAACTGGAAAAGCTACTCATAGCTGGAATTATTTTTCCAGTGAGGCATACACAGTGGATAGCCAATTTGGTGCATGTACGCAAGAAAAGTGGTGAAATCCGATTGTGTGTCGATTTCAGGAATTTGAATCGGGCCTCAGAAAAAGATAACTACCTTGTTCCCCCCATGGAACAGATTTTCCAAAAGGTAGCAAGGTCAGAAATGTTTTCCCTCCTAGATGGTTTTTCAGGGTACAACCAGGTTATGGTTTCTCAAGATGACCAATTAAAGACAACTTTCAGAACCCCTTGGGGCACCTTCACCTACAGGTGAATGCCTTTCAGTTTGATTAATGCAGGAGCCACCTTTCAGAGAGCTATGGATATAGATTTCCGAGGTTTAACACATAATTCTGTCATGGTTTATTTAGATGATATTACCATATTTTCAAAAAAAGACATGAACATTTATTTTCTCTTAAGTAGGTTTTCGAACGTTGCAGGAAATTTGGCATTTCCTTGAACCCCAAGAAATCCATTTTCGCAGTCACAGAAGGGAAGTTGTTAGGCTTCATCATTTCAAAAGAAGGTATGATCATCGACCCTGAACACACAAATGCGATTTCAAAAATCGACTTACCAGGTTTGCGTAAAGCAATGCAGTCCTCCTTGGGTAAGATCAACTTCGTACGCAGGTTTTTCCCTAATTTTGCTCAGATAATTAAACCTTTACAACATTTAGTTAAGAAAGATGTACAATTCACATGGTCACAAGAACAAAGGGATGCATTCGTAGAAATTTGTAAGGCTATTGCTGAAGCTCCTGCTCTCATGTCCCCGTATTTTGATAAATATTTTATTCTCTATACTTTCGCCACTGATTTCTCCTATGCAGCTGTTTTGACCCAGAAAGAGGATAGCGATACAGAGATCCCAATCTCTTTCATGAGTTCAACGTTCAAGGGTGTAGAGCTAAACTATTCACAAATCGACAAACAAGCCTACGCAGTTTACAAGTCTGTCAAACATTACAGGCCTTATTTGTTAAAATATCGAACAAAGGTCATTGTCCTGTATTCTGCGATTAGAGATGTGTTGATCCAGGAGTTGGGAGAAAAAAGAGCCCATTGGATGACTGCTCTGCAAGAGTATGATTTGGAAATAAGGCCAACCAAAATTGTCAAAGGTCAAGGCATTTGCCTTCTTACTGCTCAATCTAACGATCCCTAGCAGCAGCAAATTGAATGGGAATAGGAAGAAGACATTCCTACAGGTTCTGTCAATGCTATTGATACCCCGACATCAGAATGGTATGATCCAGGGTAATTTTTAGGAGTGAAATTTCGCCAATTGGCTATTTTTGGGAATTTTTTTCAAAAAATAAATTCGTGATTTGGTCATTTTTAATCTCTAATGTCGCCTATATTTACATAAAATACGTTTTTTTAGCATAATATTCGCAAAATTTACAAGTTTCAGTAGTAAATTGTATGTTTCATATTTAATATTCTCCTACCTATCTATATATATGGTTTTTTGAATCCAGAATAATCGCCTATACTACTATACCTAAGTATCATATTAGAATCCTTAAAACATACCCTGGTATGATCATATCAAATTTTTCCTGAATAATGGGTTTGCTCCTGAAACCTTGGACTTTAAGAAATGAAGAGCCTTGATATTAAAGGCTTCACCTTATCAGTTTATTAATGAAGTTTTGTTTAGGAAAAAATGTAGCTAGGGTTTTACCCCTAGCTTGTGCAAATGAGCACCTACTAAGGAGAATGGACTCCTTAGTAGCAGTTCAGTAAATGGAAATTATTATGCTAAAATAGAAATATAAATTACTCTAAAACATGTGCATGAAACATAAACAACAAGATGTAAATAATGGTTTTTGTATTAATTTTACCTCCAATGTGAAGGTTGGTGAAGCTCTTGCAATGTCCAAGAGGGTTGCTCCAAGCTCCAACTTGCTCCTTCTCTTTCTCCAATGGTGGGAATGGGCCAAAAGGGGCTCTCAAGGTGAAAGTGGCTCAATGGTGAGCTAGGGTTTCAAGAGAGATTTTGGCAGAGTAAGGGTATACTTGATTGTGGATATGGAATAACGGGTCTCCATCACCTATTTATAGTTTTTTGGTGGTGGAGTGTTGGACCATGGTTTTGGGAACCATATGGTTTAGGGCAGCTGTATAGGGTTTTTTCCTCATTTTCCTCATTATTTTATATTTTTTATTCCCTTTTTAAAGGGTTTTTGCTTTTTTAGAGGAATTTTGGATATTTTTGGAGGAAAAAGGGGTTTTTTAGCCTTTTTTGAGGCTTTTTGATGGTTTTGTGGCCTTTTGGAGGTATTTTAGGCCTTTTGGAGGCTTTTTAGTGGGATTTTTAGGGTTTTTAAGGGAAATATGGTAGGAAAATGGACAAATGAGCCATGTAATGAGGTAGATGAGGTAGTGAACACTTTTTGGGTGTTAACAGATTGCCCCTTGATGTGCGAGGGCAGGAGCTCATCGTATGGCCGATGGACATCATAAGTCATATATGGTTTTCCTGGGGTGTGGAGAAGAGAAGAAAGAAACTGAAGCCCGGAACAACGATCCCGAACAAACTGCAAGAACCAAAAGTACATAACCTCAATAATGGATGAGGAAGCATCTGATCATATGGACGAGGCGGGCATACCCATGCTCGTATCAAGATATAATAACAATGAGGTCCAAAATATGGGGACTTGAAATATAGATAACCTCAAAACTGAACGAGGAAGAATCTCAATATATGGACGAGGCGGGCATACCCATGCTCGTATCAAGATACATAAAAAGAACTGTGAGGCCCAAAAGGAGGGACCTGTAAGATACATAGAGAACCACTGTGTACATCATAAGGGTCCAGAGGGGACACAAATCTGGGACATACTGCTGGGCTGACCATGTCTGAGCTGAAGAACTGATACACTGGAATGACGACAGTGCTACTGAATGTGGTACCAAAGGAACTGATGAGCTGATGGATCAGAGTGACAAGGGGTACACTCGCAATGGTACACTGAACTGGAACTGATCTAGGACTGAAACTGGGTACTCAAGGAAGCATGTAACTGGATGGATTCCGAATACAATCGCCAACGTAGCTCGGACATCCATGGGAACATATAACTGGGTGTTCCGAAGTGACTCACCAATGTGCTAGAGTCGGGGAAAATCCGAGGTCTTCGACAAATAATGGAAGGGATATAAATCCTGCGCGATTATCAACGATGTGATCAATGTGCTGAAGTCGAGCATGTGAGAAACAACCATTCGTATAGGCAATGATGACTCCTCTCAAAATGGTCCGTAGGCACTCACCACAAATGTTGATGGGTCCAAGGTGCAGGGGCCTCTGGGTCTATCCTCTGGAATAGAGGGGCTGTCGTCGACAGAGGGAGACCTGCAACTATCAAGGCAATGATGTTTCCTTGACAGGAGCGTGAGGTGGAGAACCGAAGTGTGAGAGTACTGATGGTAGGAATAACATACTGTGGGGGATAACTAGGCAAGTAGAGTGGGTGGACTCAAACTTCCTTTGTTCAGAGTATGATGGCGGGGACGATCGGGCAGCATATGAAACTGATTGGTGGGAAAGGGATCATAGCTGTACTGGATCAAGGATAGTGACTGGGATGAGTGATACTCAAGCTGGTGTAAAATGGCAGGAGACTGCAGACTACTCTGAACAAAGGCGACCTGATTGGGGGTGCTGCCGAGACGATCGATCATAGTGCCAAGAGGCACGGGGGGACTTCTTCACGGGTTAAGGAACTAGAAGAAGTGTGTGTAAAATGGTACTGTCGTGTAGATTTATACGAGCCCAGGACAATTCATGCTCATGAGTGCTTTCAATTTTAAGGAGTCTGAAAGTGATAAGAAGACTTTGAGATAATGGAATGGTACCGTCGTGTGGATTTTACGAGCCCAGGATAGTTCATGCTCGTGGTTGCTTTCAATTTTAAGGAGTCTGAAAGCAATAAGAAGACTCCAGGGGGTTTCTTTTTCGTGTGTTAGTCTCCAAGGCCCAAAGAAGCATAAAAGGATGCAATGAAGAACTCTTCTAGCCGGTGTGACTAGAGTATTCCTTTTTCATAAGTAGTCTACCAGGTCCGGAAAAAGGGTAAACTTATACCAGATAGACGCCCTTTCAGGTACTTTAACGAGCATGAAAGGAAGCAAGATTGCTCGGCAATCTTTTCATTGTTTTAGGAGTCAGAAAAGAGCTTAACAGAAACTCCCTAAGTGCCTTTTTCGTAAAGGACTTGTCCGGCCCGAAAAAGGGATAAAATTATACCGAACAAAAGGAATGGCCAGGCAAGGAGGAAGTGCTCAATCAAGGAACGTTTATGATGACCAAGAACGAGGGTGGGGGGGAACACTAGTGGGCCTTCTTGCGGGGTAATGAATGGTGGCAAAATAAAAAAATAGTTGCAGTATGACAGGAGTGAATGGCTCATGTAAAATGTGGAACAATCCGATGGCAGCCAATGTGGTGTGCAAACTGAGGCAGCAAGGTGTCGGGACACAATGTTGAAACTGTACCAAGTGAGAGCGAGAAATGATCTCAAGCATCATCACGAGCTTGGAAAAATGAATCCGGCGATATAAAGAGTGTCAAAAATGGATAACGGCTGATGTGGCACGCAAACCGAGGCGATGGGGGGTGTTTTGGAAAAATACCCAAAAACTCGGGGGGTGAGAGCGAGAAATTATCTCAAGCATCATCACTGGCTCGGAAAAATGAATCCGATGATATAAGGTATATCAAAAACGGGCGACGGCCGATGTGGCACGCAAACCAGGGCGACAAGGTGTCGGGACACAATGTTGATATTGGTCCTGGTGAGAGAGAGAAATAATCTCAAGCATCATCACGAGCGCGGAAATATGAATCCGACAGTGCAAATGGTGCGAAAAACGGAGGTCATAAGGACTCCGGAATGGTCAAAGGAACTAACTATGTTAAAAAATGGTTGCAAATAAAGGTGAGCCCACCAAGCCAAGGATGCAGTGGTGGGGAGAAATGATGACCCGTGGGGGAAGAATACTAGGTGTATCAAATCAAATCAAATCTACAAGTGATATGTGACCTCAAAAATGGTTGAGATCACAAGTGTGAAAAAGTGAGCAGGGTTAATGACTTGCCCCCATGCTGTGTGCATGGGGTTTGTGATTATGGATCACATATGTGTGGGTTTGAACAACGGGTTCATTGACGTGCTGAGATAGATGTGATGGGGAATGTTCAAAATGATTGATCATGCCCCCTATCCCAGGGTCGAGGGAATCTATTATGCCCCTTGACTCAGAGGTGTCAAGGTGGTGCTCTATGATGGCGGGGTCCAGACCGAGCATTTCAGTATAGGACCAGGCAAAGACATCACGGAATTCCTGGAAGAGTTTTTTGTACTCCTCAATCTCATGCTCACTGCAGGAGGCTCCTAAAGTTATGAGTTCAGGTGTACCTCCTGGGGCAGCGATATCAATTTGGATGACGGGTGAAATATTGGCCATGTTACCTTCCTCAAAAGCCTCAGGAGCAGGAATAGGATCCTTGAACCAGTCGACTTTGGTGGGAAGGAAATCTTTGGATTCAACCGCGAATTGGGTGGCCATACTAGAGGAGGATTCTTCTTGGAGGAAATACGAATGGTGGTGCATGGCATCCTAGGGATAATCCGGGGCAGTGAGTGCCTTGAGAATCTCCTCATCCGTATGGAATGTTTGGGTTGTCAAATCGGTTGACGAGGGAATGGTAGTTGAAGAGATCATGTAAATGGTGTTGATCTCCCCGGATGGGGGTGGGATTGGGGGGTGAATCTCTTCAATGGTGGGTGGTGCCGTCTCAAGATCCAGATTTTTCATCTCATAGAGAGCTTCTCTGTAATCGGGGAGATCGGGACAGTGATGTGAGTAGTGCCCGTAAATGCTGCATATGGCACAGGGGTGGTTGGTACGCAGGGATTTATCTTTAGGCTTGGGGGTGGGGTTTAGTTTGACAACCGGGATGTTGGGGTCGTCGTTGAGCATCTGCATGTGTTTCTGTAATGCTGGTAACTGTGGACACTGATGAGTCGCATGGCCTAACTCATCACACAACGAGCATTTGGGAGGAGCACGAAATATTGGGGGGTTTTTGACTGTCTTGGGAGGTGGTACAGCAATGTAAGGTTGGGGTCCTCTGCCCCCAGTGGATTTGGGAGTAGGAGGAGGATTCGTGGAGGAGGAAGGGGTAGAGACACCGGGGGGTGGCTGAGTGGTAGTAGCCATGGGTTGCACCGGTTGGAGGACGACGCTTGGTGTCGGCGGGGGAACGGGAGGCGAAAGGTACCAGACGGGTAATCCCAAGGTTAACCCAGGGAGGCTAAGGGTAGCCATAACCGGGGCGCTTACTACTCCCGATGGAGGGACTAGGAAGGGGATCGTATGGATAGGTGTAACACCAATGTGGCTAGGTACCAATGGTGGTTTAGGCAACAAGGGTGGTTGATTATTAGGAGTTTGGTTATCGTGGGATAGGGTACATAAGTCAGACACTTCGGGCGTAGATGACGGGGGAGGAATGGATTGGAAGGTGGAGGTCATCGGCACGTCTGAGTAAACTCCAGGCCCCGTAGAGGAAAAAAACGAGGTGGTGGCACGAGAAACAGGCTGTTCAACCATGGGGAGAACATTTTCTGGTGCTGCGGGAGCATTGGTATCATAGTAGGTGAGTTGGTCAACCTTGACCACGGGTCCCTCATGGGGGAACATCATGGTGCGAAAAACAGAAGAGGCAACCGCCTGCATGGCATACATGTAGCTGCGGCCGAGTAAAAGGTTATAATCCAATTGGGCATTGATTACCTCGATGTCAATAAGTACAGTTTTGCCACCTAAATGGACGGGGACATTGGGTAGGAGGCCTTGGGGCTGGGCCGACCGATCGTCGTAGGTGCGTAATGCAGTGGTGGATTGCTGGAGAGTAGGGGATCCCAAATTCTGCCATATGAATGTAGACATAACGCATGTGGAGGCACCTTCATCGATGATGCATCGATGGATGACAAGATTCCGAACGGAAACAAAAACTTGGAATGCTAAGGAGGAAGGCAGGCGTGGTTCGGACTGGTCCAAATCGAATGCCATCAAATTCGAATCATTTGGGTCAATTGCCCCAATGGCTGAGAGTAAAGTCTTGCGTTGGAAAGGGCAGTTTTTCAAGACTTCTAATGCAGACATGGCTGTGGGAGATTGGGCTAAGTCATCTACAATGTTGTAGTTTGACGCAGCATGCGCATTGGGGTTATTGTTGATACGGCGAAGTGGGAACTGAGGTGCTTTGGGAGCGCCATCTAGTGGAGGCAGAGGTATACGTAACGCTTGATCAGTGGGATGGGCATTGGTGGGTTTATCAGTGGGAGGTACTTCAGAAGTGGAGCCATACTGGTTCCGACGGGTTTGAAGGTTGACATCAGCAGATGACATCATCAACAAGTGGTGGGTCCCTGATTCTAACATGGGTTGATCAAGGGCGGTGTAAGTGATTTGTTGTTGGGGTTGCACGTTGGCTTGAGGGGGAGCCAACGGCTGAGTGTTAACTACGCCTTGGTTTGGTAAGGGGTTTTGCAGCACCAAACGTGGCTGCTGAGGCTGTGGGGGGTTGGGCGGTGCTTGAGGAGCCGCATGCCCTTGGCGATGGGCATCATCAACCCAAAGTTGCTGAGCTCGCTCCAAGTGTGGGAAAGCATGTGTGTAGTGGCCATAGACCCCGCAAATAGAACAAGGGTGGTTTGTTCACAAATTGGGTTTTTTAGCCTGCTTGGGCGGGCGATCAGGGTTTTGGTTAGCGGGGGCCGCATTGTTGTTGTCTGGGGGATTAGCCGGCTGATCACCTTGGTCTGTAGGTTGGTTGTTCCCACGATTACGGCCCTTGCCGCGGTTTTGTTGGCCCTGGTTGCGTTGGTTGTTTTGGTTTTGCTGCGGGTTGTTTTGGGCGTAGACTTGCCCTTGGGCAGCAGGTGGGTTCTGAGGTTGCGCAGGTGCTGGAGCAGGCTGCGGTGGATGATATGTAGGTTGAGGCTGTGCAGGTGCAGCAACTTGAGGGGGTTGTTGATAGGGCTGCGGAGCAGGTTGTGGGTTTTCCGTAGGGGCTGCCTGTGGCGGGTAATAAGCGGGTTGGGCTTGTGAAGGCGCAGGAGCTGGTGCAGCCTGCTGGTGGTAGTAGGGCTGAGGTGCGACTGGGGGGGCATAAGCGGGAGTCGCATGATCGAAGCACTGAGGAGGACATGAGGGTCCATGGTGGTGGTGATGTGTCATGGGAGCATACGAGTTGGTTGCTCCAGACTATGAGGTAACCCGCGAAAGGTCGAGGCCAGGGGTGGGACGTGCTATGGAAAATGGTTGGGGATGCGAAGAAACACGGCCAATGATGCCATCTGCAGCGTGGGATGCCCCCGGTGCATCGTGCTGGGAGGACTTGCCGCGAGGGGTGTCAGGTATAATGGTATAGAGATAACCCGACTGGGCGTAAATGAGGTCGAACTGTTGGGCCTTAAGGATGGACTCTTCTTCAGACTGGGGTCTTTTTGATGCCACATCCTTAGCAATGACAGGGAGAAGGGACTTGAGGAACCAATCTAGGAAGATACGGTCGTCTAATTTGATCTTGCATAAGCTATGGCGTCGACGCCACTCATGAATGTGGTCCGTGATGTGGGTAGCTGTGTTTTGTCTGCAGGATAGGAGGATCTCAACGCCCGCGTCGTAGCGGACATGTAACTGGAAGAACTGCAGGAAGGTCGAGGCAAGGGAAGCAAAGGTGGCATGGGTCCCATGGGGTTGCTCGATATACCACTTGGCTGCAGAGCCAGTAAAGGTGCGCTGTAACAGAAGGAGGCGAACAGAGTCATCCACTATGGAGTTGGAGGAACACCACAAATGGAAGGACATAATATGGTTTTGAGGGTCCTCACCTGCCTTGCCCTCGAACTTAGGGATGCCAGAGGGGAGCTCGGTGGGCATGTGAGGCCACGTAGGGTCGTGTCGGATGGGGTCGTTGGTCAATCTGGCTAGGTCAGGCAGGTTGAGGCTATCCATGAATGGCAAACTGGAAGAAGTATGTGACACAGTAGTAGGTTGGACCAAGTTGGGGCCCATGCCCCCAAGTGGAGGGGCAGGGTTTGGAATGTTGCCCCCAAGTGGGGGAACTAAGGTAGTATAGGATGGGTCTGCACCACCATGGGTAGTGTGAGCCACTGATGGAGTGGGGATAGGTATTCCAGCTGCAGGAATAGTTGCAGTAAGGGGAACGGTAGATGTGGGCCCTATTGAGGGCATACCCAAAGCAGGAGTAGTAACTGGTGTAGTGGTGGATGGGCCACCAATGGTCCCTACCAAGAAAGGAGTGGAAGTCACGCCAGCCATGGGGCTAGTAGGGGCAGTGTAAATGGGGTTCTCAGACTCTTCTTCAGAATCGGAGGTAAAGTAAGGGGCGTCAATATTTGGTGACGGAGTCCTATGCCGTTGACGAGTGGAGTCAAGTGACAAGGCTCTAGATCTGTGATAAGTGGTATCAAGTGATGATGATCTGTGGCGATGATGGGTGGTGTCAAGTGAACCGTGCTGTGGGGGCTCACCCCTGAGGTGCCGAGAATGCCTCGGGGACTCAATGGTGACAGATGGTGTCGAATCTCTGTGGGTTGAGGTGAGTAAAAAATAGCTCAAAAACCCTAATGCAACCGAGTGTGCAGAAGGAGAGCTCAAAAAAACAAGGCACTCAGGCCAACAACCAACTCAAAACACCCACTGTGACAGCTGTGCTACAATAGGTGGAGTGTCAACAGAAATGGTCAGAATACCAACAAGCAGCAGGTTTCCTAAAAATAAAAAATGGTGGACTCACTAGACCAAAAGGAGGCAAGGGAGCATGCAAACACCTAACTAAAAAGTATTCTGACTCAACTAGACATATCCTCTGCAAGGTGATGAAATCCAAGTCAGACAATATGAATAGGAAAGCCAAGTGGCTAAGGTATCCCCCTACCGGGAGGGACACCGGGTAGTCAATCCTAGAAGAATGGAAACTAAGATACCCCGTTCATGACATGTCCAGAAAGGTGAATTTGCCATTTGGTTCTTTTACCGCAATACCCCAATACAGGGATATACCGAGAACTGCGAAAGGTAGCCCTTCGGTTATTGAATGGAGTGCGGTATTCCACTCAGGCCTCCGGAACCAGTATCGCGACTTCAACCCTCCTAGGGGAGAGGCCCTCTGGTAAACTGGTTGTGACCGTGCCAAAAAGTACTAGGGGATTTTGGTTCCCTAATTGGAAAATAGCTATGTATCAAGTGTGAGTAACTGAGGGGTGTTATTCGAAGCCTATCCCCCCAATCCTACCTAACTACAAAGATTCTTTTGTGTTCCCCAAGTGGGGTTAGAATATTGGTTGAGTTAAGTAGTTTTTAAGGCTCACTTGAATTATGTGACAGAGTGTGTGCTCGTGAGGTGATGATGAACCCAAGTAGAAAGTGCCACTAGGGAGGGCAACTTTCTATTTAGCAATAACAATACAGAAATGAACTTTTAAAATGCACAATTTTCTTTTTCCAATGTAAAGTGTTGAAAATGTAAAAACGATTCTGTAAATGAAACAGAAATAAAAATTGCAGAAAAATGCTGTAAGGAAGGGTGGCTGCAGGTAGGACAGAGGGCTGTGCTGGTGCAGAAAATAGTGCAGCAAAGTTCTAAGTTCAAAATAGAGAAAAATGCAGAAATCAGACCGTGGGTCTGTGGCGAAACTGAGCAGTCGGACCTTGGGTTTAAGGGAAACAGGCGCGGACAGGACGTGGGTTTTTAGCAGACAGACGCCGTCGGGACGCAGCAAAGGGGCTGAAATCTGAAGTCAGGACGCAGGAAAAATGCCTAAAGGCACTAGCAGGTTGCGGGAAACTGGCCGAATGCCGTAGGCGGGACGCAGGAAAAATGCCAAAAGGCGCCAGCGGGTTGCGGGAAACTGGCCAAAAGCCGCAGGCGGGACGCAGGAAAGAGGGTAATAGCCGCAGTCAGACCGTCCCAAACAGGCTAATAGCCGCGGCCGGATCACAGGTAACAGACTG
Source organism: Larix kaempferi (assembly GCA_027924585.1). Lineage (NCBI taxonomy): Eukaryota > Viridiplantae > Streptophyta > Pinopsida > Pinales > Pinaceae > Larix > Larix kaempferi. Next base: position 2,606 of record BSBM01000277.1, on the reverse strand, counting down.
AAAACAGACGGCAGGTCGCTGGAAACAGTCTGAGAGCCAAGGTCGGGTCGCAGGTAAGTTCCTGAAAGACGCGGTCGGCGCGCAACTGTGGGGGGAAAAAACGTGGTATACGGCGGCCAAAAGGGACAGCCGAACAGAAAAAAAATCGTAACCAGAAATTCAAACCTAGGGGAGTCGCCAAAACAGTAGCTAGGGTTTTACCCCTAGCTTGTGCAAATGAGCACCTACTAAGGAGAATGGACTCCTTAGCAGCAGTTTAGTAAATGGAAATTATTATGCTAAAACAGAAATATAAATTACTCTAAAACATGTGCATGAAACATAAACAACAAGATGTAAATAATGGTTTTTGTATTAATTTTACCTCCAATGTGAAGGTTGGTGAAGCTCTCGCAATGTCCAAGAGGGTTGCTCCAAGCTCCAACTTGCTCCTTCTCTTTCTCCAATGGTGGGAATGGGCCAAAAGGGGCTCTCAAGGTGAAAGTGGCTCAATCGTGAGCTAGGGTTGCAAGAGAGATTTTGGCAGAGTAAGGGTATACTTGATTGTGGATATGGAATAAGGGGTCTCCATCACCTATTTATAGTTTTTTGGTGGTGGAGTGCTGGCCCATGGTTTTGGGAACTATATGGTTTAGGGCAGTTGTATAAGGTTTTTTCCTCCTTTTCCTCATTATTTTATATTTTTTATTCCCTTGTTAAAGGGTTTTTGCTTTTTTAGAGGAATTTTGGATATTTTTGGAGGAAAAAGGGGTTTTTTAGCCTTTTTTGAGGCTTTTTGATGGTTTTGTGGCCTTTTGGAGGTATTTTAGGCCTTTTGGAGGCTTTTTAGTGGGATTTTTAGGGTTTTTAAGGGAAATATGGTAGGAAAATGGACAAATGAGCCATGTAATGAGGTAGATGAGGTAGTGAACACTTTTTGGGTGTTAACAAAAACTATGATGGGGTCTTTCTTAGGTGTTTAGAAAAACATGAAACTGATGACATCTTATTCCAATTTCATGCAGGACCAGCTAGAGGCCATTTTTTAGGCGAGACAACAGCTCATAAGATTATCAAAGCTGGGTATTACTGGCCTACATTGTTTAAAGTTGCTTATGCCTATGTAAGGAGGTGTGAACCATGCCAGAAATGCACAGGGAAGTTCAAGAAACCCGCTTTCCCGTTGCAACCAATCACTATTCAGTTTCCATTCCAGCAATGGGGGCTGGATTTCGTTGGGCCCATAAATCCTACCTCATCCCTTCAACACAAATACATTCTCACAGCAACTGACTAATTCACCAGATGGGTGGAGGCAGTCCCACTTAAGCAATGTAATGCCTGCCATGTCATTTCTTTCCTAGACAATCATATACTCTCACGATTTGGTACTCCATAATTCCTAGTTTTTGATAATGCATCCTATTTCTCCTCGATTGACATAACTGAATATGCTTTTGAAAAGGGGATGAAACTCAAATTTTCTTCCAACTACTACCCACAGGGTAATGGATTGGCTGAGTCTTCAAACAAAAATTTGATCAACATTCTGAAGAAGATTGTGGCCTCTCACCATAGAGATTGGCATACACTGCTCGATAATACTCTTTGGGAAGATTGGATTACTCCAAAGGCAGCAATTGGAAATTCTCCTTACTGTCTAGTGTATGGAAAAGAATCCATTCTTCCTACTAATCTCACCATTCCTTCACTACAGTTAGTCCAGTCTGTCCAAGAAGATGATTCTTCTCCCCTCCAGCAGAGAATTAATACTCTACTAAAACTGGAGGAAGATAGAGAAGTGGCTAGAAACAAGTTGCATCATCATCAGCAGATGGTGAAAAGAAGGTTTGATGAAAAATATTCATCTGGCAGGGAATTTTCTGTTGGAGACTTGGTTTTAAGATGGGACAAACAACACAAAGATAAGAACCAGTATACAAAGTTTCAATGCCTCTGGCTGGGACCTTTCATTGTTACAGAAAAGATGGGTCCTGGTACTGTTCAATTACAGACACTGGAAGGAATTGTGGACACTTATCCAATGAATGTTTCACTCCTCAAAAAGTATTTTGTTTGATTAGGATGATATACTTGTACATAGGTTTGTTTTGCTTTTTCTTGTCTTGATTGGATTGTCTGTTTTGTTTTCATTTGTTTTCTTAAAACTCCACACATTTGGTAATACTCATTGATCAGTTTCTCTCCTGGTGATGATTACAGCTTGGGTTTTATAACTGTCTGCCAGCCATAATTTTGTCCTGTGTCGGAGGTTGTTCAACAAAGGGCACATAGCTAATGATTGCAGAACCCTGAATTGATATCTCTTCACAATGGTCATTATCTTACACATGTCTTATTTGTTTAATTGGGGTCTAGAGAATAGCAGAGTCTCCATTGTCTCATGTTTCATGGTTCAAGATGCATATCATAATAACCTGTCTAGCTTGTTCTCCTCTGGATATTTTTACAATCACCTTGGTAATAAATCTCTTGATAAATGTAAATTACAAGGTGGGAGGTCTTGCTATCAAGCCGACCCATTAGGTTCATAGGTGCTAAGCAGAATGACATCTTCACAGCAAGCCACCACACTTGGAAGATGACTTTTAGTTTTACTGGGAGTT